>CM023451.1:193990584-194324852 GCA_013339765.2 Haemaphysalis longicornis
GCACTGCAGCGAAAGTCCACATGCTGGGTGGCCTACGGCTGCTACATAGGCCTCTCTAGCTTTTGGCTCATTTTTTTTCCCCCAGTCTGTAGCCTGCGAGCTAAATCTGCAATCCTCGGGGTGGCAGGTGGCAGATTCTTAAGAAGAGACTGTGAGGGTTTCCCAATCGATGTGGCACCACCGCTCCTGCGTTGGATGCCGTGATGCGCCCAGTCCGGAAAGTGGTGCCATTTGGTAGACGCTGCTTGCGCCCCCTTGTTTGCTTTTCCACCAGCACGCACACCTGTAAGCAAATGCCATCCTTTATCGACTGTTTACAGTAACAACAGACATCAAAAGCTGCTGCTTTTTTAAAAAAAGATTACGTTGTCCTCACAGTAGAATCCAACAGAAATGCTACTGCAGCTAATCATACTGTGCTTCAACTGTAGGGGCAAGTGAAGCAAATTCGAAATGAAAAGTGTCACGAGTACACCAGGTCAGGTGCTCATTATGGAATCTACTGCATGGTTTAATGTAATCACAATTCGGTGCCTAGTTTCTGTCATTCTTGACCTGTAGCTAGACAGGGTGGAAAAAAGAATGGCAGGCTTACTCGTCATCATCGCCCCAAGCTGCTCGGACACCTTCAGGCACTCCTCCAAAACCTCCTCCAATGACCTGGGCAGTCGTCCTGGTACGTAGGTTCTACAGTAGTACTGTGGAAACTTAGTGGCCAAAGGAAGATATGGTGGCTCGGAAAAATCTGGGTGCAAGGCTAAAAGCGCAGGGCGACTCTTTGACTTGCTCAAAGCAGAATAAAAAACTGGCATCTCGTCTCGTGTGGGGACAGCAGGTGGGTGTTTGGGACACTTTTACTTGGCTTGCGTGTCAAGTCGTCGTTGTCCATGCGGCGCTTCTTCATTTCGAAATGAAAAGTCAATTTCGTGCGCCACTGGACGACAGTCTAAATTAACAAGGTGGGGGGGGCAGTGGCAGGAGCATCCGCTCTCGTCAGTGCAAGAACGGCCGTCCCTACGTCGTCGCGAGAATACTTCAACGTAAAAAAGCACTTGCGATGTGAGTAGCAGGCCTCTCCAAGGCCGGCCATGCAGTGTACAATGTGCAAGAAGCACTTCACCGTCTCGTTTCACGAGCAACCACGGCATCAGCGACTTGTCGCGGAATGCCTGCGAGTGGCGAACCTGAAAGCAAGGAAATAGAGAAGGTAGCAGGTTTTTAGGCTCGATGTCGACGGCCGAGATACACTTACGACTGACTGCGATACAAAGCAAACTGCTCAACTTTCCGACGACGACGACAGTCTGATCGTGCACGACTTTCAGGAGAACGCGTGAACGACGCCACTGGTGAGGTAATTGTGGGCGTCCAGGGATTTCTCGGCCTTCAACTGTTCCCTAGTAACAAAGCTAGTTCCGTGAACCAGGTAGTCTCTGATGTCAGCTTCGTCCACACTGGGAAACAGTTGAAGGTCATCCGTCAAGTCTTCCTCAACCCAAGTCAGTGGGTCGTCGCCGCCGCACCTTCTAATTTTGTAAACGTATCTGTCGCGATCGTCTCCCCCCAGCCCCTTCGCATAGTCACTCAGCTTCATAGCGGGAGGCAACTGTTGAAAGCACGGTAACGTGTTCAGCTCGACGCGGGGCACACACTCGCACAATCCACAAGCACGGTGGTCTCACACACCACCGCATAACACTTGAGACAAGCGTGGATGTAACGTCAGCCGCGGCAGTTCGACGAAACACAAGAAATAAACAAATACAGCGAGTCCGCGCGAAGCAAACCACGCTAGTTGCCCTGCCGTACGTGCGCCGTCGCAAAACAACTCAACCGCACAAATGGAGTCGGCGCCGCCGCGCAGGTAGCGCCGCCGCGCGGCCGAGTGCCTGTGAATACACCCTATAGTCAACAGCGCTTTGCTACAACTAAAGTTTGCCTTCATAGAGACGTGGTAATGCGAGTTAGGTTATATTAGCATGCCTTGTGACAGATGATGCTTGCGTCATGGTTAATACGCGTGAACTCAAAAATACTGCGTTATTTTTTTTTTCAGAGATCGGTGTTCATTTAGACATTCTGGCTGAACCTTCAACATTGTCGGCGCACGCGACAACTGCACCAAGGACTGGCAGGCCATTTTAACTCTTCGTGCTTGCCTGATATGACAGCCATGCGCCCGACTGGTGTGTTTATGTATATTTAACTTGCACTTATATTTGTTTCTCTGAATTTGTGTGACATGATTCTCTTAACTATTCGTCCTTCCAATTTAATTTACATTTTTCATTCATTCCTGGATTTTTTTTGCAGATACAACCAAAGAACAAGGAAGCATACACCGGAAGGCGACCAGATCAAGTTCTCAGCACGAGCAAATGTATTATGTTGCCTGTAGATAAATGTCACAAAGAGCCAGGTATTTTCACCAAATCTTAAAAAGAAGGTCAGCATATATCAATGCGTTCATACATGTGATGTGCATATTTCTTCTGAGTATGAATGGAATAGTTGTTCAATTCAAGAACACGATATTCGGTGTCTAAAGATATTTAACTTCGGGCGAGTATTCTGTTATACTGCAAATACTGACACGCATCAAAATGTGCGATGTGATATTGTTATCTAGCTAGCCACTAAGCTCACTCTAGCCCCGAAATTCAACGTTTAATAAATCACGACGTGTACACATTGGCAAATGTAAGAAAGCAAATGCGGGTTCTGGTTTACTTTCTTCCATTCCCTTTCACTTCTTCACTGCTGCTCAAGAGTACTTCACTTTCTCTGTACATTTACAACACTTCGCACAAAAAAATTGCTTAAGACTAAGACCAACTGTACAGCTCCCGTTAGCCTAAAGCAAGTTCGTGCAAGAAGCTGAGAGGAAGTAAACTTTATTGGAGCAGCTCATTTCTGATAGACACTATGATTCTATGCTCTGGTGATCGAGTAGGTGTCTCCTTTGTTAATAGCGCTGTGTGGACCTTGCAGGTGGCCTTTAAACCTTTGTACACAAAGAAATGTGAGGGGACAGAGTTTGTCTTGGAGGTCTGGAGATGTAGTAGCCCGGGTCATCTAGAAACAGGGATAAGCTTGTGGCAAAAGTGAAAAAATTCCCCGCATTTCCCCGAGGGGAAGAATGTGAAAGTGCGAATGCACGAGTTGAATTTGCGCGGTTCGGTAATGTTCGCGAAAGAGAGATCACACACACACACACAACTACAAGAAAGAAAGATGCATTTATTCACACAGACACCTATTTGTGTTGTCGTTGTACTTGATTGCTAGAGCGGATCTCAGCTTTGAAATTTCGTGTCAGTACTCCTTTACGTGTTAGCGGGTGCATTAGCCCTTGTCACGCCCGATTCCTGGCCAATCCCCCACGTGGGTATGTGCCATGTCAGCGGCCAGGCAGCGCGCGCCCATCTCCCCCCGTTGCCAAGGAAGACGAGGAGATTCCTGGCCAATCCCCCACGTGGGTATGTTATGCGGACATCGCCGGTGGACACAGGTTCAGGGTCGCTTAAGAAGTGCATTCGCACTTAAAAATGGGGAGGTGTGGGGCTTTTTACCTCAAGGGCAGATTGCTTTAGCGAGTTGGATGGGTTGCCTGCGAATACCTCGCAAGGACTTTTTGTATCGAATATTACAAGGGAGGCCACTGCTACACTCAGTTAGTAAGCGTGTGAAAGTCCCAGTTCCATCCAGGGCGCAATTTTATATGTAGCCACCGACTGCAAATTGTTGCACAAGTGGGTGAAAAGTATTCAATCAATGCACCATGATGTCACTCCCAAAAATAGTGAACGCAGGCAGGTCTTGTTCTAAATTGTAAGGAATGGAAGATAGTAGATACTATTGTTTGAACCTACAAGGAGACTAGGAACTTTAAGTCGTGTACCGAACTGTGCAGTGCAGTCCATGCATTGCAGCGTCAAATCGTATTTGTAAGCCTTGCTTACTGATGTGCATGGTTTTTTCACATTTATCAATCACTGAAGCATAAAAAGTGCTTTTAAAATTTTACTGTCAATACAGTATCAGGCCATCCACATTACTACTGGCAAAATTCAACATTTCAGTTCATTTATTTACACCTGAAAGGGCATTACATAAGGGGGGGGGGGCTCTTGGCCGAAGTTGTAGGAACGCGACCTTAGCGCGTTACCTTTGGTTCGGCTTCGCCACACCGCTTGCTCCTCGCGGGAACTTGCTCGGCAAGACGTCGGCGAGGGGGATCTACCTCCTCGCCGTAGGAGTGTCTTTAAGCCGGCGAGCGCGTGCGGGATGCGAGCGGCGGGGGGGAGTTGGAGCTCGGGAAGCGAGGCGAGAGGACGTGCCTAGCGACCTCCTTCCTTCGAGGATCGGGCAAAAAGGAGGGCGACAATGGCTGCCATCGGCGTCACAGCGAGGCAAACGCGAGCGCGCTGAGGCGCCCCCGGAGATGACTGTTGTCGCGGTGAGTCGAACCTCTCGATTCCCTTAAATTGCCCGGGCGAGGAACTAGATCCTCGCCGTGAACCAGCTAGCCTGCATGCTCTTTGAATGTTTATTATCCTGTAATAAATGTCAATGAGCGAAAACACTTGTTGCTTCCTTTGTTCCGGTGAGCCACGGCCCGCCGCGGCTGGCGCGGCACAGCGCGCAGCCGCGGGGTGGGAGATAGCTTGCTAGCGGGGCGAAACGAGAAGACAAAGACTGATTAGTCTCTCTCGTCGCCGGTTTAGCTATTGCAGGGAAAAGTAAACCAATCTACTTACCATCCCCAATATAACCCCACTAAGTATAGTCAGCGTTGCAACGCATACTAAAAAATAAGACGATGAGAACAAAAAGAATACAAGATTAACGAGGTGAAATTCAACTTGCAGCAAACGGTGTTAATCAGGGTAATGGAACCAACAATGTGGCTCTTCGACGTGCAAGTGCGAGTCAACACAGGGTGCGTAATACGTTATTGTGGAGCTGGGTTCTGAAATCATATTTATCCCCTCTTGCTTATGAAAATTAATTTTCATGTCGCATTTTTACTGTGTAAATATGAAGATAAAATTATTTAGACCGAACATGTTTAATTACATTCTATATGTCATCAGCAAGTGAAATATCTCATTTATGAGTATTAATTACCGCACATTATTCGTAACCACCCTAGAGCGTAATAAACAGCTGTTACCGCCGTTATGTACATCATATTGCTGAATGGTAAAGCTACTGTTTATGCCAGCATCGAGTAAAATAATGGGGCATGCAAAACGCATTACTCTAATTAAACTAGTTAGCAATTAACTACTTAGCAATTTTCCCGCAACCGAGTATATCGGAGTACTTTTAAAATTTTCAGTATTGGTAAAAAAAGTCAGATAAATATTTTTAACGCAGTAGGTGTTTTTTTCTTTTTCTTTAAACTTGTGATGCTGCTTAGCGCGTGCTTGGGGCCTGTCGCACCCCCCAAAAGAGATAGAGAAAAAAACGCCGTGCCTCAAACACTCGCTCACGGATTTTAGTTCCATTGCTACGTTCAAATGTAGATATGTTCGCAGTAAGCGATGGAGTTCGCAATAACTATCGCTTTAATCCGAGAGAATTTCCAAGCGTCTGTGTCCTTCGTAACTTGTTGCGACGTCCAAAAAGAAAAAAAGATACGGGCAGCAGAATATTGGAAGAGAGAGAGAGAGAGAGAATGCATTTAATGGTAAAAGCGAGGTTAGCCGAGCCATATCGCTTAGCATGCTACGCCATATGAGGGAACGAAAACATGAGAGTCTGTGAACTGAAATAAATAAATAAATAAATAAATAAATAAATAAATAAATAAATAAATAAATAAATAAATAAATAGATGAATGAATAAATAAATAAATAAATAACGAGGTAATGCACACAAGTGTTCAAGCACATACACAGAGTTTGGAAGTTAAGTTCATCACAGCACTTGTTCCAGGCCAGTGCTACGCAAGAACACGAGCAGAGCTTTGGTAGCCCGTACGGCCTGGCGTGGGTCCGACCAAGGGCCCATAAACTGCCCTTAGTTCAAGGCCTGCGTGGTGTGGCATACACAGAGATGTTTGGAGAGTCTGCCTTGGCACTGTAAAGTTTCGACAGGTACAGATGACATGTTTGATGTCTTCTGTTACATGGCATGTTGGACAGAGTGGTGATATGTCCTGTTGAATTTTGCTGAGGAAATGCCGTGTGTACGCCACGTTGAGACGAAGGCGGTGCACTACCGCTTCCTCACGCTTGCTGAGCCCAGGAGGCATCTTGAAGCTGCATTTAGGGTCAATGATATGCAGAGGCGTGTACTGACGATTCTTGTCGGTCCAAATGCACCGCTGTGTCTCCAGGCAATGGAATGAGCGAGGGTTGCCGCATCCTTTCTTGTAAAAGGAACGGGCAGCGGTGGAACACAGAGGCCGTGGGCCGAAGAGGCTGCAGCATCAGCTGCAACATTTCCGGCGACTCCGCAGTGAGCAGGAAGCCATTGCAGTTCGACGCTGTGCCGCTGTTGTGTTGCTTGGAGGTGCAGATGATGTATCTCCCATGTCATCTGATCTTTCGGCAGTGATCTTAAGTATACTAGAGCAGACCGGGAATCAGTGAAAAAAAACCCATTTAGTGGGTGGCTGCTTTAGGATGTAGTGAAAAGCAGCCCGCAGCCCAGCGAGCTCGGTAGCCATCGTTGACGTCTTGTGGCTAAGTGGGACGCTAATGGTGGTTCGCGACGAGGGAATCCAAATCCCAATCGCCGAAGAGGTACCCGTCACTGATCCATCCGTGTATACATGCGTATGGGCTCTATAGTAAGTATTAATGAGCTCCAAGGCAAAAAATTTCAAAGCTGGGGCCGGCATGGGTGCTTTTCGCTTGAAGCCAGGAACAGTGGTCGTGATCTTCATGGGAGGGAACATCCACGGTGGGTGAAGAAAAGGGGCTGGGGCCTGGAAATGTGGGGGTAGGACCTCCTGCGCCCTGGACACATATACCGCTGCTAGTGGGTGCCCACGCTGTCTGGTTACAATGCGCAGTTGCGTTCGACATAGCTCCAGTGCCTGCAGAGTAGGGAACGGAAGACGTCTACTTTCTGTCATGGTTTCTCGCGATACGCGGCCTTGAGATATCACCCGCCAAGTGCGCCGCAATGGCCTTCACTAAACGGGATGTATCCAAGTACCATTTAATGGCCGCTGGCGTACCAATACCATATGTGGATCACCACAAATTCCTTGGTGTCACTTTTGACCGTCATCTGACATGGACACCACACGTTCGCAGCTTAAAAGAGAAGCTGACATCATTTGCGCACATTATTGGTATGCTCTCCAACAGCGCTGGTGGATGCAGTGTCAGCTCTCTTTTAAGGCTATACGACGCTCTGTGTGAAGGACGCCTCCGCTACAGCCTCCCAGCACTGACTCCACTCTCGAAAGGGAACCGTAGAGGGCTAGAAAGGCCTACAGGCCAAAATACTACGAATCTGTCTTGGGGTTCCGAAGACCACATCCACTGTGGGAACCATGACAGAATATTGGAAGCAATGTGTGCCCTTCCTTCGAAATCTTAGCGCAAGTAAACGAGTTGTTATGGCAAACAAAATGTTGTCACGAAAGCGACGTACAATTGCAGCGATCGAAATGAAATGATGTCCTGGCCTCTGTAAACTTGCGGATGTCAATAAACGATTTGTTCTCACTTGCTGCTCACTGTGGTCTGTGCCAGTCGAGGCCATCTGGTCACCTGGCGTAACATCACTTCACTAGCGCGGCGCAAGTAAACACGCGGCCAGCGTGCCAGCCAGGAATGACAGGAACCAGCAGGAGCAGCGAGCCGGCGGCCGCCGTGCGAGGGCAGCCATGTTATTAAGTAGCTCAAGCGGCCTGTGCAAAAAGCATCCGCCATGTTTACAAAGCCTTGTTTACAGCGCCATCAAGCGGGCGTCCTCGGTAGTTCACGACGCCGCCACTACGCTTTTTCTGGCACTACAGGCAAAGCTAGACCTTTGCTTCTCTAAAATCCTCCCTGTTCTGTGACTCACCTCGCGCGCGGTTTGCGGTGTGGAACAGCAAGTCACGTAACCCTGGCGCCCAAGCCGAGAGGGCTTTTAGCCACGCACACTGTACATACCCGATGGATGCGAGGTTGAGTCGTACGTCGCTCGAGAAAGATAATCCAGAGTATGGGAAGCACTGTCCACCCGCAGAAACTCAACGTCGCATTTCATCGCGAACGCGCCCACAACACAAACACACACACACCGCTTCGGTGGCTGGCCTGGCTACAAAGCTCCGTTCGGGCAGTCAGCGATGTCACGACGATACGGAGCTGTGCGAGGGGCGATGTGCTAAGCACTCGACGTATTTAAAAACACAGGAGCAAAGAACTTGGATCATCGGGAGTAAATTACTGTCGACAGAAAAGCGGAATCGTGGATGCTTGCCGGGCTACTTGCCGCCATGTTGTAAACGCAAGCGGCACCACGTACGCACGCTATTTCGCTGAAATACGCCTCGAGATTCGCGATCGCTGCGCCGCCTGCCGCCGCTTCTCCGCGGCGTTTGCGGGATTAGCGCTGCGTGGCTGATAGGCGGTCATGCAGTGTTTCGGTTCTCTTTCGCTTTTCTTTGCCTTTTCGCGCACTAAACAACTTGTTATGGTGACGTCTGTAAGCTAACTGCACGTATAGGGCACTTAAAAAAAACAGCTGCGTCTTGGTAGAGCGCTCTAACGCCAACAAGAGCTACCCGCGGGGAGGCGGTTCTGCGCGCTTCTTGGCCGCTCTTGCGGGCGTCGGCGACGGCAGCAGCATATCACCGCTGTCACCTTCGAACACGTCAGCACAAGTGAATTCTATTTATTGTCGCCTTGTTTAGACATCATATTGGCACTGTAAGAGGTTGGTTCGTTTTGCAGCGCAGACAACAATGCGGCTTTGCTCCTATTTACGTCGTAGAAAAATATGATTCGGGGATGTGATAACCCAATTGCTGACAAAAACTTGTGCCTTTCATGGGAATATAAGCCACGCGAAAATGTTAAGTACACTCAAAGGATGTGCAGTGTCATATATGTGCCCGCTCATGCCTTATAGTAAGAACCAAGGTATATGTTAATGAAACCACGGGAAAATGAATGGTCTGCAAGTCAGGAATAAATATAATAGTCGTACGGGAATGAAAAAAAAACCGAGTGCAGCTTCTGAAATGCTAAAGACGTTTGTTTGAGCAAGCTAGTATTCACCAGACCAACTAGATGCGAAATGCAGTGATATATCGCTAGACATGTGGGGGGGGGGGGGGGGGGGGGGGGGGGGGGGGGGGGGGGGGGGGGGGTTGAGGAGGAGGACGCTCAACTATCGTTGTTTAAAAATGCGGAGCGAAATCAACGAATGAACGTTTTAGTAATCACACACACAATTGCTGCGTGTTCACTTTTCGTTTGTTTTTCGCCTTCAACGAACGGCTGATCACTCGGCGGACGCATTTTTTGAAGAATACAGGGTAGGCAGTTCACAAGCGATACGAGGTGTCGTTGGAAGAGTTGATTGATTTATTGCAGGGTTTAACGCGCCGACGAAACGGAGACGATGAGTCATGCCGTAGTGGAGGGCTCCGGATTAATTTTGACCACCTGGAGATCCTTCACGTGCGCCGAAATCTCGTACACACGGGCTCGTTGGAAGAGTGTCGTATCTGATAAGGGTTCTGATTTCGGTTTATGCTAGATTCTGCAGTCTCCCTGTGTCATATGACGATGTTTCGAAGAGTTTGGTCGGGGACGCGGATAACTCTATAATACCCGTCTTCGCGCTTCTCGTGGAGGATAAATGTAACAGATGAATCTTTGCGAGCGCTCACCTCGGGACAAGATGACCCAGCATTAAATTTGTCGTCGTGTGCTGACTCCGGTGTGTAATTTTCCATTATCCATCGTACTTGTTTTGTACAATGTTTGTGAAATTTATACCGCATTGGCTTTTTCATGGTACTGATCAATATCTGCTATGTGATACTATTGGCAGGCGTAACTTTCGTGCTGTCAGGCATAAGTGCTCCGCTGGATTTTGTAAGTGCACACACAAAGTCGATTTACATCATAGTGTGTATGGCCGCAACATGACCATCGGAGGAAACACTGCTTACGGAGACACTGCCACTGAATTTCAGGGCAGCGGAATTGCAATCAGCTGCATGCAAATGCTGGCTTCGGGACGCGGGCCTGTGACACACGCCCGGCGCTTATATAGATCTCACTAAGATCGCGTCATAAACGTTTATACTCTCGTGAACACCCCACGCTTGCACACAGAGTGCCTGCTCCACGTTATTCGGTATTTGTAACGCGGACAAACGGTAAATCGCTGTCTTGAACGAGCCCCAAAAGCAACGGCGACAGGGGGGACCGAGCCGGGGACTCCCGCGCCTGCTTTCGAAACGGGCCGCTAGGGGGATTTCAGTGGCGCCCCTACAGGCCGCGCTCGAGGCGTATAGCGTCCCCTCGGCTTCCGTCCGCTAAACGCAGAAGCGGCTTAACGTACGGCGCATACGCAGTGAGAACGACGCAAAAAAATAGCGTTCGCTAACTGTTTGCGTATGGTTGCGTACGTTATTCTAAAACTGTCTTTTTTTGAACAAGAACAAGACATTACCCAAATATAAGACAGGAAATTACCGTAAACAAGGGATATTTGCAGGGTTCCTTTATTAAAAAAGTCATAGATGCTTGGTTTTTCGATAGCAAATGATATTACACATCTACTGCAGAAAACCACCGCCTCCTGGCGGCATATGAAAAATCACGCGGCAACAGCAACGGAAGGTTCCACTAGCTAGTTTCCACGTTCTGCTTGGAACGCACGTGGAGCACGGCCACGCGGTTCTATAAACCTTTGTAGTCGGCTGCCTCCATTCACGCGCGATTCCGCCGTACTGCAGCGCTGGCATCGAGGGAACCCGGCCTGTAGCAGTGGAACGCGGTAAATTCAAATCGCCTTGCGCAAACCTTCAGTGCGTTTTCCTTGTGATGAGCGCGCCGGTACAGGAACAGCATGAGATGTGAGCAAGGAAGCAAAGGGGGGCATTTCCTTGGCTATGGAGGAAATAAAAGGTTAGGAGAGGCCCTGACGTCACATTTGTGAAGCCGAGTCCCGCCATGGAGTTGAGCCCACTCTTTCCCATCATCCTTTGCTGTTTCCGGTTTGATTTGACTAACATGGCGTCGCCCTGCCCTCCCGCTTCGCAGCAAAAACAGCTTCGTCGCTAATTCCTCGGTGCGATGTCATGTTCTAAGCTGTTGATTTCGCCTTCAATTTGCCCATTCTAACCCCGCCCAAACTTTCAACCGAAAAACGGCCTTCGTTTTTGAGATAGGACGACATTTCAGCTCTTAAGCCTGGCAAAGTAGCGTTTGTCGTCGTCATAGCAACAGGCTCGCGGGATAACGAGTGGCTACTGCAGTGTCTCTTAAAAGATGGCGCTAGAAATCCAGGCACCCTACGCGCGGCGAGCGTCGCGCACGATTTGCAAACTAGATGCGCGTGGACTACGTACGCTTTTCACGTTTGCTTACATGAACTCTGTACACTCGTGAAACTAAAACTGTCTAATCTCACTTCACGTGAATAAGCGGCTGCAGTGCTTTGCAAGAGGCCTCACTGTTGCGTGCCGGTTTGCCGGTCGCACTCGCGGTTCACAGGCAAGTATATTCGCCCATGCGCTGTTTGTCGAGCAAAACGGAAGCACTACGTGTCTGCCTCCCTTGGTTTTGTGTTCGTTGGGAAAAGATTCCCAACTGAAGCAAATCGGCGCAGAAAGTGGGTCGACGCTGCCGAAGCTGCCAACGCGCACCTTTTCACCGGAAGACCGATAAGGATGGAAAACCACTGCGCGAATGGACGAGATATTGCCACTGTAAGAAATGTAAGGCGGGTTTATTGCCTTGACAGCGGAAGGAAGGAAGGGCACTCAGAAGTGGCGAACGGATCGGTAGCCCAGCCGGCAGAATGTCTCGAGCACTCCACGAGCTTCATGCCGATGACGATGCCGCTGCGGTGGCTGACCTTGTTGCCTCGTCGTCGTCTGTACAAACCAGGTGGTCAATCCCCTTGAGCGGGCATACGCCAATCACAAGGACAATGCTGACTGTTGTGGCCGCGTAGCAAATAAGTTGTTCGTTAGTGCTCGCATAGTGGCTGCGCGCCAGTTGCTCGTCTTTCGCACTACACCACAGATAACGGCAACTACGCTCAGCGACCACGCCAATTATTAACCATCGGGTGTTGTTTTCCAAGGAACATTAGACCACAAAGGAAATAGCAGTAGAAGAAATGCTGCGACATTAGCTGTAGTGCACAGATTGCAGACTACAACGACGCCCCAGCGGCTGCCGTGCTGTGTTGCCAACGTAGCGAGGAAGCCACAGTCAAAGCGTCATAAAAAATTGTCCGTGGCCTTTTGCCAGGTTTAGCCACCGCAGCCGTAAGAAACTAGGCAACACTGTCTATAGGGCTCAAGAAAAATGACGTCACTTCCTCCACCCTTTTTTCAATGCATTGTGATGCTAGGGGCCTTCTCCTGAGTATTCTTTCCTGCATGTCCTTGGCAAATGTCTACAAAGACTGTCGTCTTTTGACGACATTTGCAAAGAAAGAAGCAGATAGCGGCCAATTATTTATTTCTGCTTCCTTCGCGCCCGGGTGAGACTTTTAATTAGACCACGCCATATTTGAGCCTGCAGCCTCAGAGCCGGCTTTATCATATACGAACCAGCGGATAGCAAAGTAAAAACTAGCGGCTCGTTTCGATCAAGTGGCGCGTCGTTGTCCCTATATGGAGCTTTGCGATGCCGTTGTGTGGTGCTTTCGGCGTCTCGATAGGGTCAGGGATGGCAAAAGCCTTTGTATTTCAGCCCGGGAAACGCGACGCAGAAAAGATACCAGTTTGGTTGCCTAGATCTGGCTGGGTAGACTCCGAGAAGACGCTGTAATCACGCCTTTGCGACGTCAATATTGGATATTAAGTGTGAATACACTTTATAAGCGACCCCAAACCATCCACCGCCGGCGTCGGCGGCGGCGGCGTCCGCAGTGCTCCTCTATAAAGAAAAACAGCATCCGGCGCCAGGTTTCGATCCGCGGACTTTGCGGCCGCAGCGCGACGCTCTACCGATCAAGCCACGGACGCGACGGTGATATCAGTGTTGACGCGCCTTATATCTTTAACGCATTCAAACTACGTCGTCAGCGGCGTGCGTTGGCGACTCAGCGGCGTTATAGCGGCTTGATAACTGCGTGGTGTACACGTGATACTACAAACCCGATGGAAGAGATGGAAGAGAAGGCGGCGAGGCGGCGGGCTGCGGGGGCCGAGCGCAAGCGCCGCAAGCGGGCCGACAACCGTGCATTCGCACTTTCACATTCTCCCCCTCGGGGAAATGCGGGGGAATTTTTTTTGTTCTCGCTTCGTCAAATTCGGCGCCCGTTTGAGCGGAGGCTTTCGAAGATATGCGTATTCGCTCCGCAAAGGCCGTCCACCCTTTGGTCTTAGATCGCATTACGCTACGGGGAGAGTTTTTCACGTAGTACACATTTGGTAGGAGGAAACGTATTTGTTGTGTGCGCGCATACTTCCCAGCTTAATTATCAACGGCGTAGCACGTCCAGTCGGTTTTCCTAAAGTTGCCGTGCCGCAAGGATTAAGTTCACCTGAATTCCCGCTTGTTTTGATCGACGGCAGCTTGCATCTGACCGTGTAGAGTTCGTGTTCCGAGTGTGTGTTGGCTCCTTGTTGCGTGAAGACATGTTTTGTGTGTACGCGACAGGGGTAGTATTATAGGCCCGTTGTTATGACATTGCAGTAATTTCGGGCTTAATACCTGCTTGGCTGGTGCGGCGCACGTTATGGCTATAGAGAGAAAGAAAAATGCGGCTAGGAAAACCACGCAATTCTGGTTGTCGTAATTCGCAGTTCTGGTTGTCGCTTTGTTAAATTCGCGCGTGGCTTGAAACTCGCATTGAGTGCAACCGCAAAAAAAAAAAGTTTATTCGCGTTATTGCGTTTCATCTTTCCCAACTAAAAGCGGGAGTCGCGAGCAGAAATCAGCTTCGGCGTTATCGCTTGAACTTCTGGAAATGAGCGACTACCGATAAGCTGATAGTGTGAAAGCCCTACACCGCAAAACGCGCTGCTGCAGTGATCGGAATGCTGGTTGTCGGGCCCAAATTGTTTGAAGAGCTTCATGGTTGGTGGATTAAAGTGAACGCATGACGTGCGCATGACCGTAAAAAAAGGAATGAAACTTTTTGATACCGAATATTATTGCAAGAGCCTCTTTCTCAAAGCCGGCTATAGTATTTCTTTTCGGCATCGGACAGGGTACGCGATGCGAAAGGGATTGGCTGTGTGCTGCCGTTATCAAAAACATGAGAAAGGACCGCGCCTAAACTGTACTGTGATGCGTCACATGATAGCTGTAACGGCTTACACGTGTCATAGTAGGCCCAAGTCCGCGGGTACGCAACCAAGCCCTTTATCCGGGTGAACGCTTCCTGGCAACGCGCCCCCCAGCACCACGGGGCGTTTTTACGTAGCAGCCCGAAAACAAAATTACACCATCTTCCCGTGGGGAACCCTGATGAGGATGCGAAGCATCGTGGCGGTTCCGTATGGTTCCATTGTGTTGCCGTTATGTTGAGTGATAGCGCCAACATAACGGCAACGACGCCAGAGGGAATCCCGCGTCCCGGTCCACACCGGTGGCAAAGGCACGCAAGTGCTGCTGTGTTACGGTGAGTAGGCGGTGGTTCTCGAGGCGCCCAAACTCGTCCATCATGTTCTTGTCGATGTTGTCTCTGTGGTAGAATCGGTAGTCTCCGTCAGCTTTGGTGAGGTAAAGGTTGTTGACATTGGTGCACCGGCTGAGAGCAATGTACACGCCCTCCTCTTCGCAGCTTTGTCTTCTCGTTCTTCTTCTTCTTCGGCGGTTCCCCTACGGGAAGGTGACGACGGTGGTTGAACGCGAACCTATCTCGTGATGGATTCTTTGGTTGGCCAATCCCTAGGGCATCCTGCCACAATCAGCATCAGAGGCGCTGCGGACGGGGCTCGTTGAGCTGCAAGGCGCGTGGCGCTTCCCGCCACAGCTTTCCCACGGGAAATTCAGCATCCCCCTCTAAAGTTTTCAGTTCGTCGTTTCCGTTGACGTTCATTTCGCGTGCCTTCGTTGTATCAGTAGCTTCTTGACGTAGTTTGAATGAGTCGAGGACATACGGCGCGTTCGTAGCACTTGCTCCTGTCCCGGATTTGTAGTGTAGTGGGAAGAGCACCGCATACCTCCCGTTGTGGCCAGAGAGTCGTGGGATCTAAACCGGGCGCCGCTAACTGTTTCTTTTTTGTATAGTGTAGTATCGCGGAGCTGTGGGTGTAAGGAGGAGAGTTGCGCATGCGCAGTGTGAGTATGGACAGGCGCCGCCATCAACGACGGAGGACCAGGCGAGCCTAAGAAATGCTCCGCATTTAAAATGGTTGCGCAACCGTTGCAAGGTTAGGAAGGAACTTGCCGTAGAAAATGACGACACCCAGGAACTACCGCAGCTGCTGCTTGCTTGCTGCATGCCAAGGAGCTGAAGCCTTGAGGAGTGCGTCAGCCTTCTCTGTCGTTGCAGAAATGCCTTGTGCGCTGATTCTTGTGCCAGGTAGCGAAGCTCCTGTAGGAAAAAATTTCGCGCCAATCCACCCTGTGAATGTGGTTGGAAAGCAAAGCTGTAAACGGCACCCACAGCGATTACCCATGCGACTTCACCTAACTTCAGTCACGTCGGTCTACAAATTGTGAAACCAGAGAGAAGTGAAATGCACTTAATTACACCTCTATTCCTTCAAAGAGATTTTCTTGGTAAGGATAAATTAATGCATTATGCCTTAATGGTGGTTCGTTGAGTTGTATTGCTGTAGCACATGAGTGGAAACTCTTTTTTTATATAAATTAAAGGAACCTCAAACCCGGTGTTAGACGATCTCACTTCTTCGTCTCTGCTTTCGCGGACGGAGGCGAAGAGATCGGCGACAGAGACTGAGAAGGAGAAGGAAATACTTCAATTAAGATTTCTGAACGGCCCACAGTGCGGCCCAGGGCAGTGTTTTTTTCCTTCGCCGGAGCTCATACGCAGTCCGCGCCGCCTGTGCTCTGTCAACCAGCTGAAGCTGGATAGGAAGAGAGGGGCTGGACAGCAGTATCTTCAATTGCTCTTGTTCGGTAGTTGACGGAAAGAGAGGAGGCTGCTCAGGGCTGAAGTCGCACACCCCGTTGATTTGGCTGAGTGTTCCTACTTCTGAGTACAATTTACATTCGGCGTCGTAGCGATTCGAGTGCATTAGGTAAAGACGTGTCGGGTGTGCAAAGGAGACGGATTGTATGAGCCGTAGGGTAGTTTGTTGTTCCATGGAAAGGTCAGGGAAAGGCGAAGGTAGAGTCTGTCTCAGAATTCGATAATACTGCATTATGTCCCTGAACGAGACAAGCCGGTGACTGTCCTCGTGCAGCTCCACAGAAATGGGGTAAAAGTGCAGGCTTGGTGGCCGTATTCCTTGCCCTCCATGGAAACTTGAGCGGGTGTTCAGATGAGCTCAAATGAACCATTTGTGGAGTGGTCTTTTAGCAACCGCAGTATTGGTCGGGACACCAAACCCGACTTGTAATTTCGGTAGGCTTGTTGGGAATCAGTGACTACCTTCCGAACCCCTGGTTGAGTGAGAGCCAAGACGATGGTTGCTTCTTCTGCTGCCATCATGTCTTCGGTCTTGAGTGAGGCACAGGCAAAGAGGTTGGTTCTGATGTAACCACGATGTAACCACCCTCATTGTTGGGAGTCGTCCGTGTAAATAACTGCATGATCCCCATCGAGGGTGGTGTTTAGCGCTTGAGCCCGTGCTTGTCGGTGACCCTCGTCGTGTGAGGGGTTCATATTTCTAAGCAACACGGGCATCTTTAGTTCTTATCGCCAAAAGGCCAGGAGTACATCAAGCGGAGTGGCATTCTGTGTTTCCCAGCCAATCTGGTGAAGATGCGGTGACCCGCCGCAGTTCTGCTCATTCGGAGCTTCTGGATGGAAAGATGGCCCTCTCTCTATCAGCTCTTCAGCCGTGTTGTGGAGTCCGTGCTAAGCTTCCTCTCTGTGGACGCCCTCATGGGAAGATCAATGGTTTGATCAACCACCTTTCTAATCATTATATAAAGCATTTGTATATGCTTCTTGACGAGAAGAAGGCAGGGGTTGACGTAAGTTATTCTAGAGAGGACGAAATCTGGAACTAATCGAAAGGTATCGGATTCCTTTAGGACTCGCATCTTGGTGGCAACTCGCTAAATCATGTGCTTGATAATATTGGTGCTCTGTCTGAGGCGCTGCAAGGATACGTCACTCTTGGTGTTGGCTTGGAGAGATGGCCTGGCCATAAAGAAGCATTTGAATGTGTTCCTTGAGGTGTCGTTTGGCGTGAGGGCGGACGACAAGGAGCTGAGATTTTTTACGCGATACACTTGGAAGCCACAGGCTCTAGCACATTGGAGTACTAGAAGTGAGATGCCACGAGTTGGTGTGAGCTTCCTTTAATTTTTTTAACTCATAGCACACGCGCAAGGCGCGCTGGTCGTGCTGTGGGCAGAGCGCAGAGTGGCGCGAGAGGTCCCGTGACGCTATAGCATGGCATTCAGCAGGAGTCAAACCCGTAGACGTTCTTGTTGAGTGCACCACCTGTCTTCCCCGTCTCCGCGTGAGCATAAATTGAGTGCACATTTGCCTTTTTTATTTAAAAGTCAGCCCGCGAATCCTAGGCCGCTTTGGGGCTTTCTGAAAGAGGTTGGCTGAGGTCT
Source organism: Haemaphysalis longicornis (assembly GCA_013339765.2). Classification (NCBI taxonomy): domain Eukaryota; kingdom Metazoa; phylum Arthropoda; class Arachnida; order Ixodida; family Ixodidae; genus Haemaphysalis; species Haemaphysalis longicornis. Next base: position 194,008,450 of record CM023451.1, read on the forward strand.
GATGACAGTGTGTTGAAGCGCGTCAAGAAAATGTGCATCCAAGCGGCTGCAAAATCTTTCTTTTTTAATTTGCACACATCAACGTTGCCTGTTAAAAGTATGGCACAATAGTAAAGGTGTATATGTGCCTTGGTCTGTTAACTGTCGCTTGTGTAACCAGCCGGAGACAATTGATCACTGCTTTGTTTTATGTCGGGATGCTGTGTTTTTTTGGGATGCTCTGCAGCGGACTCTTAAAAAGGACATAGACATCACCCCTTACTGTATACGATTCCTGCCAGTGATGAAGAACTCTTCCGTGCCATATGACCTTTTTGTGCTGATAGGATTGTTTAGCCTATGGAAGTGTCGCATGATTGACCGCCATGCCGAGGAACCTCGTGGAACTAAGCCAATTTTTCGCGAACAATGTCTATGCGGCGAAATCGCAGCCGCCGGACTGGTTGCATCTTCTTGAAGCGTGTGTGCGCCTGCCTGACTTTTAAATTGTATTAGTTTATGTACCGTTATTGTAGTTAGGGGGGACTTTAAGCTATTCGGGCTAGTTTCCCATGCAATAAAGAAAAAAAAAGTGGGCTCGTAGCTAAGTAGGCAAGACAACGGGCTCTCGGCTTGTTACTGTATTAGTTCCAGGTTCTACTCCTCGCGGCGCCGTAAATTCTTTTATTTGTTCGCGGGAGTTTTCTGTTGACACCAACAGTCGCAAAAGAACCCTCAGGAGGTAGAGGTTTGAGGGTAGAGCTTTGCTTTAAAACGAACGCTTCTATTTCTTGACGTGGACGCCTCTTTCAAGAAGACGTGTTAGCACAGCTTCCAGACTGGTGAGTCATTTTTGCCAGTCTTTACCAGTCATTTTACCAGTCATTTTTACTCATTTTTATCACTCACCAGAATGCCATCTAGGTAGCAGCAAACCCCGGGTAGGGCTCATAAGCCTTTACCAGTGATTTTTACCGCTCATATTTTCTCACTTTTACCAGTCACCAGAATGTCGTCTAGGTAGCAGCAAACCCCGGGTAGGCCTTTCAGCATGACGTCAATTATTTTATGGAAAATCCCAGGTGTGGAATAAATTCCAAACGCCAGTCGATGGACGGCGAACATGCTCTTCTACGTGTTCAACATGAGGTATTGTTTTGACGACTTCGACATCAGCACTTGCTGATAAGCCCGGTTTAGATCAATCTTTGAGCAGTGCTTACCTCCCGACAAGGCTGCGAACCGGTCGTCCACCCTGGCTGAAAGGATAGCGGTCGATATCAAGGCACGGAATAACATTCGTCTTGTAGTCACCGCAAATCCGTATGCTACCATCTTGCTTGATTACTGGTACTGGTGATTACTTGATTACTGGTACGGACATCTTTATGGGCAATATAATTCCCAGTTTTTCCCTTTTTGACAGTTCAGCGTCGAAAGTTCTTGCAACGCGACCGTAACGTTACCGGCCTTTAGTAATCTCGGCTTCATATCAGGTTGAAGAAGAAGTTGAACTCGTTCTTTCGTTTTCGTGCCTAACTCGTCTTTGAAAAGAGAATGGTACTTCGTCAGCATATTTTCGCCCACTCCAGCCGGTCGGCTTGTAGCCACTCCCGACCCACTAAAGGCCCTTGATGTCCCTAACGTAGAGGGGGAGACTTGCGGAATGGTCGCCGTGCTGCACGTTGACAAACAGATGCCCTAAGGTGCTCCTGTGTGGGTACGAAGTCTAACTACGGTGGGACTCCCGTACCGTCGAAGGAAAGATCTGACGGAACTGCGTCGTTGACATGACAGAAACAGGCGCTCCCGTGTCGAGCTCCATGTTCACCAAAACGCCGTTGATGGTCATCTGTACGGTGGCAGGGTCGTGCCGAGCCACCGACACGCCATTGACAGAGAGGATCGCAGCTTTCCTCGACACAACCGCCAGCGTCTTCACGATCCTTTTTACCTGCTTTTTCTTAGAGGTCTTAGCACCACTTCGCCCTCTCTGGATATGCCGTTTTCAGCCACAGTTGAAACAGGTTGCGTCCGAGTGGAGCATGCTTCACTCCTGCTTCGGCGAACCACAGCGAAAGCAGGTTTTACCTTCTCTTGGCGATTTCCGCTTGAACCTTGTGCACGTCGCCGACTGTGGCGTTACTTCCACGTGCCTCCGCAGCACTATTCTTGGCTGCTTCCATTGTAAGAACCCGCTCAACCGCTTTCTGGAACGTAAGCTTGCTCTCCCCAGTAAAAAGCACTCTCTGAATGTCTCCTCGTTGCTGCCACACACGAAGCGGTCCCTAAGCGGCTCGTCAAGGGTTGTTCCAAACTCGCACCTTTGCGACAGTTTACGCAGCTTGGCCACAAAATCATATATGGACTCGCCTTGTCATAGACACCTCCGATGAAACTTGACCTGCTCTTCAATGACGGACGGCTTCGGGGACAGGTGGTCACTCAAAGCTTTCTTGAGGGCTTCGAAACTCTTCGTAGAAGGCAGTTGCGGAGCTGTCAATGAAAGTGTGTACAGAGGTCAAAACTGTTAACAATAACGCGCGAACGCATGGCTTCTGATACGTGCAGCGCAGCCTGCTTTTATTCAAATATTATATCGAGCACATATGTCTCGTGCCATAGTTGTGGTGAGACGTAGTACACAATACGTTCTTTAATCTGCGCGAGCCTATAGGATGACGTCCCCGGCATCGGCTCAGCCATGACCGACTAGTATAATTAAATGCTTGTGTTGAAGAGAGCAAGTTGCACGAGCGAATGATACTACAAGAATTTTTCCATCCAATCAAAGAGTTCGCATTGTGTAGTTATAATCCGCGAGCCGGCAAAATGCCACCATTGATTCCGCTTGACACAAGGATGCAAGTTGTTCATCTGTCCCAAGGAGGAGCATCGCAGCGATTCATCGCTGGGCAACTTGGACTAAACCTTCATTCCGTTAACCAGATAATTCAATCCTTTCGGGAGGAAAGGCACGATCGGGGATGCTGCTCGTGCTCCTAGACCAAGAAACATGACACCAGAGGAAGATCTATCAACTGTTGCTGCCGCCCTTTCTCAACGCCCGTGAGCTGCGCAACGAGCTTTCCTTCAAGGTGAGTACACAGACAATTCAGAACTATCTGCATGAGGTCGGCTTGCGGAGTCGTGTTGCCCCCCCAGATACCCCTTTCAACTGAGCAAAACAAGGAAAACCGTCTGAAATTCTGTCAAGATCACGCCCCTTGGGTTGAGTCGAGAGTAGGAAGCAGTGGTGTGCTCAGATGAGTCCACAATAACGACAAGTGTATCGGCCAGTATATTGCTGGTTAGTAACATGCTTATATAACATCCTGGCGGGAACTTTAATAAAATATAGGGTGTTAATCATCTTTTTAGAGTATGCTTTATAGTGCCGGCATTTATGTTTCCCTTTGGTGAAGAGCCCTGGCAGTACCTTTGCGCACGTCAAACGCGCCTTCCCACAAATCACACGAGCTGCCATGTTAGGTAAAAACTATATATATTTAGCGTGTTTTCACAATGCCATTCTGGGATGGAGGATGTATCGTGCAAGCTGCGCATGCTCGTACAAACCGGCCGTGGCTATCAATGCAAGCGATTACAGCCACACGTGACTGTGTTCGGCATAGCTATAAAAGCACGAAGCTACAACCAATAAAGGCTTTTTCCCTCGTTCTGTCTTGACTGATACATGGTGTCAGAAGTGGGATTGAGTCAGCTCGGGCCCTAACTTGAAAGGGCGTCACTGAAGGAGGGAACTGATCAAGCCACCGGATCAGCTGCTGCTTTCTGGTTGCATTGCAAAGAACTGGGATCTCTTCAAGCAGAAGTTTGAGCTGTTCCTGCAGGCGACAGCGGACCCGAAAGAGCCAAGGTCGGAGGCGACGAAGACTGCACTGCTGCTGAGTGTCGCTGGAAACGACGCCCTCGAGGTATTTAACAACTTCACTTTTGTGGAGGGCGAAAGCAAGGAGGACTACGCTACGGTAGTGCAAAAGTTTGAAGCCTATTGCAAGGAACAACTAAATGAAGTCTATGAACGCTACATGTTTCGGTCAAGAACGCAAGCTGAGGCGGAGCCGTTCGAGCATTTTTAGTGGTACTTGCGGAAGTTGGCACGAAGCTGCAACTTCGCGGACCTGACCGACTCTATGATCCGTGACCAGGTTGTGTTCGGCACAAACAATGTGAAGCTGCGAGAAAAGATGCTAAAGGTGAAAGATCTGACACTGCTCAAGGCTGAACAAATCTGAAAAGCTTCGGAAACCCGCCGCAGTGGCTCAGTGGCTAAGGCGTTGCGCTGCTGAGCACGAGGTCGCGGGTTCGATTCCCGGCCGCGGCGGCCGCTTTTCTGATGGAGGCGAAAAGCAAAAACGCCCGTGTGTACGAGATTTCGGCGCACGATAAAGATCCCCAGGTGGTCAAAATTAATCCGGAGCCCCTCCACTACGGCGCGCCTCATCGCCTGCGTTGCGTCGGCGCGTTAAACCCTACAATCAATCAATCAATCAATCAAAAGCTTCGGAAGCATCAGCGCAACAGAATGAAACCTGGGGACAATCGGAAAGGTTAGTAGCAGCGGTGAAGAGACGGCAGCAATTCCGGTGCTCGAATTGTAACAGGTCGCACGAGCGCGGCAGATGCCGTGCGTTCGGGAAAGCGTGTTTTCTGTGTGGCGGCCAGAACCACTTTGCGGCATGTTGCAAGTCAGGGCCTCGAGTCGGTGAAGTAGTGGAGCAGCGAGACACCTTCGACATTCTCGACGTAAGAGTCTGCACCGTGGGAAGTAACGCCGACTGGATTGTCAACGCCCAAGTCGCAGACCAAAACACAGTGTTTAAGGTGGACACTGGATCTCAGGCGAACCTGCTCCCTTATTCGGTGTACCGACGGTGCCACAATGTGACCGGCCTGCAGCCAAGCGGCTCCATTCTTTGCTCGTACAGTGGGGACGTCATTAAACACATCGGTGTTGCCACTCTACCAGTCGTGGCGAACAACAAGTCTGCAAGCTTCACTTTCTTTATTTTGAAGAAAGGACGTCAGCCCATACTCGGAGTACAGGCGAGCGAAGCACTGGGACTAGTTTGCCGTCCAGTAGAAGCGGTGACCGCCAGCAGCAGTGAAGGAATACTGCAAGAATTTTCGCACCTATTTCAAGGCACCGGCCGCGTGGCCCGTGAGTACCGTATGGTGATGCGAGAGGATGCGGTTCCGGTGGTTTTACCAGCCCGACGTGTGCCTGTGGCACTGCAAGAACCTTTTCGACAGGAGTTGGAGCGCCTGGAACGAGGCGGCATCATCGAAAAAGTGGACGAGCCAACTGACTGGGTGAGTCAATTCGTCATTGCGCGGAAAAAGGACGGCACGCTGCGGGTCTGCATTGATCCTAGGCGCATAAACGAATGTCTGAAGCGCGAGCACTACCAGATGCCAAACCGGGAAGAAATCGAAGCAGAGCTCGCGGGGGCAAAGTATTTTTCGCAGCTGGATGCGAACTCCGGATTTCACCAAATTCCCCTCGACGAAGCCACGTCGAAATTCTGCACATTCGGTACACCCTTTGGGCGTAACCGCTTTTTAAGCCTACAATAAGCATATCGTCAGCACCCGAGGTGTTTCAAAAGACTTTAAGTGAAATTTTTGATCGGGCTCCGGGTGTGCGCGTATATGTTGATGATGTCCTAATCTGGGGAGCCACTAAAGCAGAACACGACGCACGCCTTCGCAATGCCCTGCAGCTAGCAAGCCAAGCTGGCCTGACCTTTAATCCACACAAGTGCAAGTTCGCAATTCAGGAAGTAGACTTTCTAGGCGATGTTATCAGCCACAACGGTATAAGACCAAATACCGCACTTAGCGCATCACTGGCCAAGATGCCAATCCCGGAGGACAAGGCAGCCGTACATCGGATGCTGGGTCTAGCAAATTATTTGGGAAAGTGCATTCCCAATCTGGTAGATAAGACCAAGCTACTGCGCAGCCTTGTCAAGAAGGACACAGTTTTCGAATGGAGTGATAATCACAAGGCGGAGTGGAAAGGCATATGCGAGACACTCAGCAGTGCACCGTTGTTGGCACTCTTTGATGCGGCCAAGGAAACAAAAATTAGCTCAGATGCGTCAAAAGATGGCCTTGGAGCCGCACTTTTGCAACTTCACGGTGATAGCTGGCGTCCTGTTACCTACGCGTCACGCGTTATGACGGAAAGTGAACAAAGATACTCTCAGATCGAGAAAGAAACAATGAGCATAACGTTTGGTTGTGAAAAGTTTCATCATTTTTTCTACGGCCGTCAGATCACTATCGAGACCGACCACCGACAACTTATAGCGATCGCATCCAAAGCAATTGGGGATATGCCACCCCGCCTTCAACGTTTCTTTCTGCGCTTGCTGAAATATGATTATGTGCTTCAGTTTTTCCCAGGGAAGGAGTTGCTGCTAGCGGACATGTTGTCGAGGTCACCCCCCCGCAACGCAGGCGACACTTCAGGATCGACAGAAGATGTAGAAATTCATGCAATCGCCACGATCTCGGACATGGTAAGCAAGAAAACATTTAGTCGTCTGGTTGATGCTACTGCGAACGATGCTGATCTGCAGAAAGAAATGGCGTACTTGAGAGGAAATGGTGATCTCGGTGGCAGTTTGAAGCCATTCGCTGCAGAACTGTCGACCATTCAAGGCATTTTGCTGAAGGGCACCAAAGTAGTTGTCCCTAAGTCGATGCGAGCAGAAATGCTACAACCATTACATGAGGGCCCTTTGGGCATGAACAAGTGCAAAGCGAAGGCCCGACTGTTGGTGTTCTGGCCTGGGCTCAACGGCGATATCGAGACAATGTTGAAAGAATGCGCTGTATGCCGCAAGTACGCGTACAAGCAGCAAAGTGAGCCATATATTCTTAGACCAATACCGAACTACGCTTGGTACAGAGTCAGCGTCAATATCTTCCAACACGGCGGGAACTCTTATCTCTGCGTGTTTGATGCGCTCTCCAATTTCCCAGAAGTTGAACGATTAAGCGACACAATAGCAAACACTGTGATTGACAGGTTGAGTTGCATCTTTGCGAGATACGGGATTCCGGTCGAAGTATGCAGCGACAACGGCCCTCAGTTTTCTTCTCATGAATTTGCTCTTTTCGCATCCAGGTACGATTTCAAACACGTGAGGTAGAGCCCTGGATTTCCACAGTCAAACGGACTTGCGGAGAAAGGTGTCCAAGTGGTAAAAAGAATAGTGAAAAAAAATCGCGCCAATCCACCCTGTGAATGTGGTTGGAAAGCAAAGCTCTAAACGGCACCCATTCGATTACCCATGCGACGTCACTTAAATTCACTCACATCGCTCTACAAATAGCAAAATCAGAGAGTTGTGAAATGACTTAACCACACCATTTATTACTTCAAAGAGATATTCTTGTTAAGGTAAATCAATACATGAAGCATGAACGGTGTTTGGTGGAGTTGTATTGGTGTAGCACAAGAGTGTAAACTTTTTTTATAAAATTAAAGTAAGCTCCAACCCGGTGTTAGACGATCTGTCTTCTCCGTCTCTGCGCCGCGGACGGAGGCGACGAGGTTTGCGGCAGAGAAGAAGGAGAAAGAAATACTTCTGTTCAGATTTCTGAACGGCCCACAGTGCAGCCCTGAGGAGTGCTTCGTTCTTCTGTGGGGCCCATATGCAGTCCGCGCGGCCTGTGTTCTGTCCACCCACTGAAGCTGGATAGGTAGAGAGGGCCTGGACAGCAGCATCCCCCATTGCTCTTGTTGGGTAGTTGACGGAAAGAGAGGAGGGTGCTCAGGGCTAAAGTCGTACACCCGTATTACGGGGCGGAGTGTACCTACTTCTGAGCAAAATTTACATTCAGCGTCGTAGCGATTCGGGTGCAATACTAAGGGAAGACACGTCGGGTCAATCAATCAATCAATCAATCAATCTTTATTTGACATTCATGGGTACACATGCCAGGAGCACAGACAAAAAGCCATTCAGACAGGCTTGACGAGGTCTGTGCCCCCTAATGTGAGAGTACCTCATCCAGAAAACATTTTTCTAAGCTACAAAAATAAAAATAAAAAAATGTACATCAAAATAAAAAAATGGGTGTGGCAAGGAGCTGGATTGTACGAGCCGTAGGGTAGTTTTTTCTTCTCTGGAAAGGTCAGGGTAAGGCGAAGGTACGGTCTGTCTCAGAAGGCGATAATGCTGAGTTATCTCCCTGAACGTGACAAGCGGGTGACTGTCCTCGTGCAGCTCCATAGCACGGGAGGTAAAAGAGCAGGCTTGTTGGGTGGGTGTATTTGTTGCCCTCCATTGAAGCGTGAGGTGGTGTCCAGATGAGCTGAATGGAATCATTTGGGGAACGGTTTTTTAGCACGCGCAGTGCAGCTAAGGAGACCCAACCCGACTGGTAATTCCAGTTGGCTTGCTGGGAATCGGTGACTACCCTCTGAACCCCTGGTTGAGTGAGAGCCAAGGCGATGGCTGCCTCTTCTACTGCCGTCATTTCTTGGGTCCTAAGCGAGGTACACGCAAGGACGTTGGTTCTGGAGGTAAGCCACGATGATGGCGTATTGCTGCCCTCGATGTTTTGGAGGCGTCTGTCGTAGATAACTGCATGATCCCCACCGAGGGTGGTGTTTAGCGCTTGGAGCCCGTGCCTTTCGGTGACCCTCGTCATGTGAGGGGTTCATATTTCTAAGCAAAGGGAGCATCTTTAGTTTTGAGTCGCCAAGAGTCTGGGAGTACGTCAAGCGGAGTGACATTCTGGGCTGCCCAGCCCAATCTGGTGAAGCATGCGGGTACCCACCACAGTTTCTGAGTCGGACCTTCTGGTTTAGAAAGCTGGCCTTCTATCAGCTCTTTCAACCGTGTTTTGAAGCCCGTGCTAAGCAGCACTCTGTGTGGACTACTCATGAGAAGACCATTGGCCTGCTCGACCGCCTTTCTAATCATTATATAAAGCATCTCTATGTCTTCCTTGTCGAGAAGAAGAAAGGGGGTTGACTTAAGGGACTCTCGAAAGGACAAAAGCTTCAATTAATCGAAAGGTACCGGATTCCTTTAGGCCTCGCTTCTTGTTGGCAACTCGCCTGATCATGTGTATCATTTTATTAATGCTGTTTTTGAGGCGCTGCAAGCAGACGTCACTCTTGGTGTTAGCCTCAAGATGTAGGCCCAGGATCTTGATGCTGGGGCTTGTAGTGATGGCCTGGACATCAAGGAGTATTTGAATGTATTCCTTGATTTGGCGTGAGGGCGGACGACAAGGAGCTGTGATTTTTTACGTGAACACTGGAGGCCACAGGGTTTATCACATTGGCGCACTAGAAGTGCGATGCCATGAATTGATGTGAGCTTCCTTTAATTTTTGTAACTCTTACATCATGAGCAAGGTGCGCAGAGGGCCGCTAGACGGGCGTGAGGGGTCGCGTGATGTTTTCACGTAGCATTCAGCGAGAACGCAGAGGGTAAACCCGTAGATGTGCTTGGTGAGTACACCACCTGTCTTCCCCGTCTCCGCGTGGGCCCGTAGCTAAGATTCTGCTTCCGGCCACCACCGTGAACGGACGCAGAATGCAGGTCTCCTCAGGAGCGGTTAATGCGGCCACGTCTGGCCGCGGTATCAGGTTTCTTGTGCAGGACGATGAAGAGTACCAGGTTTTCTCTGCCAACTTTGCCAACAGGTCGTATTGTTTTAATACTGTTTTTTGCACGGTGATATGAGGGCCCGCCCGTACCGCGTCGAAGATTTCCGAGACGCGTCGGCGCGTTTGGAACTGCTTCCCGAGGTGCTTTCCTTGGGAGCGTTCCAGATGAGTCACGTTTGGGCAGTGACTTTCAAGAATGAGCAAGCTGTGAAGAAGATGCTCGAAGCGAAGGACGGGAGAGTGAAGGGACGGCAGTGTATTGTCATCGACCCAGCGAACCAGGACCTCCGGCTGAAGTTGCATTGGTTGCTACACAATGTGACCGAAGAAGACGTCCGTGTTGCCCTTTCCCCGTACGGCAAGAGTCACCGACGTTACCAGGGAGAGGTGGAGAGTTCAAGGCATCCACGACAAGGGCTCGACTACGCGGGCAGTTACCCTCAAGCTCAAGGCGGGCGTGAGGGCCGAGGACCCTTCCGCACCAGCTCCGAGTGGCGGGCGAGTCAGCGCTCGTGGTCGTGCCCGGGAGAGCCCCGCAGTGCCTGCGCTGCCAGAGTACGGGACATATGCGCCGGGACTGCAAGGTGCCGCGTTGCAGTGTCTGTCGCCGCTTCGGCCACGAGGCGGCACAGTGCACGCGGACGTACGCCGCCGTAACCGGACCCGTGCCAGACGACAGCTCGGCCGAGCTTGTCATGGACGCGGAGGAAGCCGAAGGAGTTGGCCAGCGGGAAGTGAGCCGCCACGGCAACCGACGCAGGAGGCCGGAGCAGAAGTGCCAGGGAGTTCGGCTCCTCCACCCAGGGACGAGGAAATTGTTCGTGAGGAGGAGACTACATCGCCGGTTGCGGCAACGGTTTCAGCTGCCAGCGTCGCACCGGAGGCCACCTTGTCTCAACAAACGCCGACGCGAGCCACCGAAGACGCCGGGGACGCCGCCAGTAACAGCGACGCTAATGAGGTGCGCGGTGAAGATGGTTCGGTGACGAAACGCCCCCGGCACGAACGAGACAACCAGGCGGCGAAGGAGGACACGGCTACTGACGGTAAACCGGCCCCTAAAGGGCTAGTGACTCGTCGTTCGTCCCTCAAACCAAAGCCAAACAGTACGCCGTACGAGCGAACGCCAGCCACGGCCAAACCGCCGTGAAAGTGTGCGTGCATCCGGGTATCCCTCCACCGTTTTTTGTTTTTGTCGCATTCTTGGGCTCATTGAGAACGCTTGTTTGACGTTTACCAGTGTTCGCGTCAATATGAAGAATCAACGAGAAGTGTTAATGACGCCTTTGACGGTTTGCAGTGTGGCGCCCGTGCGCACAGGTTCCCTCGAGGCGTTTCCCCCGTTTTTGAATGCGCCATATTCGCCCGCGCGTCCTGAGTTTTTCGCTGCCTTTAAATGCTAAATTTTAACACCCCTGTTCGTATCGCCACGCTAAACGTTCGTGGTCTGGCTGACAGGCGTCGGCAAAACCAAGTTTACCGCTTGGTTGCCGATAAAGAACTCGATATTGTGGCGATTCAGGAAACGAAAGTTGAGGGAGAAGGGCAAACGCAGCGTATGGCGCAAACTTTCAATGCGCACCACCATGTTTGCGTAAGTCACGCAGTTGGCGTTTCTGGGGGGTGTATGCTGTTAATTAAACAGAGTTTGGGCGTTGCAATTGAATCCGTCACGGCTTGTCTTGCAGGGCGGTTCATAGTTTGCGATTTTAAGTTTTTGTCGCGCGATTGGCGTGTTGTAGTTGTGTATGCGCCGACACGAGCGAACGAAAGGAAAGTTTTTTTTGAAAATATCCGTGCACGACTGGACACTGAACGTATAGTTGTTTTTCTAGGAGACTTTAACTGTGTATGCTCTGCGCGCGACAAGTCCAGTGATACGCCATTCCGTGACTCGAGTATCTTGGCGTTGATTGAGGCAGCATCAGACTATTGTTTAGAAGATGTCGGGGATGCGCTTCTTGGCGTAAGACAAGTGCATTTCACCCATTTCCAGGGCACAAGCCACGCCCGCTTGGATCGGGCTTATGTTTCGCTCGAGCTCTTACCTGAGTGCGGTGATTATTGTGTGTCACCCGTGTCGTTTAGCGACCACTGCCTGGTTTCTTTTACCCTTGGTGGGCGCAAGCCAAGAGCAAACACGTTTAATTGGAGTCTTTGGAAAATGAATAGTAAGCTATTGCAGGAGGAAGAATTTACAACTGAAATAAATGAAAAAATACGGCGTTTACCAGATAGGAAAACTAGCTGGTCCTCTAGGTGGGAAATTTTCAAACAAGAAGTAAAGTTGAGTGCGATAGAAAAATCAAGTGCACGGAAGTATCGTGAGAGACAAAGAGAACAACTTCTACGTAAAAACCTCGCATCGCTTACTAATGAAGAATCCCAGTCGCCGGGGTCGCAAACGGAAGAGATTAAAAGGGTTAAATCGGAGCTTGAAGTTATAGACCAGAATAAATACCACGGTGCCCTGGTGAGAGCAAGGGCGGAAAAGTTGCTATTGGGTGAAGCGCCCACCAAGAGAGCACTTGCATCAGAAAAGCGCTACGCTTGTAGAAATCGTATAGTCGAAATCGAAAATCGCGGAGTGCTAACGACTGACCATACGCAGATAGAGGGTGCTTTTAAGGATTTTTATGAAGCCCTTTTTTCTGTTCATAAGGTCGACGCCGATAATTTCAGAGACGAATTCTTGAACTTAATGCCCAGAATAGAAGACGACATGAAGGCTATTCTTGAGATGCCAATCACCATAAATGAAATTTTGAGTGCCATTGATGATTTAACCCCAGGTAAAACGCCAGGCCCAGATGGCCTAAGCGCGTGTTTTTACAAGGCCTTTAAAGACACACTTAGCGTAGTGTTATGTGAAGTTTACGCCGAAGCGTACGAAAGCAACAGACTGCCACCATCCTTTACTCTATCTCACACAGTTCTCATTCCAAAGACTGAAGATGCCATTAAACTGAGGAATGTAACAGCGTACCGTCCAATTAGTCTCTCAAATGTCGACTATAAGATATTAATGAAGGTCTTAGCTGCTCGGTTGCAATTAGTAGTGAAAGAAATAGTCGGACCACACCAAACATGCGGCATTAAGGGTCGTTCTATTACGACCAATACCCACGTAGCCCGTAGCATCCTGGAATGCTCTGACAGCCTTGAGCAAGGAGTAGCAATGGTACAAATAGACTTAGAAAAAGCGTTCGACAAGGTCTCCCACGAACTGCTATTGATGATTCTTGAGCACACAAACGTAGGAAAAATGATTACGGATGGTGTACGCATGGCGTACAGGGACTGTAGTACAAGTTTGGTGGTCAACAAGTCGGTAGGCGCTCCAGTTCAGGTCAGCCGTTCTGTGCGCCAGGGGTGCCCACTGTCCTCGCTGCTATTCTGTATGTTTATTGAAACGTTTTGTGTAAACATCCTTAAAAATAAGAAAATCAGCGGGTTTTCATTACAGTCCTGCGAAGTTCGTGTGCTCGCTTATGCAGACGACATTGCTTTGTTTTTCCAAGACACGAGTAGCATCCACGAAAGTATAAGTGTTCTTAAAAGGTTCTGCCTCTACACTGGTAGTTCCGTCAATTGGGATAAGTGTATTGGTTTCTGGCACGGAAGCTGGTTGTGGAAGCCACGTACATTCGCAGGTATCAGCTGGGTAGACACGCCAGTGAAAGTACTTAGTGTCCCCCTAGAAAACTATCGTGACAGTGATCCTTTCTGGCGCAGGCAAGCCACCGAAATCCGTGATAAAGCGGATAAGTGGGGGGGGTAAGCAGTTGTCCGTGTTCGCGCGAGCGACTGTGTGTAATCTATTCTTTGTGTCAAAACTTTGGTACGTGATGCAGGTTCTGCATTGCTCGCGTGCCAATGTTCAAAGATTGCACAGGGTGTTTGCTGTCTTTATTTGGTGTTCCACTTGGGAGCGCACAAGCCGAACCAACCTGTTTAGACGAGTGCGCTGTGGGGGCCTTTCCCTGGCGCACCTTTTCTACGCCAGGTAGTGAACCGCTTTCTTTTTTTACGTGATGTGCAAAACCCTTTTTTGCGCACCGTGTGTCAAGTGCGCCTAGGTAGAGTTTTACCCGAATTTGTTGTTACTTCTTGTGTTCGTGACGGTGGCATTCATGGCTATCTACGTGAGGTGGTACTTTCGGCAAGATTTTTATTCTCGCGGTTTTCTTTCGAATATCTGGCTACCGTGCACAGAAAAAAGCTGTATAGAGACCTTCTTGACACCACTTTGCCGACTCCTTTGTACCGATCCCTATACAGTGCAGGGCCAGGACAAGATGTGTGTCAGCGTGTGAAAAAAATGACTGTCCCGCCTTATGTAAAGTCTTTTTTCTTTAAATTACACGTGGGAGTATTACCTGTTAAAACTTGGATGATTGAAAAAGGTTTGTTTGTTCCCTGGGGGCCTGACTGCTTGGTTTGTAAAAAGCCAGAAACAGTAGAGCACGCATTCATAGACTGTTGGGACGGGGTGTTCCTGTGGGACGTTTTGCAGAGAACACTAAAAAAGGATTTCCCGTTGGATAGCCATGGAATCAGGTTCTTGGCCGTTGAAAACTACGGCGGCGTCCCGTATGATCTTTGATGTTGCTGGCCCTGCATAGTATATGGAAAGCTCGAATGGCAGTTCGCCATAATGATGTAGATGTGAAACCGAGCAGAGAGTTGTTCTGCCAGAGTGTACGGGAGATCTTAGAAGTGTATAAAGCCCAACCATCTCCACCTGACTGGTTAAATGTGTTGGAAAGTGTGGCATGGCTTCGGCCTTTTTAACAAGCGCGCACTAGCAAGTGGCGTGCTGATGTCTTTTCGCGCTTTGTAATCCTTTTTTTTTTGTTCTTATTGTGTATACCGAAGACAGGCAATAAAGAAAAAAAAAAGGGCTCGTAGCCAAATCGGTAAGACAGCGGGCTCTCTCTTTGTTAGTCTATTAGTTCCAGGTTCGATTCCCGGCGGTGCCAGTAAAGTTTTTTATTCGTTCGCAGGAGTTTTCTGGTGACACCAACGGTCGCGAAAGAACCCTTGGGGGGTAGAGGTGAAAAGCTTTGCTTAAAATACAAGCCTTCTTCACCTCTTTTACCAAGTGAACTTCGGGAACACTTACCTTCCAATCTGAAGAACGACGCCTTCCAATCCCATCCTCGTCGCCAATTGTCCTGTTGGCATGGTTCGTGCGAAGCAGCAGACAAGTATCCATCAGGGAGCGATGTTTATTTCCACATGCTCGTCGGTGCGTGGCTGGTCGAGATAAGAGCGGCGGCAGATTGCGGCGCGAGCCTTTTATTCGTTTGGCGCGGATGCGCCTTATCGTCCTGACGATCAACTGCGGCGCTCGGCCGGACACCACAGGCAAACCACGCAGTTGACGTATATATGTTCGATTCGCAATTTCGTTTATCACTTTGGTAAATTTGCGCACGTTTGAGTGGGCACTTTAAACCATAGCCGCACCGCAACGGGTGTACGCCCTTTCTTCGCGTAGGCGAATTGCACATAGGATCTTTCATTGCGTCTTAACGTTTGCTTTACACGTGAGCCCGTGTATTTGCAGTTGCCACGTTTACTTCAGCATAACTGGGAATGGCGCACCCGCCGCGGTGGCTCAGTGGCATTCTGTTTCCGGTTTCCGTCATGAGCGGTCGCACAATGGTTGGCTCCGAAGGAGCAGCGATAGCGGCCGATGCCGGCCGTGGTGTTTCGTCTTTCGCTGTACCCAAAGATTACAGTATTGTTTCGCCTCCGCTGCCAACAGGAGAAGCTATGAGTCGCGCAGTCGTTTTACACTGCGATAATACCTGCCGACCGTACCGGATTGACGATTTTCGCCAACCACTGAAAGATTTCGGCGTCATACAGGAAGTGGGCAGCATCGGTGCTTATCAGATGTCGCACGCTTGGCTGGTGAGCGACGAAGCAAAGAAGCTGCTGGAAGCCGGGAAGCTGGAAGTGAAGGGGCGTACGTGTTTGGTCATCGACCCAAAGAAGCAAGAGCTACGGGTGAAGGTTCATTGGGTTTCCTTCAACGCGTAAAACGAAGCGATTCGCCGGGCCTTCGCTGTGTACGGCGAAGTGAAGAATGTGGCGAGCGACCGATGGAGAGCAGCTGATTTTGAAACTGCGGACTCTACCACTCGTGTGCTCCGACGTGTGCAGGGCGTCACCCCGGAATGTCTACCGCACCAGGTGCGGCTTGGAAATTGGAAAGCCCTCATAGTGGTTCCAGGTAGGGCCCCGGTCTGTCTGCGGTGTCGCACTGCAGGGCACACCAGGCGCGAATGCAGAGTGCCCAAATGCACGGAGTGCCATGCATTCGGGCATGAGCAGGCTTACTGCACGCGAACGTACGCGCCAGCGCTCGGCCGGGGTGCTACGCAGACCGGGACGAGCTCTTGATGGACTAAGAGGAGGCGGAGACGGCTGCGACTCCGGAAGAGGACGGGAACGCTGTGAAAGACGTGGTGAGCGACTTTGAAGAGAAGTTGTCCGAAGTCAACTACACACAAGAAGGTTTAGAGGAAGAACTAACGAAGGAGGTGATGGTTCCGGAAGCCAACCCTTCCACATCAGATACTGCCCTCGCGGCTTCGCCGGCTGGGGCCACCGAGAGTGACTCCAAAAAAGACGACGAGGCAACTGTAAGAGGGTCCAGTGTGGTGAAGATGAACCTGCAGGAACATTCGGCGAAACGCGGAAGGGAGTGCGTCGACGATGCGCCCAAAGCGAACGTCTACGGCAATTGATTGATTGATTGTAGGGTTTAACACGCCGACGCAACGCAGGCGATAAGGCGCGCCGTAGTGGAGGGCTCTCGAATAATTTTGACCACCTGGGGATCTTCAACTTGCGCCGAAATCTCGTTCACACGGGCGTTTTTGCTTTTCGCCTCCATCAGAAAAGCGGCCGCCGCGGCCAGGAATCGAACCCGCGACCTTGTGCTCAGCAGCGCAACGCCTTAGCCACTGAGCAACGCCTACGGCAACGTGAACAGCAGTGGAAGTACGTTGGAAAAAAAATCGTGTCGTCAACAAGCTGCCTGCGTCTCCTCTTACGACAGGCAGCACACCCAAGTCCTGATTTGAGTCTGAAAGGGAATACCCTGCAAAACGTGCCAACAAAGGTACACCCTACACTCTTAGCCAAAATGGGAGAAAATAAGACTAACTGCAGCAATTACGCTAGTCCCCAAAGACCAAACGCGCCAAGATTAGGGCCGTGTGCAAAATGAAGGGACCAAACGTTGGTCCCTCGACGCGAATAGGACCAACGGAAAGACTAACAGCGCCCTTTGCTCCCGCAACGTTGCTGTTGCTCCCCTCTGGCGGGGGCCCTCCGACTTGTTTCTACTTGTTCGGCGGCCAGCGGGGACGGACGTGCGAAAGGTGAGCTACGGCGGCGGCGGCTTTTCCCCATTCGCCCTTTTTTTGAAGTTCGTGAGCTTGCATCTTAGCGTCAGAGTGCCAGCTATTTTTTAAAACCAACGCCAGTCGATTCGCTGTGCGTTACTGCCGACGGCGACCTAATTTTTATTTGTTTCGGTCAATATTTACACAAATTTTTGCTTAACGCTAAAATAGTAAAAATGCAATTTCTCTTTAAACGAGGGCCCAACGGCATAAAGAACCACCTCAGAAGAAGCAGCGTACAAAAAGGAAGCTAACCGTTCACTTTTTTTCTTTTGAAAGTGCAGTTTTAATACATGTATAGCCAGAAATGTCAAAGCGTGGTTAACACGTGGCCGAGAATCTTAAAGGGCTCTAACTTTTTAGGCAAACATATGAACACTTAAATAACAACATGGTGCTGTTAGGATACAAGAATTACTCGCAGATATATTCAATTTTAAATTAAAACGTGAAATTATAAGCAGGAAAATTAAAAGAAGTCTGGCAGAACACCGGATCTGCAACGGACGCGTACACTCTGAGGCTGAGTAGGGCACAAAAAGTTGCACCCTCGTAACCGCAACTACGTCCAGAACAAAACAAGACATTAACGGTTAAAATCTGATGTAAATTGGCTGAATAAGGCATTTTTCTCCATATTTTGCGGAACCAGAACTTGTAATCTGCCGGACCACAGCAGAACGGCAAAATGAAGTCTTCCTCGAAGGCACGGTCTGACCAACGCAATAAAAGTCCTCTAACAAAATCGTAGTATCTTTATGTATCTCACGGCAAGTTTTTTTTTTCTTTTTCTTTTTTGAGAATACAGTGTTATCTAATGGCGCTTTTCCAGTACCGGCCCTCCTTGTGGCCGCCACGGCGAACCTAACCGGCAGTAACGCAGCCCCCCAAAAATTATTTGGCTTTCGGGGAACTCGTTCACGAAACATTCTCATCCTGCAGTCCTTCCCGCACCCACCCGTCACCCGTTCCTTTCACATGAATTTCACAGTAGCAGGCGCACGCTCGCGGGACTCATCTAACGTGGCCGAAAGCTTCCTTTACTTTTTTAAAGCAAAGCTTTTTACCTCTAACCCCCAAGGTTCTTTCGCGACCGTTGGTGTCACCAGAAAACTCCAGCGAACAAATAAAAGAATTTACTGGCACCGCCGGGAATCGAACCTGGAGCTAACAGACTAACAAGGCGAGGTCCCGTTGTCTTACCGATGTAGCTACGAACCCACGCGAAGATTTGGAAGACAGGTGGTGCACTCAAACAAGCACATCTACGGGTTTACCCCCTGCGTTCTCGCTGAATGCTACGCGAAAGCGTCACGCGACTCCTCACGCCCGTCTAGCGGCCCTGTGCGCACCTTTCTCATGTGTTAAGAGTTACAAAAATTAAAGGAAGCTCACAGCTATGCATGGCATCCAACTTCTAGTACGCCAATGTGCTAAAGCCTGTGGCCTCCAGTGTTCACGTAAACAATCACAGCTCCTTCTCGTCTGCCCTCACGCCAAACCAAGGAATACATAAATACTCCTTGATGGCCAGGCCATCACTCCAAGCCCCAGCATCAAGGTCCTGGACCTACATCTGGAGCCTAACACCAAGAGTGATGTCTCCTTGCAGCGCCTCAAAAACAGCATTATTCAAATCATACACATGATCAGGCGAGTTGCCATCAAGAAGCGAGGCCTAAAGGAATCCAGTACCATTCGATTAATTGAAGCTTTCGTCCTCTCGAGAGTTAACTTACCGTCACCCCTGTCTTCTTCTCGAAAAGGAAGACTTAGAGATGCTTTATATAATGATTATAAAGGCGGTCTAGCAGGCCATTGGTCTTCTCATGACTGCGTCCTAACAGAGGCTGCTTAGCACGGGGCTCCACAACACGCTGGAAGAGCTGATAGAAGGCCATCTTTATAACCACAAGGTCCGACTCAGAACTGCGTGGGTAACCGCTGCTTCAACCAGATTGGCCTGGGCAGCCCAGAAGAATGTCACTCCGCTTGACGTACTCCCAGACTCTTTGGGCTACCAAAATTAAGATGCTCCCTTTGCTTAGAAATATGAACCCTCACATGACGAGGGTCACCGAAAAGCACGGGCTCAAGCAGCTAACAACCACCCTCGTGGGGATCATGCAGTTATCTACACAGAGACGGCCTCCAAAACATCGAGGGCAGCAATACGCCATCATGGTGGCTACCTCCAGAACCAACCTCCTTGCGTGTACCTCGCTTAATACCCAAGAAATGACGGCAGCAGAAGAGGCAGGCATCACCTTGGCTCTCGCTCAACCAGGGGTTCGGAGGGTAGTCATCGATTTCCAGCAAGCCTACCGGAATTACCAGTAGGATTGGGTGTCCTGACCTGCAATGCGCGTGCTAAAAAACCACTCCCCAAACGGTTCCATTCAGCTCATCTGGGCACCCACTCATGCTTCAATGGAGGGCAACAAATACGTCCACCCAACAAGCTTGCGCTTTTACCTCCCGTGCTATGGATCTGCCCGAGGGCAGTCACCCGCTTGTCACGTTCAGGGAGATAACTCAGCATTATCGCCTTCTGAGACAGACGTACCTTCGCTTACAACCCGACCTTTCCAGAGAAGAAAAAAGTACCCTACGGCTCATACAATCCGGCTCCTTGCCACACCCATTTTTTTATTTTTATGTACATTTTTATTTTTATTTTTGTAGCTTAGAAAAATGTTTTCTGGATGAGGTACTCTCAAATTAGGGGGCACAGACCGCGTCAAGCCTGTCTGAATGGCTTTTTGGTCTGTGCTCCTGGCATTTGTACCAATGAATGTCAATAAAGATTGAATTGATTGTATTGATTGACCCGACTGTCTTCCCTTAGTATTGCAACCCGAATCGCTACGACGCTGAATGTAAATTTTGCTCAGAAGTAGGAACACTCCGCCCCGTAAATCCGGTGTACGACTTTAGCCCTGAGCACCCTCCTCTCTTTCCGTCAACTACCCAACAAGAGCAATGGGAGATGCTGCTGTCCAGGCCCTCTCTACCTATCCAGTTTCAGCGAGTGGACAGAACACAGGCCGCGCGGACTGCATATGGGCCCCACAGAAGAACGAAGCACTCCCCAGGGCTGCACTGTGGGCCGTTCAGAAATCTGAACAGAAGTATTTCTTTCTCCTTCTTCTCTGCCGCAAACCTCGTCGCCTCCGTCCGCGGCGCAGAGACGGAGAAGACAGATCGTCTAACACCGGGTTAGAGCTTACTTTAATTTTATAAAAAAAGTTTCCACTCTTGTGCTACACCAATACAACTCCACCAAACACCGTTCATGCTTCATGTATTGATTTACCTTAACAAGAATATCTCTTTGAAGTAATAAATGGTGTGGTTAAGTCATTTCACTACTCTCTGGTTTTGCTATTTGTAGAGCGATGTGAGTGAATTTAAGTGACGTCGCATGGGTAATCGTATGGGTGCCGTTTACAGCTTTGCTTTCCAACCACATTCACGGGGTGGATTGGCGCGAATTTTTTTTTATCGGCGGCGAACTCGCAGCCACGCGGACAGGATCGTGCGCTCTTTCCTTTTGATCCACCGCGCACTCTTTATCCAAAAAGCCGTCTCATATGTGGCCCCTCTGGTGCAGGGTCTTATTTTGGGACGGTGGTAATTCCTACCGGTGGCATGTGAAAAGTCATTTTAAACTGATACAGAACCCGTGCACAAAACGCGCCGGTTCGAATCGCTTTATCAGTGGCGATGAACGGGAAGGCGCAGAGCAAACCGGGGCCGCACTCGGGCAGCGTGCACCCGTGTTCAGACAAGCTGCACCCATATCTTGTGAACGGTACTAATAAAGGGTTTTAGAATAACGTACGCAGCCGCACGCAAACAGCGAGCGCTATTTTTTTGCATCGTTCGCACTGCGCATGCGCCGTACGTTAAGACGCTGATCATTTTCACAGATTCTCAAGAAGCATGCAGGCAAATTATACTCAACGACATGAATAAAGATACAGCAGATTTATTAAATAGTCACTGTCATCATCACTACGATATTATTTGGACACCTGGCCACGCCAAGATGTTTGGCAACGTACGGGAAGATACGCTCACCCGTGAGTTAAGAATCCGGGCACCGAACATCTCCCTGGAGAGGTCCAATTGTCGTGGCATTATGAGCAATACACTAAGAGACCTTAAACTGAACAGAACAGAATGACATCTACCTTACCCTAACCTAGAGAGGCAGCAATCAGTATTACTGAGACAAGCCCAGACTAACACGACATGCACCTCAGCTAGACGACATCTTTTCTCTAAAGGAAGAGCACAAGAACCACCAGCCTGCAAACACTGGGGTGGATATCCTAATCAGCAACATGCCCTATGGGAATGTCCTTACACTATCCCCAGCATTCCTCACTTACACACACCGACGCAGCTGCCATATCCCATTGACCCAACCTGGCTGACTCGCCTCCACTTTCGAGGGGCAGCTAGATCTAGTGCAATACATCAAAAACGCACTAGAGCTGAGTTCAGCATTCACTGAAGACGACCTCTAATTGGGTTGTCTGAACCGCCTTTGGTTTTAAATAAAGTTGTCTCTCTCTCTGTCTCTCTCTCTCTCTCTCTCTCTCTCTCTCTCTCTCTCTCTCTCTCTCTCTCTCTCTCTCTCTCTCTCTCTCTCTCTCTCTCTCTCTCTCTCTCGCTGCCCGCACTTGCTCGGTTCGCTGAGTTCGCCGTTATTCGCTTGCATCCATGCTTGTCTCCGCTCTGTCGAAGACGCCGAGGTCTCCGTACCGCTTCCGAGCACGAGCGAAGCCTTCGCTGCCATGGCCCTGCTACGGCGATACTGCAGTGCCATTGAGGGCAGCGGTTTGTGCTTGTCGACTGCTTAGATACCGTGGAGCAAGCAGTCACCAGCAACGCGTTGCGCTCCAAGAAGCAGGCTACACTCACGCATTTCTTCCGCCCCAATAAATGATCGTTGTCTTTCTGAGGAAGTGGCGTATCAATAGTGAACTGCAGGGTGGTAAGAGCTCAGCGTTAGCTCGTGACTCCGTCGGCAAGATTGTTCTCATGTAAGATTTTTTTGCTTTACTTTCTATATCGAATTTTCGCTATATCGAACTATTTTACAATCCTTCGCGCTGTTCGATATAAGCGGGCTTTACTCTAGTGCTATCCGCTGCGAAGTTGGTATTTGCGAAAAAAGTCCTTTAGCTCGTTAGCACGTGCTCCCCAGAAGCTTCCCAGTGTAATCAAGGGCAGGCACTGGGAATTGAGAAGAGTGAGGATTCGACGGCAGGAGTGGAAACATGAACACATTTATTCAGGTGAACAGATTTATTCAGAGTAGAAATCCTTCCGTTAATGAACTAGTGGCTCTCCCGGCATTCGGCGAGGGCAGCACGAAGAGCGGTCTTAGTCTCCTCCTGGAAATACAAGAAGACGCCATTTTAGTATGTATGTAAGGAGGCTCTCTAGGGTTCTTTTCTTGAGCAGTTATTTCCGACAAGCACTGCTGTTCTGGAAAGAATCCCAGCTGCCGGTTTGGTAGCTAAGAACGTCGCATAATGAACTGCCGACTTGGGCTGTTTTTCAAGGTGTCGGGAAAAAAAATGATACTGGCTTCTCGCTGAGCGTTGAAAGTCTCTAGAAGGGCTAAAGTACCGCGTGGCCATTTTCCACGGGGCGTCGTATAGCGTAGGTGCGATTTCAGCTTTGAAAGGGTACATGGCAATTTGAGGTGGTCCTGGAAATTACAATCGCATAAGGACAGGTTATTTGTGTTCCCTGCGCAAGGCCTGGCAGCAAAACAAAGAATTTACACACTGTGTTAATGCCACACAGTGGGAACATTGATCTTGCATTGTTAACTGCGCGAAGGTACACAACCATGTACCCAGGAAAGTTATTTTCTTTAATAGCGATCGCTTTAATGAGGTCCTCTAATCCCTTACCCCGCGTCTCTAAGAGTTTATTAATTAAATCAACAAACTAGGCCAACTGACTGCTTTCTCGGGAAAAGTGTTACAATTTCCTTTAAAAGGCGTAAATATGTGCTATTGCGATGCTTGTGCCTAAACGCGGTCAGACTAAGTTGTTTATTCCAGAAATAAGCCATTCACGAGCACTTCCTGCACAGGGTCAAGCACGGGGGACTAGAAATATATCGCACGCGCGTAAAATGCTGTCTGGCCAATCAGCGAAACAAAGGTTAGAAACATCCCGAGCAAAGTGGCTAGTCACCTTTGATGGTTTGCTAGTGAATATAGCGAAGCGCTTTTCACCGAACTACACCTGCGCAATTGGGCGAGACAAGAAACCCCCCCCCCTCCTTGTGCAAATAAATGAACTGGTTTAGGCCATTAGAACGTCACTCTTGAGCGCAGCTGTTCTGGACCTTGTGATCGATTACAACGAGAGGGAGTGTAAACGGGGTCAAGAACGCAGCAAAAAAAGAAACGAGCCAGTTGTAGATTGTGAACCCTTTAACCCCTCCGCGTGTCTTCACGTCATCAGTGCTGTAATTCTGCCGCGCTAGTAATTTCTGAACTGAACCGTACTCCTCAGAGAAACTGTTATTGACAAACTTCCCTTGTGGGTTATATAAATTTTATGATATTGGGCCTAACTAAGGCGAGCCTCTAACATTCAGCGAATTTACTTTGAAAAGAATATCAGAGCCTCTTGTGATTTATTTACATTGAATTTTTCGGTTCACGTAAGCTGTGTTTGCAAAGTTTCCAGTAGTTTGCCCTTCACAACCAAGGTGCGCATTTTCTCACAGTAGTCTATCGTACACATTGCAGAATGGATTGCACTTCTTCAACGCGTCATCATCAATTCTGCTTGTTCATATTCTACACATACTGTGTAGCCATAGAGGTAATTTTCGCGTGCGTCCAACAGATGGCCGTCTTGAAAGTGAAACTGTACACTGCACGCTCAGCTCACTTTCGACTGAGAGTGCAAGAACTTCGCGAGACGAACTTACCGAGAAGAAGTCGGCATGCTGCGCCTGCGAACAGAAATAGAAAAAAACAAAGCGATCAGCCGGCACCACAGCTAGCGATCTTCAAGCGATAGGAACACGAGGGCGACTGCTGTTTCTCGTTTTTGTTGATATACTATTAGGGAAATGCCAAATACTTTGTCTCGCTATTTTCAGCAGTTTCGCGCAGTATTGTCTCATACAAACATTTATTGCTCTTTTTCGTATGAGTTTAAAAGTGCGCTATCAGCGTGGGCGTTGAAAGCAGTTGAAAGTGCCAGTTCAAACAGTTCAGAACACACACACACAAAGTGAGCAACTTAAGAACTTGTTGACAGTTCTTCCTGTGTCCAGCGGTGGTGATATTTGTATGGCAGTAGGAGCGCAAGAGCAGGGAAGGAAGACGTATGAACCTAGTTCCACCCAGTGCGAAAACCTGGTGAAGCAGTGAAGTGCCTGCTGTCTTTACAACGATTCCCGTTATCTTCGACTTCTTTCTGGTGCGTAGTGTTAGAGTCGTCTTGGCGGCGAATTCTCATGTAGTTTGTATCCGGTCACTTCCGGTGAAATAACAGTTAGAGCCGTTTTCTGTAGGTAATCATTCCCACTCCGTAGATGGCCATCACTTGGCAGCAGACAGTAATTTTGTGATGTTTGCAACTCCACTGTCAACAAGTAGTTGAAAAGAAGCAAATGAAACTCGACATTATGGTAGAGTCCTCTTAGCGGCTATTGTCTATAATTTTCTATTGTATATATTGTCTATATAAAATTGTCTATAGGCAATTCTATTGTCTATAAATTGTCCTAGAATTTGTTGCGTGATACTTTCGAAAACGCAACAGTTAGAGCAATTTTCTGTCGTCTTAGCGGCGAATTGTCCTATAATTTTTTTCGGGATACTTTCGAGACGCAAAGAGTTAGAGCGACTTTCTGTAATCACACTCGATCCCTCTGTAGAAGGCCACGCTTCACTGTGCAACTTCCAATGTAGAAAGACCAGCTTAGAAAGACCAAGCTTACACCGATTCCCTTAAAGTAGGCTTCACCTCGTAACGATGCATTGCTAAAAAGAGATTTTTTTCACGGACAATATAAGCCGTCCTCAGTAAAAAATAGAACGCCCTAGTAGCTTTTTTTATTTTGATGTTTTTTTTACGGGGAATTGGTTGTTTGCGCGACGGAGAAACCTGCTCACAGAGACTGATACAGAATACCAGCAGAGACTATCGTCAAGACCAGCCCTAGAACAACTCCGCTGGTGGAAAAAATCACCCACAAGATTTTTCCCGGCTCTCCGCGAGAGCGCACGTTCAAGCGACGCGCTGCGGTAATGAAACACGCGTGACACGCCAGAAGAAACATGTAAATACGGGAATGCATGCTCGGCACGCCAGGAGCCACACTCACGTGGGTGTCGCGGCTCAGCTCGCAGACCTTCGTGAAAACGCAGTCCAGGTCTTCACACTGGAGTCGCCTCTTGACCTCGTCGAACTTTCCGCGAGTCTGGCATGGTGATTGGGGGAAGCGGAGTCACGTTTAGTCCACACAAGATGTAGCGCCTACATCGATATCACGGCCCAAATGACCTTAAGATCTGAATTCAAGGTATTGACGCAGTGAAGCACCAAATCTAACATTGCAGATCTAACGACCCGCTTTTAAATTGCGGCTGCTTGTATTCACTTCTCTTCTTAATTTCCGGGATCCTTGAGCCTTAAAGGAACACTGAAGACAAAATACAAGTAGCCGTAGATGGAAAGATTAGCCCATCGAGAACCGAATATACCACTCTTACGCGTAGCTTTTCTAAAATGAGGTAAAACGTTTCGAAACCGTGCCGACAGGTATCCGTACCACAGCAACATATACCTGTAATGGCTTCTGGATGGTGGCCCAGATCATAGGCACCAACGACGTGCATTCACTTTTCACGCCGGTTCTATCTAAAATCATAGGCTGGCGGCAAACGCCTAATGTGAGGACACAAAGATTGGTCTACATGGGCCAATTGGGCTACACGAAGAATGGGCTACAACGTTGCTAGCCATTCTTATAACGTTGGGCGCCGACACCTATCACAGCGGCGGGGGACAGAAGTAACGGGGGAACATAGAGTGCAGAAGACACAGGTTCAACATGTCTATTTCTGCAGGTCATCTCGGGGTACTATAAAAGTACCGGACAAGTGATGATGGTCCGTCGTCATAATTGTAACCATCGACTGGTCATCCATGGCCCCTGCAGCGTTGATTCCGCCCCACACGCTATCCATGCCCTATACGAATATATTTCCTCCATAAAATTTTCTAAAGAGGACCTGTCATTCAGTTAGCTGCGTGATCGCACCAACAACTCGTAAATTGGGACAGCTTGTCGGCGGGCCCGTACTCACGAGCGATATAAAATTATTAAGCCAACAAGGAGAAAAAGATGAAGCTCCCAATCAAAACAACCCACCCGCTTGCCAAGGGGATTCGTAACTAAGAGGTTAAGGGTTGATGGACGTTTCCAACATCGGCCTCAATTTCCCGCCAAACGTGGTTGAGCAGCATGACATGGATTGACGCGGCTTATGCGCCCAAATTGCTCGCCTGGACGCATTGAGGACAACGCAGCAGCCTTCTTACCGCACGGCACGGCCCGTGCAATACAGGCACCGGTTTGAGAAAAGAAGCCCGTTAAAATGGTGTAATGCGTGCTTTTGTGCACCATTACTTGCTTGTGACCATTAATACAGGAATATGGCGGAAACAGGGTCGCAAATAAACTTTCAAAACAAGCGAGCCATTTGTTCACCCATACTCGCAACGCTGCTAATGTGTTTTCTGGGTCACAACATCCCGGAATGACCAATGAGTGCGATCAAGGGAGCGACTAAAGCATGATGACGTCAAGAATGTGGCAAGGAATGGTCTTGGCGCTAGGATATTAACCAACGAAAGCACAGAGCTTTGCACTGTGCAGTGCGGCAGCGCAGGTCATAGGTGTGAGTCGTGTATGCCTTGTTCTTCTCCAAACTTTCAACCTTGGATGCGGTGACTGATTATTGGGGTGCATTGTAGCATTTCCCCTGCAAACGGGCATTTTCGCTAAAAAACAAAAAATGGTATTTGATGAATGAGCCTGACTTTTTTTCCTGAGCGTGATGCTTGCTGTATATACGAATTTATAGTATTTTTGCCATCTTGAAGTTTCGCACTCTCCCACGGACAAAAAGGAAAAATAGAAACCACGGCGGCGCGGTTTATCCTTTTATTTCTTTATTTTGTCCGTGCCATAGGGCGCTACTTTAAGATGCTAAAGGTCCACTACCAGGTAGCGCAGTTGAGGGTTATTCTATAGTACTTGGAGTTCTGTTTTGTCCTCACACGCGCGCTATTCGGTACTACCGTTGAGAGAACAGCTGCTGAAGTGGCGATATTTTCTCATATGAATAACCGAACAGGCGCCATTAGGTTGGAAATCCCGCCGTGGACTCACCTCCTCGCTCACGTGGGTCTCAGGCATTCCACAACCGTGTGCCTGGATTCGGCTGGGAGGCCTGAAACGGGAAGGCGTATGTTTTGAGTCAAAGCTGCCAGGATATGTTGCATTTATGACGCCTAGAGTCACGTCATTAAACTGGCCAATAAATAAAGTCTATCTTGGATATTGCAATTTTTCATAGCTGCGAAGCCGTCATCGGAAAGTTGTAACTATACGAAACCTCGTTGTCAAACCGAAACCGCTCCTGGAAGAAGTATTTGGCCAAATATTATCATTGCTTTTGGAACACTTTACGAAAAACTGAGGTCGTGAGCATTCACTATGTATACTCCGAGTTCCCACAGGCCGTCAATAGTGTATGGCTGAACTGAGGTATTCTTTTCAACAAACATCTAATAATGTGTAACACTGTATCAAGTACTAGTGCGCCTGTGTAAGTAGTAATATACTACAGTAATTGTGCTTAATTTTTTTAACAGCATTAATAGCTTGTCACTAACTTTGAGACTACTATGTATGCTAAGCTAATTAGCAAGAAGCAGGTGTGAACAAGCAGACAAATATATTTGCACTGAAACACCCATTAAATAATAACCGTGGATGTGAACAAAATTACCGTGAGCTTTCTGATGACAACCAGTGATAAAGACCACCGCACATATCTCAAAAAACTTTCACGAATAACGTGAGATAACTGCCATAAGGAAAAAGCTTCTCATTTGTGCTTGAGTGTTTTCGTTTCAGTAGTTTCAATGGCGCATACCTGATTACGGAATCGGCATAATATGGGTTAACACCATTCAAATAAAAAATATTGCGAGCCTTTCGGTTTTCTTTTCTCTCCGAGACTTTTGTTTTCTTCTTGTCTACTAATCCTTCCAATAATGCGCCTCGATAAGGTAAATAAACTAGATCCTATAATCCTTTAGAATTGCTTGTTCTCGCTAGGACGTACCCAACGACACTCGGAAGACATCTTCCAGACTCCGCGCGAATGCAATAAGTAACCCGAACTGACACCCTGTGCGGACAATTGTGCACGCGGGCCTTGCTGTCACATGGTGGCAATGCGATACTTGTAACTCACGGCTTAGGGACTTTCGCGGCCTACTTTTACGTACGGAGTCATCCGAACTGCAGCTTGCGTAACGAGTGCCGAGGGTGTGCCCCAGTAGAGCTGTTCACGGAGCCAATGAGTAACGCAGTTGTCCCAATGCAAGGACAATAGATTGGCGCGCGGCACTCACTGCAGATGCCGTCCTGGGCGTAGGCAAGGCCGACGACGGCGAAGAAGGCGAGGGCGACGACAGCCTTCATGGTGACCGGGGATATTGCGGGGCGGAGGGCGGAAGGTGAGAAAGAAACTTTGCAGTTGATTCGAAAGCCGGAGTTCTTATAAAGCATCTTCCTCCCTTGGCAGCATGTACTCGATACTGGATACCGCGCTGCGCTGGCACAATCCGTGATACGCGTCTCCTTCCAGACCCGTCGCAAGCAGAAAGATAAGTGTGTTTGGGGCGATTCGCGCCCTTCTTCAGTTTTCTCTCGCGTATGCAAAACAGCTGAGGCACAACACTCGTTCGTCCCCGGCCTGAGCACTGCCCTGCCTTCTTCTAAAAAAACTGACGACAGCCGGTGCGATAAATGTGCTTTCTCGTTTTGCGGGACGCGGCAGTAACCACCCGTGGATGAACATGGTTTCGGAAAAAAAATGCCAGGAAGCACTTAACACTGCTTACGCGTGGCATTGCATTTTGCTTAAATTTATATTTACAATGATTCCCCAGAAAGCATTGACAGTCGGCAAGATAAGCGTACTTTCCCCTTCGGTGCGATACTGATGATGATGGTTGGTGTTTAGAGAAAGAGAGAGAATGCCTTTTATTGTAGATAAAAAGGGAAGACTGGGCGAGTTGGTACATGTTCATAGTAACAGCTCTAACGACACGAGACAAAAAGAAGAGGGCACAAACACGGCGCTGCAGAGTTGTAGAGTTCAGGTTAGAGTTGTAGAGTTGTAGACTTGAGGTTAGCCGAGTGATTTCGCTTAGCTTGCTACGCCGTATGACGAAACAAAAATATGGCGGCTTGGGAAATAAATAAAAATAAATAAATAAATAATGAAAAAAAAATGAGGTGAAGCGTACGAAATTTCAAACACATACACGGACTTCAGCAGTGAAGTTATTCGCAACCCTCGGTCCAAGCCAGTGCTACGCATGAATACGAACAGTGCTTTGGTAGCTCGTGCGGCCTGGCGTCTGCTGGCGTGGGTCCGACCAAGGGCTCCAAACTGCCCTCAGTTGAAGGCCTGCGTGGTGTGGCATACACAAACTTGTTACCAAGTGTAAAGAAGACAAGCTGAATGCGTTTTTCTCA
The DNA here is from genome assembly GCA_013339765.2 of Haemaphysalis longicornis. Taxonomy (NCBI): domain Eukaryota; kingdom Metazoa; phylum Arthropoda; class Arachnida; order Ixodida; family Ixodidae; genus Haemaphysalis; species Haemaphysalis longicornis. The sequence continues at coordinate 194,038,355 of CM023451.1, forward strand.
GCAAAAACGCATAAGCCCGAGGTGCCATTTAGAACGATTGTTATTGAAAGGGGAACCTGGCAGAATGAACTTAGTCGGTTTTTGCTCAAACATTTAAGGCTTCTTGAGGTTAACAATCCTTTCGCCACAAAAAATTCAGAACTGGTAGTTGAATTCTTCAGGCAGACGATTCTTTGGGAGGCGTATTTTCGATTGATGTTGAAGATCTATTTTACTCGGTCCCTCATGCGCAAATGTTTAAAGCAGTTCGCAAATGTATTAAGTTTAATGGTGAAGTATCCTTTCCAAAATGCAACAGGAGTAACTGGGGATAGCTTCCTAGCCCTGGTGGAATTTTACCTCAACGCTACCTTTATTAGCTACGAGGATGAAACTTACCTGCAAAAACAGGGCATCTGCATAGGCTCGTGTGTCGCACCCGTTTTGTGCAACATATGTTTATCCGATGTTGACCGTGCCCTGCATGACGTACTCGACACCGATGTTGTTACCAGAGTTTCTAGATACGTGGATGACTTCCTTGTTGTTTTAAAAAGTGACCTGGTTTTACAAATGACGAAGCCATTGCTGATGTTTTAAGGGCCTTTGAGGCTCATAGGGAAGGTTTAACATTCACCCATGAACTTCCATCAACTAACCAAATACAGTTTTTAGACATCATGATCAGCTTTTTAGATAATCATGTTGGAGCTACCACCAAAGTCGAAAAAACAACTGCTTCCTTACGATTGAGCCCACTCGAAGACCGTAAAAAGAGCGATAGCCACTCAGTGCATCCGATCATCACTTATGAAATCCTGCCCTCATTCTATGCATGAAAGTTTCGATGCACAGCTATCTCGCCTAAAGGCCGCGGGTTTCCCGGAGCCGGTTATGACCGCTGTAGCGGAGACCTTACTAAAGAAGCTGAAGGTTAGTGAAAGAGCGGATATGACAGAGGAGCAGCAGAGAGCCACTAAGCCTCAAGTCTTATCATATGTCCATAAAACGTCCCATAACCTTAAAAAGGTCGCCAACAAGTACGGGATTGAAATGGTATTTTCGGCCCCTGTGAAACGTGCAGGCCTGTGCTCACGCATCGCAATAGGAAACCAGAAGCGTGAAGGGTGTGGCAAGAAGCACGCCAACATCTACGTGGACTGCAAAATGAGTGTGGTATTCCAAATACCATTCAAGTGTGGCAAAGTCTACGTAGGGCAGACCGGGCGGTGTATTATTGACCGTATGCGAGAGCATGACGTCTCTGTAGAAAACAAAACGAATGCCCACTTGCCCGCTCACTGTCTGGCCTGCACAAATGGGGAGTGTGAACCACTGTTAAAGAAGTTAAGGTTCTCCGCAGGTCCAGCGACACGAAGACAAGGGAAGTTTTAGAGGCTTACCATATAAGAAAGAAGGGAGAGGGATGCGTGAGGGACACATCGGTGTTTCTTCATAAACCAGAGATTATGTATCTTGACATGTGTCTGTAGCGTTGGGATAGAGCTGCCTGTAAAGATTGCATTACTTGTAGGAATGCGCATGTGTGACCAGATAATTGTGTACTTATATTTGTGTGATCTGTTCAATAAAGTTTATTTGAGAGTTTTCGCTCGTCCCGTCCGTCCTGTGTGTGCTGTCTTATTCGCGCAAAGCCCGTGTTTATTCACCAAGATGCACCAACTCGCCCAACAAGTTCTTCTACACAAAGTTGTTAGGAGAGTCTGCCCTGGCACTGTGGAGTTTGGACAGGTGCAGATGGCATGTTTGATATCTTCTGTCACATGGCTGGTTGGAAAGAGTGGTGAAGAGCCCTGCTGAATTTTGCAGAGGAGATGCCGTGCGTATGCCACGTTTAGACGAATGGGGTGCAGTATCGCTTCCTCACGCTTGCTGAGCCCAGGGGGCATCTTGAAGCTGTATTTAGGGTCAGTTTGTTGTCGGTCCAAATGCATCGCCTTGTTCTCCAGGCAATTGAGGGAGCGAGGGTAGCCGCAAAAGAACGGGCAGCGGTGGAACAGGGCCGATGTGGCTGCATTATCAGCTACAACATTTCCGGCGACTCCGCATTGCGCACGAAGCCATTTATTTATTTATTGATTCATTTATTTATGTATTTGTTTCTTCGTTTATTTGTTTATTATTAATTAATTAATTAATTAATTAATTAATTAATTAATTAATTAATTAATTAATTAATTAATTAATTAATTAATTCCTATCGGGGCATTTTTGACTTGGACAACCGTCCTTTGGGCCAGACGTCAAGTGTGACACATCGCATTAACACTGGTGACGCGACCCCTATTCGCCGACGTCCATATCGTGTGTCCCACGCCGAACGTGCACTCATTCAGCAGGAAGTAGAGAAGATGTCGAAAAAAGATGTTATTCAGCCATCTTCGAGTCCGTGGGCGTCACCAGTCGTATTGGTTAAAAAGAAAGATGGCTCATGGCGATTTTGTGTCGATTACAGACATTTGAACAAAATAACCAAAAAGGACGTTTACCCACTTCCTCGCATTGACGACGCGCTCGATTGCCTGCATGGCGCGTCGTATTTCTCGTCCATTGGCCTTAGATTCGGATACTGGCAAATTCCAGTCGACGCCATGGACCATGAAAAGGCCGCTTTTGTAACACCAGACAGACGGTACCAATTAATTAGGGTCATGCCGTTTTGTCTCTGCAATGCGCCAGCCACATTCGAAAGAATGATGGACGCGCTTCTCCATGGATTTAAATGGACGACATGCCTATGCTATCTGGACGACGTTATCGTCTTTTCTCCCATGTTTGAGACCCACCTACATCGCCTCTCTGACGGCCTGGCCGTTTTTCGCAGAGCTGGACTTCAGCTCAATTCGTCAAAATGCCACTTCGGCTCCCGTAAAATCAAGATTCTTGGGCACCTCGTCGACGCCACTGGATTTCAACCTGATCCCGCCAAAATCCGCGCATTAAAAGTCTTCCCTATTCCTCGATCTGTGAAAGACGTTGGCAGCTTTGTAGGGCTCTGCTCCTACTTTCGCCGCTTCGTCAAGAACTTCGCTGCAATTGCAAGGCCCCTCGGCAGCTCTGGCCAGCTCCGACTTCGGGATTCAGGTGGACTTAATTCTTCGAGCCCGGAGAGGAGCAGAAGAGTCTGGGGCCCTGGAAGGAAGGCACCACCCCTAAAGACAATCGCGCCACCTGCTTTTTTCCTAATAATAAACGTTTCATCTCTCTCTTCACGGATTTGCTTAAGCAAAATACCCTGTTTTCCTGGGGCCTTGAGAAAGCCACCGCTTTTTCAGCCCTCGTCGACTGCCTCACGAATCCACCTATTCTGGCGCACTTTGACTGTTCTGCTCCGACAGAAGTCCACACAGACGCGAGTGGCCACGGCATAGGGGCTGTACTGGTTCAGAAGCGCGCGGGCCTTGAACACGTAATAGTGTACGCCAGTCGCCTTTTATCACCTTTCGAGCGAAACTATTCAATCACCGAACGCGAATGTCTGGCGCTTGTATGGGCCGTGAACAAATTCCGCCCGTATTATACGGACGGCCCTTTTCCGCGGTGACTGACCACCATGCCCTATGCTGGCTGGCTTCCTTGAAAGACTCTACAGGCCGCCTTGGTCGCTGGGCTTTGCGCCTTCAGGAATATGACTACTCCGTGGCCTACAAGTGTGGCAGGCTCCACAGCGACGCCGACTGCCCGTCACATCAACCAGTCGACCAACTTGACACAGCTGACCACGACATCGATTCTTGCGTCCTTGCACTATCTGGCTTTATCAACATCGCCGACCACCAGCGCCGCGACCAACCATTGCGGTCGATCATTGACCGTCTCACCAACATGCCGTCAGACCCTGCATTGAACACATTTTTGCTCCGCGACGGCGTGCTATTCCGCCGGAACTTTCGCGCAGACGGCCCTGACGAGCTTCTCGTTGTTCCTCCCCGCACAGGGCACCTTGAGCAATCTTGGTGACGGTACTGGCGATACCGCGGACCCCGAGCTCCCAAACATAAGCTGGATCCAACCGTGGCGATGTGTTTATAGGTGGAGGATTAGAAACCACGAACGGTGGCCGTCGGAGCCCAGGTCAAGCTCCGGCGGATGGGCTCCCTGTCTGTTCACCAGGCAGGGAGCTCCGGGACCTCTTTGATCATCAGGGTAAAGTCAAAGAAGAAAGTACCCCCGTCCCGTGCTTCTATACTATGATATATGGCATTCTCTAAACCCCCCCCCCCAAACGTGATCGGTCCCTGAAAAGGGGCCGCACCGAAGTATCTTTTCCTTCATTCCCATCTTTGACATTTCCTGAACCGGATAATTTTTCTAGATTTCTTGTCATGGAATCCCTCAATCCAACCCACCCTATTGCATCTCAGTCAGTCTTCTTGATTGCAAAATATCTTGAAGCCACAATAGGAAAATCATATAAGTGCAAAAAACAAAGGTCTGGTGAACTCCTCATCGAAATAAATGACAAGCAGCAGTTCACGAAGCTTGTAGCTCAGACTAGACTGGCTGATCTAGAAATCAGGGTCACACAGGGCGTGAAATCAGGTTCGCAGGGCGTGATATCCGAGACGGATCTCCTGAACGAAACGGATGCGGATCTCCTTGTCGGCTTGAAGGATCAGGGCGTCACTACCGTGAGACGCATCACTATCCGCAGAGACGACAAAGAGATTCCCACCAAGCACATTATCTTGACTTTTGACCGCGCAGTTCTTCCACAACACATAAATGCAGGTTTTATCCGTTGCTCCATCCCTCCGTATATCCCGAACCCGCGGCGCTGGTTGAAGTGCCAATGGTTCGGGCACGGTACAAACTCTTGCCGGGGCCGAACGACGTGTGCAAAATGCGCGTCGCATGACCATCCAAGCGACAACTGTCCATCCGAAACCCTCTCTTCGGTGAACTGCGGGGGGGGGGGGGGGGGCGACATGCAGCCTATTCCCGCAAGTGCGAAAAATTTCCAATTGAAAAAAAACATTATCAACATCAAGGTAACTGAGAACATCACCTTCCCAGAGGCGCGGAAGAGGTTCGCCTCTTTCCCCCTGGGGAGGTACGCCGACGCAGCTCGCCGGGGGGCGGAGCGGCGTCTGGTTTCCACAGGGACCCAGTTCAGCGAGTCTGACCTAGTTCATCCCCCGCCCCCCTACCCCTGGGTTGCATCAGGCAGCCCACCCGCCACACGCCGCTTGCTGAGGCAGCAGCGGTTGTGGTGCCAACCTCATCCGTTGGGACGGTGCCGCTCCCGCCCGCTGCCTCCCCGTCCTCCAGTGCGTTGGAGGGTGTCGAGGGGATGGACATCGGGGGCCCCGCATCGGCTCCCACCGTCACCGCACCGCCCGTACCACCTTTGGTGCCCCGGACGCCCTTGGTGGTGGCGGCTCAATCGAAGGGCTCCCGAGGGGGGGCCAAGTCCGAGGGACCCGGTCTGTCGGGCACTCCAGGACATCTGATGACGAAATGGACGTCGCACCATTCCTGCCTGCAACGCAGCGCAAGGAGCGGCCTCCGACGGCCAAGCCAGTAGAAAGGTCTAAAAAGCCTAATCCAAGAGTAACAGCCCCGAAAGACGACACATGAACACACGAACACACACACTCCAGTCATTCTTAAATTTAAATAATGGGAACAGAAAACATCATCCAATGGAACTGCAGAGGCCTCCTTAAAAATCTTGACGATGTGTATGAGATTTTGCATGCCAGTCAGCCAAGCATCATGTGTCTGCAGGAAACCCACCTCAATTCTAAACAAACAAATTTCCTAAATAGGTACATGGTATTCAGAAAGGACAGGGTTGGCTGCACCCACTCTTCAGGAGGTGTGGCCATTATCGCCCGGAAATCATTAGCATGCCACCCTCTCTCTTTAAACACTGTCCTCGAGGCTGTAGCGATCCGTACAATAATATTTAATAGGTTGATAACGGTATGCTCCATTTACATCTCTCCTGATTTTGCACTTCTGAGCTCTGATTTCGAGGCACTGGTTGACCAGCTGCCCGAACCATTTATACTAACAGGCGACCTTAATGCGCACAACACTTTTTGGGGCTCCTCCAGAACGGATTCCCGAGGTCACCTGATAGAGAAGTTTCTTACATCCTCCGGAGCATGCCTTTTCAACAAAAAACAGCCTACATACCATAACTTAGGACACAATACATACTCGCATCTTGACTTGGCGATTGGTTCCGCAGTTCTCTTTCCATGTCTTGAGTGGGGTGTGGGCACAGACCCATATGGTAGTGACCATTTCCCCACTTCATTAACGTATATAGGTATAGGCCCGAGCAGTCCATCTTCCCATAAAAAGTTTAATGAATCAAAAGCAAACTGGAGCACATTTACACAAACATCTCAACTACACCACACATCCATAAAACACCTACACGTGGAGGAAGCCACCCAACTCGTAACGGCGCACATCCTCGACGCCGCTGAAAAGTCCATTCCCCAGGCCTCTAGTGGGTCCCGCACCCCAAGGAGGCCCTGGTGGAACGAGGACTGCAGGCGGGCGCGAGAGGCCCAGAACAAGGCGTGGGGTGTCCTTCGCCCGTACCCCACGTCAGATAACCTCATTTCTTTTAAACGGGCAAAGGCTTTTGGAAAGCGAGTGCGTCGTGAGGCGAAAAGGGAGAGTTGGCGCACCTTCCTAACTTCCATCAACTCATACACTGACACACACAAAGTCTGGACACAAATACGAAAACTAAAAGGACAACAGACACACAGCCCTGCCCCTGGTTAGTACAACAGGGGACACACTGGAAGACCAGGCTAACACACTTGCACAACACTTCGAACACGTGTCCAGTTCAGCACACCACACAAACACTTTCATGAAACACAAAACATCTGTAGAAAAGAAGTCCCTGCGTGATAACAACAAGTCGCACACTTCTTACAATTCTCCTTTTTTAATTCATGAGCTGAAGGTTGCTCTGAGCACCTGTGAGCCTTCAGCTCCCTGTGCAGACAAAATCACATACACCATGATACAACACCTACACCCAGACACTCTTGAAACGCTCCTACATCTATACAACAACATATGACTTTCGGGGCACATTCCTTGCTCTTGGAGGGAGGCCATAGTCGTGGCTTTCCTGAAGGAAGGAAAGGACCCTTCCTCTCCCGCTAGCTATCGGCCCATCGCCTTCACAAGCTGCCTGTGCAAGCTCCTCGAGAAGGTGATAAACAGGAGACTCGTGTACTTTCTTGAGTACAATGGTCTTGTCGAGAACTGCCAGGCAGGCTTCAGGGCGGGGCGGTCCACCAACGACCAACTCGTCGCGCTCGAGTCCTATATAAGGGATGCTTTCCTCCACAAACAATATTGTATGACGGTATTCTTCGATCTGGAAAAAGCGTACGATACCGCGTGGCGGTATGGTATCCTAAGTGATCTCAAGTCCTTCGGCATAACAGGTAACATGATGAACACACTTGCCAGCTACTTGTCTGAAAGAACCTTTCGTGTGCGAGTTGGAACTGCACTCTCTAGGGTTCATGTGCAGGAAAACGGCGTGCCGCAAGGTGGAGTTTTAAGTTGCACCCTTTTTATTGTCAATATGAATTCTCTTCGGAAGGCGTTACCACCGTCGATTTCATGTTCAATTTATGTAGACGACGTACAATTATCTTTTAAGTCTTGTAACTTGTCTATCTGCGAGCGGGAAGTCCAGCTTGGTGTGAACAAGCTTGCCGGCTGGGCAGATAGCAACGGTTTTGAATTTAATCCAGGAAAGTGCACTTGTGTTTTGTTTACCAAGTGGCGTGGCGTTCGGCCGGATCCAGACATTCACCTCCACGGTGTCTCTATTCCTGTAAAAAAGGAACACAAGTTCTTAGGTATTATCTTTGACGAAAAGCTCACATTCATCCCACACATAAAACAACTAAAACATAAATGCTTAAAGACAATGAATATCCTGAAGGTTCTGTCCCACATTTCTTTTGGTGCTGACAAACAACTTCCTTTACGTGTTTTTACCAGCTTGTTAGGTTCACGATTGGAGTATGGTAGCGTTGTTTATGGGTCAGCAAGTAAAATATCCCTCTAAATGCTGGACCCAGTGCTCCATCTCGGGCTCCGCCTGGCGTGTGGCGCCTTCCGCACTAGTCCAGTAAAAAGCCTGTATGTAGAGTGCAACAAATGGAGCCTACAACGTCAGCGAGCATACACAGATCTCCTTTATGCTTTTAAAATTTCATCCATGCCTCACCATCCTTTTAAATCAGTTTTTCATGATACGTCCATGACTGAACTCCTTTTAAATCGACCATCGTTCTCTGCGCCCTTCTGTTACAGAGTTAGAGAGGAAGCGTCAGAGCTTGCTGTCTCCTTTTTAGATACAATCCAAAGTTCTCTAACGGATTTTATAGCACCATGGCATCTCCGCCCTGTATCATGCGACACATCTTTCACACATGTAGATAAAAACCGAGCTCCCACATGTGCAATTCTGCAGCATTTTTTGTATTTGCAGCAGAAGTATGAGTGTTCTGAATTTTATACGGACGCTTCAAAACTGCCACCTCTGTGTCCTGCGCGGCGCATGGTCCCGGCCTTAGTGTCACTAGAACTCTGAATAGTCATACTAATATCTTTACGGAAGAGGCTTACGGTGTACTTCTTGTTGTCGATTATATACTTCAAAGCCACATCCCACAATCCATTATCTATACAGATTCCCTCAGTGTTGTGCGGGCACTGTCGTCAACAATGCCTTCGAAAAACCACGTTGTCAATCTGATCGTCAAGGGTATTATGTCTATGTACGTACGCAAATTTGAACTGATTCTTTGCTGGGTCCCTGGCCACTGTGCTATAGCCGGGAACGAAGCAGCGGACCGAATGGCTGCTGCTGCTACACTCTTGAATACAGTAGACATAACCACATTACCCTACACCGACGTGAAAGCACACATCAGACAACAACTTCGCAAAACATGGCAAACACACTGGAGTGAACAAACAGACAACAAAAAAAGTTACACGTAATAAAACCTCACTTGGGACCATACACCACCGACACACGCAATAGATACTCTGAAGTCGCCTTGGCCAGATTACGGAAAGGGCACACACATGCAACGCACTCGCACCTTCTCACTGCATCTCCAAGACCTCTGTGCAGCAGGTGTGGAGAGGCCCTATCCGTAGTGCACGTACTAATCACATGCAAGGCACTTCACACAACAAGACACAAATACTTCAGAGAACTCTACAGACAACATATCCCACTACATCCATCGCTGTTTCTAGGTGACGATGCCAGTGTTTCTGTGAAACGTGTGTTTGAGTATTTGTCAGACCTTAAGTTTTTAAACCTCATTTCCTATCACGCATAATCAAATCTGGCCCTATACACCAGCCATCACCATTATCTTTAACTCATTTTACTATGTTCGGATGACACTTTTTTTTAACCTGTATTTTTGTGGTAACCACTTAATTAAATAAACTTTTCTCTGGCGCTCCTTGCCCTTAGTCGGCCTTGCGCCATAAAAACCCAACCATCATCATCATTCTCGTTGTTCCTGAGCACCTCCGGCCTGACATCCTTCACCAGCTGCACGAAGAGCCGACGGCTGGCCACCTTGGCATTGCTCGAACTTATGACCGTGTGCGTAAGCGCTTTTATTGGCCTGGACTCTACCGATCAGTCCGCCGCTACGTCACGGCGTGTGACCTGTGCCAGCGCCGGAAAACCCCTTCTTTGTGCCCAACTGGACCGCTCCAACCAATAGAGATTCCTTCCCAACGTTTTTTTCGTGTGGGTTTGGACCTACTCGGTCCTTTTAGATTGTCTCGTTAAGGAAAACGCTGGATTGCTGTCGCGACCGATTATGCGACCCGCTAACCTATTACGCGTGTCCTTCCCACCAGTTGTGCCAAGGACATTGCTGAGTTCTTTCTTCACAACGCCATCCTACAACACGGCGCTCCTCGTCAGCTCCTCACCGACCGTGGCCGGTACTTCCTGTCTCGGGTTGTTGACGATCTCCTCCGCTCCTGTCGCACAAAGCACAAGCTAACCACCGCCTACCACCCTCAGACTAATGGATTGACTGAAAGATTGAACAAGACCATCACCCGCATGCTCGCAATGTACGTTTCCACGGATCATCTGGATTGGGACGTCACTTTGCCATATGTTACGTTCGCGTATAACTCATCCCGCCATGACACCGCCGGCTATTCTCCGTTCTTTCTTCTCTACGGCCGCGAACCCACTCTTCCATTGGATACCCTGCTTCCTTATGCTGCAGATCTGGCCACCGAATATGCTCGTGATGCTGTCGCTCACGCTGATGTGGCCCACAAGGTTGCCCGTGCCAAGCTCTCGGCTTCCCAGTCCTCTCAGAAGCACCGCTATCACCAGCAACAGCGCACCGCCCACTTTACCCCTGCTCCTTGGTCCTTGTCAGTACCCATGCCGCCGCATTGGACTCTCCGAAAAACTACTGCCTCGCTTCAAAGGCCCCTATCCCATCAAGCGCATGGTCACCCCTGTTACCTACGAAATCGTTTCCCTTGCTTCCTCCTCACCGTCCCTGGACCCTGCAGCAGTCCACGTCGGCCGCCTCAAGCCGTATTTTTCAACGGTCCCACCTGCTTCCCGAGCCTAACTTCAAATATGCACCGAGACGGTGCTTACCTCGCCGGAGGGGGTCATGCTACGTAACTCGCGGAACATTTCAGATAGCATTGGACTGGATCACCAGGTGGTCAATCCATTGTACACTTCATCTATGGGTACGTGACTAATCAGTGGGCGCGCACGGCAAGCGAAAGTGACGAGGAAGAGATCGCCCAGAACCGGACTGGCACGGGCTGCATTGTATGCCTTGGCTTTGGTCTCTTCGCCTTCAGCTGTAACTATCTGTAAATAGATTGCTTATTCACATCTGCCTCGTAACAATAGTTTACATCATCACCAGAAAAGCGATCAAAGGCTAGATCAAGGTAATCTAGAATTATCTCGTCATTGGCTGTAAAAAATGTTTCAACACTGTTTGTTTCCCGTGCATATTGTGAGATTGATTACCAACACGGCATGTAAAGAGAACCAATTTGTGATCAGATAGACCATCATCAACAGATACATGTACATAAGAAAGGTATTTGCTATGAAACACGAGATCTAATATCGACGATGTGTGATACTGCACCCTTGTCGGCACATTCACAGCTTGTTCAAGATCGCATGCCAGCAATAAATCGAAAACAACCTGATCACTCGAGGATGACGCGCTTAATGTGGACCAACTAATATTAGGCCAATTAAAATACCCTGTTAGTATTAGGCGGCTTCCAGAATATTCAACACAGAAATCATAGATTTTGTACAAAAAATCGTCATCTGAAGTCGGAGAGCGGTAGGCCGCTACTAAGATAACAGAATTTCCAAACACGTTTAGTTTCAAACATAAGCTTTCATGGTCATCTATTTGTTTCAAAGGTGTAACCATCCCGTGAGTGCTCAAAATAACGGCCACACCTCCGCCACGCGACGGTCTGTCCCTTCTGGACATTTTAAGTAACCGAGGAACAATTTCAGCATCACTGACACCTTTGTGCAGCCAAGTTTCTGTCAACACCGTGATGAGATGAGAGTATGCTCCCTAGTTCAAAGACTTTGTTGATAATGCTTTGCGCGCTGATATTAACAAAACGCAAGGTTCGATTACGCGGAGAAGGGCTTTGTTAGGCATTTTCCGGGGGTGAAATGAGGCATAAGACAGTGAAGTGCAATGAGGCATAAGTGAAATGAGGCATAAGACCGTGAAAACAGCTGGTGTGAAGGACCGGGTTGTAACTCTGCGTGATACACAATGACGTGTGAAAATTTAACATCCAAAAAGGTAGTCAGAAATGCGTTTAATGAAAATCTGGGGATGGTCGCCTAAAAGAATGCCGGGTTAAGTGGAACGTACAGTCCCTAGAGTTTTGGGAAGTTTTTGTGAGGGTTGGGTCGAGTGCTTTGCATTGAATTCGAATGCAGATTTTGTAGGCAGATAACAGCGTGTGGCATCCGTGGTTTATCCGTAACCTGGATGACGCGACCTGCGTGTATCTGCTGCGCTTGTCAGCGTTGCATCTTGCAAGGGTAGTTTTATTGCATCTATAGCTTGTTGTCTGCTTGATGACTCCATGCAGCCTGCTTGCCATCTTTTAGGGATCTGGCAAATCTGTCAATCAGTAGACCACGGGCATCCGTGCGGCAAGAGCCCCAAAGAGAGTTATGAATGAATGAATGACTTTATTTTCTCGTAAAGCTTGCAAAGACCGTACGACGGACGATTTGGAAAAACTATGCTCGCAGGCAACTTGACCAGCCCAAAAGCCCGGTAGACACACAGGGCAGCAACACAGCGGGACGAGAAAAAAAAGAAAAAGAAAATCAGAAAAGAAAAAAAGAGAAGTAAAAATAAAAATTAAAACAAGAGATCACCAGTACCGTGTAATCAAAACAAATTGACATCTTTGTCCCCACAGAAATAAAATACAAACAAGAATAACCAGTATATTGTAGTTAAAAAAACTTACACCTTTGTCACCACATAGCAACAGGAAAAACGTGGGAGAAAAAGATTTCAAAAAAATACCTAGGAATAAATACAATCACAGACGAAGTATACATCACTGCTGAAGGTAAAATGCCAGTAGGTTTGATTGGGATCCAGGATTTACGTTTTGATCAATAAGATAATTTTACAAGGTTGGTAATGTGTGGCGTAGTATTTGTACTCCATAGTTAGTTCTTGATTAGTGTATTTGCCAGAAACCAGGAAATCGTGTGTTGTAGCAAATATTATGACGCCCCAGAGAAGCTATAATACAAATATAGTTTAGAATATTCTTTTGTTCCCTATTGTATAGTAATGCCAAACGATAAAAAATAAGTGTACAAGTTTTATTAACCTGAGCTCACTGAAAAGCTTTTCTGTAGGAAAATCGTACGGCTTATTGCAAATTATTCGAATTGCTTTATGCGCATTCAGGGCGCCTACTAGAACGAATAATCCTGGTAGCTCATCCACCAGCCCCTCAAAATCACAGCTCGAGAGCTTGAAGTCAGGAGGGGTTTAAATGGAGCATACTTATTTACTTTAGAAATACTGAAGGCCACAAAAATGGCCCAAGAAGGATTGGAAGGGGTTCCAATGATATAAACATGATCAAATTCTACATAATGGTACACGGTTGCGGCTGCCGCTATTCTGGTGGAGGCGAAAAGCAAAACTCTCGTGTGTACGAGATTTAGGCGTACGTTAAAGATCCCCAGGTGGCCAAAATTAATCCGGAGCCTTCCAATACGGCGCGCCTCATCGCCTGCATTGCGTCGGGGCGTTAAACCCTACAATCAATCAATTACATAATGCCACAGGCGGGCGAAACAACAGACAGGTATACAATATTTTAAGGCAGACGATTCAAATGACACTTCCAAGTAATCATGAATACAGTTTAGTACATTTCCAGTTTCAAAAACATGATGCGGTAGTTTGTTCCAGTCTGTTATCATGCTAGGGAAGAAATAGTATTCACAGTTGTTAGTGAATAGAAAGATATGCATGAAGTTAACGGAATGGTATCCTCTTGTAGGACGCGAAGATAACGGAGTGAGGTCATGGGAGAGGTCAGTAATACTGTTTTCTGTGACAGGTAAAAAAGAAATCTAACTCTAGCTAGTCTTCTTCCGGACTCTAAAGTTGCGATTTCGTTATTAATCATTACTTCTTTCAGGGACTCCGACAGTAGGAAGCGATTAAAAATAAAACAGGTAATGCTTGGGTCCTTTCAATATTGTTAATGTTTTTTTAGTTTGCGGATCCCCAACCTCAGAGGCATATTACAAACAAGGCCGTTATTGTTAGTAGCCTGTTCAATATAATTGTAAGAATTGCTTCAGCCTCAAGTACAGTGTTTACAATGCTGCTGCATGCTAAGGATTCTCAGGCGACGATAGCCACACCGCCGCAAGAGTGCGTGCAACCATCCCTATCTTTTCTCAGCACGATGTACCTATTGAGGACATTTGTCTTTTTACTATTAGATGCGTTTCTTCCAGACATACGTCACTTGGCTGATTGGAATTTAAGATCCCGTATACGAACATCGTCTTTACGTTGCACCCATCATCTTTCGTTCCGTTGCTCGTCGACTCGTCCTCAATTTATGTTGAACCCTTTTAGTGAGCCTCCAAGTTTCTGCCCTGTAGGTGAGTACTGGTAAGATGCAGCTGTCATGCACTTTGATCTTCAGTGACAACGTTAAGGTGTAAGGTGTAACGTTACGGGACAAGATAGGAGCGGAGTGGGCCAGGGAACAAGCGCATGTTAAGGACGTATTAGTAGAAATTAAGAAGATATGTGTGTGGGCAGGGAATGCATGTAATGCAAAGGCAAGACAACCGTTGCTCATTAAGGTTAACAGAGTGGGTCCCTAGGTAAGGCAAGCGTGGTAGGGGCGTCAGAATGTTAGGTGGCAGATGAGATCAAGAAGTTTGCGGGGATGAATTGGTCGCAGTTAGCACAAGACCGGGATCATTGGAGATCTATGGGAGAGGCCTTCGCCCTGCATTGGGTGTAGACAGGCTGACATATGATGATGATGATGATGGTGATGATGATGATGATGACAATATATCATCAACGTTTTTAGGAAGGTTTCTGCAGTGCTATTGAATGATCTTTTCTCTCCCCTTTATTTTTCGTTTAGAACAACCGGAATGTGCGTATTTGTATGTATTGTCTTTCTGGGCAGTGATTTTTTTTCGGAAGGCTCCTGTCTCTCTCTCTCTCTCTCTCTCTCTCTCTCTCTCTCTCTCTCTCTCTCTCTGTCGTCTTGGACGCCGGAGCCCGCTTCCTGCGCTGCGATGCAGGCAGGAACTGTGTGATGTCGTCGTCAGATGTCTTGCATGGGAGTTTCCGACGGATCGGGCTCCGTAGACATAGCACCATTCCTGGTGCCCTGCGCCTGAGCCGCAACCGGCGAAGGCGTCAGGGCGCCGCAGGTGGCACGGGCGTTATGGCGCGAGTGGGAGACGCTGCGGGGCTACCCTTGTCCATTGCCTGTCGAGCGGAAACGGTAGCAACGAAACGGTGGGAGTGGAAACGGCATTTCTCCCGACAAAGTCCTTCGTCGGGGCGAGGTGAAAGCGATTAAAACGTCTTAGGCGATGAATTAAACAACAGTGTTTTCGTATTCACAACTCCGATGAAGCGCTTAGGTTTTCTCAGAGATTTTAGGGGCGAAGCACCTTAGGACCTCGCTTTGTCCGGGGCGTCCATGTACAGAGGTCAAAACTACTAACAAGAACGCGGGAACACGTGGCCTTTGATACGTGCAGCGCAGCGTGCTGATAGCCACCGGCGTGACCAGCGAGATTAGGTGACGGCGCTGCGGCGGCTTGGCGTGCGAAAGCTATTGCCTATGCTTTCGTGTTTTGGGAGGCACGGTTCGACGCCGAAAGTCCCCACCACGACCACCGCTAATAACAATAATAATAGTCTTTATATCCATCAATACAAGTGATGCAGGAGGTGGGAGTAAAAGCGGAGAAAAAAGAAATCGCTTGACGAAGCTCCCACCAACCTTACAGCTGGCAGCGACAGCAAACCGCAATAGAGGGCAAACTTTTACATTGTACTACAGTCGTGTGCATGTGCGTGGTGTGTGTGTGTGTGTGTGTGTGTGGTGTGTGTGTGTGTGGTGTGTGTGTGTGTGTGTGTGTGTGTGTGTGTGTTTAGGAGAGAGAGAAAGAAAGCACTTTGTTCAGTTGGCGCGATCAGCCAGACAAGCGGCCCACCTGCTGCGCCAGACTCTGGTGAAGGGGTTAAAGCATGAAAACATCTTTCACGTACACCATACTGTTCAACCATACTGACAGACAACACACACAACCGGGCGTAACAGTAATTTTTTTTCGAGAGTTTACGGCTCACTGTGGAGTCCAGTGTTCCCCGAAAACTTAAAGAGTACTTTTGATGCGCGACATGCCATTGCTGTTTTGAGTCACACATCAAGAACATCCCGCAAAGAGATCTGCGTGGACACGGGCTGCAGGCCCAGAGAAACTTAAGCGGTTGAACGTTGAAATTCATAGCACGGACACGCTCTGAGAATTTGCTTCAGGTACTCACGACCTTCACACGTCCGAAACAGGGCGGATAAGGCCTGTCGAAGTTTGAAAAGAAAATCTTTCTCCTGGGCCACATTGAGCGTGATCCGATGAAAGACAGCTTCGTCTGCACAGAACGGTTGGTATCCTAAATCGCGTTTGTCTATTATGCGCAACGTTTGCGCAGGTTTCGCTGAGGTCAGTCCACAGCGAACGCTGAGAGCTCTTAGCAGTCTTCTTTGCGTCTCGTGAAAGTCTTTGTAAAGCTGTTAACTGGGGTAGTTGGTTATTCATAGTGGTGATACGTAGCGTT
Source organism: Haemaphysalis longicornis (assembly GCA_013339765.2). Taxonomy (NCBI): domain Eukaryota; kingdom Metazoa; phylum Arthropoda; class Arachnida; order Ixodida; family Ixodidae; genus Haemaphysalis; species Haemaphysalis longicornis. The sequence goes on from CM023451.1 coordinate 194,054,803, forward strand.
TTTAAAGGACAGCTTTCTACCTCTACCAGCCAACGGTTTTTTCGCGGCTTGCGGGACCGTAAACTCGCAACGCGGTGGAAGCGCCGAAAAGAGGGGGTAGGGAGGGTGTTTTACTGAAGTTTTTTCAAGTTTCAAATTTTCTTATTTCCAAAAACAAGTTGTTAGAAAATCCAGGATATGTAGACGAGGGCCCTAGAGCTAAAGACTTTAGTGGGACCCTCGGTTCGAAGATACAAAATGACGGTAAAATTTATACACCGCAACTGAAAATTCTTACAAAATACGGACATACAAATACACTTTTACATCAAAAATCAAGCCAAAAAACACTCAACATGGTGTCAAAGGAATCAAAGAACAAACTAGTCAAACAGTTAAAAGGTCACAAGTACGGTTAGTCTAGAAAATGATTTTTGAGAGACTTTTTGAACAATGGAAATGAAGTGCAACACTTCACACTTGAAGGTAACTCATTCCAAAAGGATATCGCACTGAATGCGGAAGTACACTTGAAGGTAACTCATTTTTGAAAGGATACTCGCACTGAATGCGGAAGTTTTTTTCCTATAATTGGTATGAGCGGGGGGTCAGGGAAATTTTTATTAGCCGCAAACGTGGTCACATTATTGTTCTGCAAAACGTCAGATGCAATAAATGGTAATTTGTGGAGTAAGGTGACGAGATTCAACTGGAACAAAACCTTTACGGGCAAGATATTGTAAAAGCGTATTAATGTGTAGGCGTTCGACTGCGAAGAACAAGAAGTGACAATGCGTACTGACTTATTTTGAATGCGCTGTATTGATGATAAGTAACACGCATGTGTGCTTCCCCAATATGACTATGAATGAAAGCAAAATACAGGGCCAGCAGTGCTTCGCGGGAAAAGAAAGGGCGAGCTAGGACCAATGCACGGATACCAAATTCCGTTTTCTGCTTAAGATGGTTAAAATGACTGCGAAGGGTGAGGCATGGGTCCAGATGTTTGCCAAGAAAGACGACATCAGTATATGCAGAAATGGAATGAATACCAAGTTGTATTACAGGAACTGTAGATAATGACCTCTGAGCCCTTCTAAAGACCATAAATTTAGTTTTTTTGGGGTTAATAACTAAGTGATTACTGCTCCACGAATTCACGATGGCACTTACTGCAAGATTTAACTTTAAGATAAGGGCACCGATAGTTTTATCAGAAGAAGATATGGTTGTGTCATCTGCGTATAAAACACAGTGACCACAGTTATAAGAGCTAAGAATATCAGGAAGATCATTCATACATAAAATAAAAAGCAAAGGACCCCATACTGAGCCCTGCGGTACTCCTTGGTTAACCCATTTTATTGCAGAGAAGGTATTTGCCGCGTGTGCTGTGTACTGTAGGTCAAGTAGGTATTTTTGTAAGAATGTGCTCAGGTCCAGTTATGCCGTAGGGCTGAAGTTTGTGAAACAAGAATTGGTGATTTACTGTGTAACAGGCTTTTGTGATGTCTAAAAAAACAGAACCCACTAAATTTCCCGAATCGATACATTTCTTTACGTAATCAGTTAGAGACAGCACAGGTAGATTAGTAGACCAACCGGGGCGGAAACCAAATCGACTGGCTTTAAGCAACTTTAATTTGGATAAATAGCTATTCAGACGTTTAGCAAACAATTTTTCTACTAGTTTACTAAGGCAGGAAAGAATTGAAATTGTACCGTTTTTGGTAACTGTTTGTTTATCACCTTTTTTAAAAGTGGAATTACTTTTGCTTTTTTTTAATGAAAGAAATAAACCATGTTTAAACATACGGTTGATAATATGACAGAGCTTTTCGGAAACTAAATGTGCAACCAGTTTTAAATGCCTTACACAAATGTCGTCTAACCCAGGCCTGTATTTTTAAGATTAGGAATGCTGGAAAAGACTTCGTGTGGGAAAAAAAAAAAGAATGACTGCGTGCTATGTCCCGGAGAAGTAGGCGACTGCGCATGGGGGTGGTGGTTAGTATAACCGGAAGAAAAGTATTCTGAGGAAGCAACGGCAATTTCTTTGGGCTCGGAGAGGGTGGATCCATTGCAGTCGATTTTGGTCAAAGGGACATCAGTAAATAAGTTGTTAAGGGAGGAGTTGAGCAGCTGCCACTGCCTTTAGCGGTTAGTCCTATTTTTGTGGAATTCATTTTCGTAGTACTTTTTTCGCTTGCTTTAGCGAGATATTTAATAGACTGCAATAGGGCTTTAATAGACTGCAATAGTCTGCAATAGCCAGACACATATTTAGGGTTGATGATTCTTTTTTATACACGTTTTCTTCCTTCCTTAAACTTATTACAAGACCATTTGTCATCCATGGGTTTTGCGTATACGTTTATTTCTTTTTACATTGGGCAGTACCCGTATTAGTAGACACGGCGAGTAAAAATGACGAGCGAAATTTTCGCAGGGCTGCATCGGGATCGGGCATTGACATAATAGGCGCCCAATCAGTTGTACTGATATCCTCAACAAAGGATTCGGAACTAAATACAGAGGTAAAATAGCTGATATTGTGTGTGTGGATTATGTTTTCGAATGTCAGAAAAATATAAAAAAAATGATCGGTGATATCAGTGTCAACAACCCCCACACAGGGTGGTGACGCCAGGTTGGACAACACGTGATCAATGAGTGTGTGTACCGGTACCGTGAAATGCTACTCTAGTTGGACACTCAACAAGCGACTCTAAACTAAATCCAGTGAAACAATCAGTGTGATTTGCATAAGAAGTACTATCCGGGTCAAGCAAGTTAATATTAACATCACCTACAATCACTACGTTTTTACTTTCAAAAGTTAGCTGGATAAAACTTTACTGAGACGACGCAAAAAATCACAAAGGGAAGACGATGGTGAATCGAACCTGGAATCAGGTTCTTTTCATTATTAAGGAATGAGCGGTGAACATCTGCCCACACTGACACGCATAGATTCACATTTGATTCAAGGTCACATCTGCGCGTGTAAGCAACATCTTGGTAAAGAAAAATTGCGGCACCCTCATGCCTATCAGTTCGGCGATGGCAATATTCAGCTTGATAAGACGGGAAACCGCTCATGCCGTTGTCGGCGTCAGAAACCCAAGTCTCTGATATGCAGATGAATGTGAAGGCATGCTGAACTGAGGAAATGAAGTTAGTCATTGCATCTATATTCTTACGAAGGCTACGCGCATTGAAGTGAATGAGAAAACGACTCATTTCGGCTAGTTGACACTGCACATTTTCCGGAGAAAGCAAGGCTATGAAACGAGAGAGTGAACTAGACCTTACTTACAGGATAAGCGAAGGGAAGTTTTACAATGCATCACGTAAAGATTCGAAGATTGGACTCGGTGGAAATACTCTAAACTCTGCTGTCGTCTGCTGTCCGGACTTTTATCTGGCCGTTATCGGTCCACAAGTGCTTCCACTTGTGTTATTTTTTGAGTGCCAGTGCCTTTGAGAACATTTTATTGTTATCAACATTTAAAAGGTCATTCCCATAGATTGGCAGGTTAGTACCACCAGAGAAGCCGATACTGTCAGTGCCCAGTCTGGCACTGCGAGCCTTCCAAATGAACTCATTTTTTTATCCCGTGAGCAGAAGCGAGCAATGATCCTCTTTTCGCTGGTCTTGGAACTACCACGGTGAACCGTGTCGATATCGGCGGGGAAGACAGGGCACTCGACATCATCGCCGATTCGTCTCAGAATGGCTGAAGACACACCCTTGATCTCAACATTATTCATCCTCGAATACTAATCGAGATCAGCCACTCTTTCTTTGAGTGCTTCATTTCGTGCAAAGAGCGCTTTGTTCGACACCAGCAACTCTTCCTATCTCTGCTTCATTTCGTCGAATTCGTGTCTCATGAAACGAACACTTTCACTAGGCGAAGCATGCTCACCCAGACCAAGATCTTTCAACTTGATGTTAACTTTACACACCAAATCATCAATCCAACTTCTCATTAAAAAGTTCTTTTAGAGATTCGATTTTTTTTCGCTAGTTGCGCTAGAGTAGGCATCGTGATACTAAAAAAGCAACGGTTTTTGGCACCAGTTGCGGACAGCATAAATTTCAAATAGGTGTACAGAAGTAACCAACCAACCTGTTGGCAGAAGAAATGCGTCTTAGAAGGGGGACATACCGCCGCAACTGCTGCTGCGAAGTGAACGCCGGGCCATCGGCGCGTGCTTATATGGTCCCCGTTGATGGTGGTGTATAGTCCGCGCAGGCGCAGCAGGCAGTACAGGGATCAAGCACCTCGACGCCCTGCGATGAGAGCGTCCGCTCGTTGAAGATAATTCATGGTGGCCACTGACGACGCGGGAAACCAAGCACGAGTAGGCCCTGTTGGCAGAATGAATGAATAGAACAAATCTTTATTAACAACAGAAATGCGTTTTAGAAGTGGGGTATACCGTCGCAACTGCTACTGCGGAGAACACTGCAGATGGCCCAGCGAATTTGCCCAGCGTTCCCCGCGTGGAGGTGCCTGTTCGCCAGCGGGCGCGTTGGCGTTGTGGTTCTGTCGTCTGCTTTAGCAACGGTTGTTTAGGGCCTGTTTCGGCGCAGCTTCGCGTCCATTGCGTGCTTCCTTCGTACGGCTTGATTAACTTGTTCGACAGAACGTTCTGGGTCATCGGAACCCGACGAAATTAAGTGGTCGTACGGCAAACATACCTTAAGTATTGGCTTTAAGGGCGGGAAAACAAAATGTAGAGACCACATACAGACATCTGGCCGCTAGAGAAACGCTAACTTGCGCACTGCTTGCCACGAACGGGACTCCGTTTTCTAAATTGATGAATACCTATTCGGTTGTGTTTTAAGACGTATTACAAAGGGCGGAGGGAGCAACTGGCCTTGATCAATAGCGATTATAAAAGTTCCCTCAGCTTATCTCATTCTCAAACTTACTAAACTAACTATAGTAATCCCTCGTTATAACGAAATCTCTTTACTCGCAATATCACTTTATTCAATATTTCTCCTGTCCCAACCCAAACGCATGCATTTTAGGTCGCATTACTCGAAGCGCACGAAGAGGTTGACCCGCTTAGAGCGAAGTGGCGAGCGGAGGCTTCGCCGAGCGGCGGCAACCCAGCGACGAGTCAGGCTGTTAACATGGCGGGTCAACGCAAGCTGGTGTTTCCCCGGCGATTTTCTCGAGCCGATCATGCTCGATTGGCGCCATCCGACTTTAGACAAACGGTCCAAATGCGTGGTAGGGTCATTGAATTTTGTTTCTAGATATTGGTCAATGGAATGAATGCGACGGTGCGCGAACGTCCGCAATCCAACCGTGGGAATAGCAGTGTCGCCGACAGCGGGGCGCCGAAAAGTTCTCGTTTTGCAAACTACACGGCAGCACACGTCGGGTAAAAAGTGCCCAGTGATCATGAAAAGCCTCAAGAGCAAAACTGCTGAGTTTTCATCATTGCACAGTGTAGTCACAATAGGCGGGTAATCGTTTTTTGAGCTCAACAAACGAAACCTCGGACTCGAGCCACGGCATTTGCGGCGCTTTCCAGGACGAAACTCTTGTAGCGGTCCGTGACGCCAGCAACCGCCCCCCCCCCCCCCCCATAAAACTGGCCACTGCCCTCCCCGCCTCATTCGCTCTCGTCGGCGAGGCGTTCGGACGGGAATCACTGCTCTCGCTCGCTTCGAGTCACTTCCTCGCCGCCTTGCTGCCAGTTTCGACGTCGCTGCTCCTCCAAAGCTCCTCCATTCAAAGCTCACTGACGTTTTTGCACCTGAGAAGGTTTTGTCTCACTGAATCCATAGGGTTTTGATTCCTCGCATAAGTGGCACAATTAAAGGTCAACTTCTCTTGCTTTTCTTGAGTGGTGGCTTATAACAAAATACCGCCTATAACAAATTTTTTCGCCGTCCCGTTAACTTCGTTATAACGAGGGACTACTGTATAATCGGTATAAATGGGAATCACTAAGCTCACATGCCGAATTGTTTCGGTGTCTACGCTTGTGTCGCGCGGTGGTGTAGCCCCGGGCTAGCACATCAGAATGGCTAGGTTCCGCTGTCTAACCCTTCGAAAAACGCTCCTCTCCGTTTTCCTTCCGCCGACGCACGACCGGGTTACGGCGGCGTCGTCCACCGCTCAAGCCCGGCCGTGCCCGACGCTGCTGCGGTCGAGACTCCGCACCCGCGAATTCCAAGTAACGGCTTGCAGAATCTCTCGTTTAAAGCCAGCGTGGAATGGAGGCAATTTTTTTAGTGTGTTCACACGAACACCCTTTTTTCGAACACGAACACCCTTCTTAGCCAAAATACATTTTAAAAGTGTTCGCCATAGCGCGATTCTTACCCCCTTTTCGACCAAAAAGGGTGTAAGAAAGTTAAGAGTGGATTTTTTTGTCACGTCGTGAATAACGGAGCGAAATTTTAGAAAAAATAAAGTTTATCGGAGCAAACTGCAAAGAAGAAGAAAATACAAGCGGCAGCCAACAACGTTGTATGGACAGTCGCGCTTCAGCGAAGACAATACCGGGGCGTTTGCGGTTTGCGTATTTTTCTAGCGTGCTCTTGTTTGTAAAAGCATCAACTTATATTGACAACACCGTCGACCGGACAAGAGCACATTACGATAAAGAGTTTTAGCTGACCGTTTTCGACGGATCGCTCCGGTACCGGCGGCCCGCTCAGCGCAATTGGAGACAGTTTTACCTGACCGTTTCTGACGGTCCGCTCTGCTCCGATAGCAAGCGGGCATGCGTGGCACGCTAGCCTGCTACCGGCTATGAGCGGGGCCCCCGGGGCCTCTTAGCGGACCGTCGCGGCAGCTTACGCTACCGGGCGGAATTTTAACATGGCTGCCCCCGCAATGCGACCGCGCTCCGGCAAACTTCGTTTCTTCAGTTGAAACACGACCGACGAAGCCGCGAAAGCGCTTCCGAATAGGCAATGGTGCCACAGGCCTCAAACATCTTTAGAACGGACGCGAAAACGTCGACCGAAGCGCGGGGCTGCTTCTATGCAGCGCCGAGAAAGAGAGCCTTGGCTTGGCTATTCCAAATTTTATCGGCTTGTTTATTGTTATTTAGAAATACTATACCATGTCAGTGACTAGGTTATACAAAAAAAATGTTAAATGAGGCCAAGAAACATGGTCTTAGATGCGACGCTGAGAGCATCTCTTATCGGCGGCCCTGTCCTTCCTGCGTGCGTCCGTCGTCGTCGTCGGCGTCAGCACTCTCCGCCGCTCACCCCCTCATCTCTCCGATAGCGAACACTCTCTCGCGAGGGGCATTGGATTGGATTCGATTGGATTGGCTTGGCTTGGCTTGGATTGGATTGGATTAAAGTGAATTGTGTTGGATTGTGTTGCGTCATAGCCGCGGCAGACGCACTGGCGCCGGCACGTGCCCAGGTGAGAGCGAACACACTCTCTCAACATCTCCGGGTGGGTGGCCCAGCGCGCGGTGCTGCGCATGTGCAGTACTCTCTCTCTCTCCGCGGTCTCATCTCCTTCGGGCGCGCTGCGCATATGACCGGTGTGCCGCTCTCCGGCGGCCTTTCGGTCGACGGTTGCTCTCCGCTTGCGCTTGAACCCCCTCAGCGTCGCATCACACTAGGGTTCCCGCGAGGGGAGGTGGGCGTAATTTTAAATGCAGAGCATTTCTTAGCCTAGCCTCTTCCTGTGTCGGACGGCGTCCACAGCTCCGCGTCCGAAGCAGGTGCGCGTCTCCTCCTTCCCTCCTCTCTCTCAACAGCAGCTGGCGCGCGCATGCGTCGTAGTCAGCTCGTTCGCTCCGTCGCGGTCTCGGCGTAACAGGTGCGTGATAGCAGCGCGGTAGGGCGTGGAAGGGCGCGCGCTGCTTGCGCATGCACGCTCTCCCCCCCGTACTGCTCTCCCTCTACTGCCCGCGCTGCAAATATAAAGCGGCTAGCGGTCGCTCGTGTTTCAGTCACTGCGTTGCTCCTTCCTTCCTTGGTTGACACTCGCTCCCACGTTTACTCGTGTCTGCTACTCCAGCATCACGGAAGAAGCGATGGAAGCAACACTGCCTTCAACCAGTACTGAGGCCCCAAATGCTCTGCATTTACTCGTGTTCCCCTCGCGGGAAGGCGCGGGAATTTTTTTTTTGCTTTGTGTGGGTGACCAAATACAAATTCTTATGTTTTCTTTAGGTTGAAGTTTTGGTTTACAGGCGCACGCGAAACGACCAGTCACGCGATTATTCCCCGTCGAGGGAGATACGGTTATCGCTTAGCTAAAAGCCTTTCGGCTGCTGACGCTCCAGTTGTGCTGGGCGGGACGTCGGGAGCGTCAAAAACGGTCAGCTAAAACTCTCTAATGCCCTTCGCAGCCAAGCACGCTATGCATGCGCAATGGCGCTCCCGCCTGCTATCAGAGCGGAGCGGACCGTGAAGAAAGGTCAGCGAAAGCTCGCTAATGACCGCATAGCCTTTCCTTATCAAACAAGATTGCCGATTTGCCATGTAGGAGGAAACGCGCCTTCGCATGAAACGCACGATGAGGTAGCCCAGTCATGCGCTGGTAGTACCGACTATTAAAAAATCTGAAGGTTCATTTGCGGCAATGTCGTGTTTAGATTACGGTGCCCGATAACATAGTTGTTATTTTAATTAACACAGCTGTTAGTAAGACTACAAAACTGCTTCGCTATCGATATGGCTGCGCTTACACTGTCCTCGTTCTCATAAAAAACCGCCACATCATCCGCGTATGTTAGCAACATCACTTCGCATGTGTGTGTAAATAAAAACCTCGTACTCCACTGTGATTAATATTTCTTAAACAAAAAAGTGCCAAATAAATTGCAAACAGAAGAGGAGACGCCCGACAACCTTGTCGCACAGAAGACAGTACAGGAATACTTCCAGTTACATTGTTGTTGATTACCAGTTGCATGCAGAAGTGAGAGTACACCATACGCACTCCCTGTATGATCACATCACCAACATTTATATGCTTCAAAATACAAAAAAGAAACTCATGGCACACTCGGTCGAACGCTTTCTCGAAATCAATTTGAAGCATAGCGACCCTTTCAAAAAACATGTCACAATATTTCACCACACTGCGCGCTACATGAACATTTGTTACTATACTCTTCCCCTTTATGCCATAGGTGTGATGCGGCCCTACTACACTTGTTATAACATTCTGCAATCGTTGCGCTAAGATCTTCGTAAAAATTTGATAATCTACATTGGCCAATGTAATCGACCGGTAACCAGAAACCGACTGAAGTTCAACACGGTCTTGCGATCTGGGTACGAGGATGGTGTGTGTGCGACCAAACGACCGCGGAAATACCGTTGACTCGTACGCCTCGCGAAAGACCATAAATAAAAACGGAGTTACTAAGTCTGAGAGCCTTTTATAACAATCCGCACCAAGCCCGTCAGGTCCCGGCGCCTTCCCTACTTTCAACTCCAATTTTGCCGTCGGAATTTCGCCAAGCGATATCGTTCGCTCTAACTCTTCCCTCACATCCACTCCTAACCTTGGCATGGCTGGAAGAAAGTCTCGCTTGAACTCATCGGTTTTTGGAACTGTGTGGCTAAACAAATCTGTGAAATGTTCCTGAAATTTACTTTTTATGGTCTCTTTGTCACGGGTAAGCGCACCTTGCCACTATATTTTCTCGGTACCATTGCCTCTCGCGTATCGTGCTTCATCTTTTATCGCTCGCTTTTATCGCTCGCTTCGCCGGCCAAAAACGCTTCGGCCCTCGCCTTCTCGGTCACTCCCCAATATCTTTCTATATCGATGGCCTCAAGCTTATTTTTAATGGTTCTAACATCTTCTTTGTATGCCCCAGGCATTTCGCTTTCCAGTTTTAACATGTGTCGCAGATTACTTCTGAGTTGGTTTTCCACTTCCCTCTCTTGCCGTTTAAGCACTGTCCCCTCTCCATCGCTACCATTTTGCATTCCTGTTTGAATACCTCCCACCTTTCGCGCAAGCTCCTGATTTCATTGTTTTCTTGTTTTGCTGCAATTTTCCGGAATCTATCCGTGAATGTGGTGTCTTGCAATAATTTTACATTAAATTTTCATAGTTCCCAGCTGAACGTTTTACAATCCTCTCTCTTTTCCCCCAACAAAAAAGAAGCCAGGCAGTGGTCACTAAAAGAGACACTATCGACCACGTAGTTCTTGCACGCCGCAGCGAGCTCGAAAGATACGTATGCACGATCCAGCCGCGCATGGCTCGTGCCCTGAAAATGCGTGAACTTTAAAGCACTTCTATTCGCCGCACAGTGTGCTACATCGGCTAGTTCGCAGTATTCAAGAACTTCTGTCAGAAACTTTGCACTCTGATCATTTGTTCGCGGCGACACATTTCTGTCTCTTCGTCCACACACACAATTGAAGTCGCCCAGTAAAATTACTCTTTTTTGCTGCTTTAAATAATCAAACAACCCTTCAAAAGCAGATACACACTGCACGAAATTCTACTCCACTGTAGTTGAAATCGCAACACGCAAGCCTGCCCATTTCACTCGAAATAACTGTTCGTACACGAATACCAACTGAATTTCTAACCAAAATACAACACCCCCAGAAGTTCCCACAGAATTACTCACGCAAACGCTTTAACGGCCACTAAAGGGCCTTATCATGCTATCGGTGCTGCCTTCGCTTTCGATTTCGATAATGGCCATTATATCTATTTATTTGTCATCCATAAACCTTCGCAGCTGATATTGCTTGCGCATAGTCCTAAGCCCTCTTACGTTTAACGTAGAAATGCGAAGCGGCCTATTTAAAGGGGCCATTATATCGAATTAAAGAACGGCAAGAGCAAAATACAAAGACCAGCTCAACGAACCCTAAGCTCCAGTGTAGCTACGGCGGATGTCCCTTGTGTGTTGCCGTGCCTTGTCCGTAGTAGCTGCTCAACACTCCCCGGAGACGGCTATTCGTTTCGCTGCACTGCACGGAGAACATCAGGGGGCATTGTTCATATTGCAGGGACGAAAAAGGGTGTTGTATCCGCCGCCCACCGAGTCACCATACGTGGCAGAGAGATGCAGACGCTACCTCCTACCCACGGAAAAGGGAGCCTTTATTCTTGTTACATGCCATTTACATCCGGGCTGCGGTTACTGATTATGATATTGGAAATTGGCCACCTTAGTATCGTGAGCCACCTGGTGGCATGAACAGAACTACATTACACAACACAACGTCCCCTCCCCCCAAAAAAAGGGCAGCACACCGTCACACAACACAATATCCTCTCCTCCCAAAAAAGGGGCACGCACAGTCACTGCATTGTCTCATAAGTGATATTCAGCCAGCCACGCAGGCTTGCGTCGATCTCTGGTGGATCGCCGTGGAGCCTCACTTTCAGCACTTGTCTCAGTCCCTCCCGACACGTTCCTTGGTACACTCATGTCCGTGACATCAACACTCGGCACACCAGTACTTGCAGTTGAAGTTGGAACTGCCGTTCTGTCGGTGCTGGCAGGGGTAGTAAGTGGCTGGAACATCTGGGCACTCCCCCGCACGGGGCACCTTGAGCAATCTTGGTGACGGTAGTGGCGATACCGCGGTCCCCGAGCCCCCAAACATAAGCTGGATCCAACCGTGGCGATGTGTTTATAGGTGGAGGATTAGAAACCACGAACGGTGGCCGTCGGAGCCCAGGTCAAGCTCCGGCGGATGGGCTCCCTGTCTGTCTACCAGGCAGGGAGCTCCGGGACCTCTTTGGCTACCAGGGTAAGGTCAAAGAAGAAAGTACCCCAGTCTCCCTGCTTTCCAATGTATCATATGGCATTTTCCAAACCCCCCCCCCCCCCAAACGTGATCGGCCCCCGAAAAGGGGCCGCACCGAAGTTTCGTTCCCACCTCTTTCAACAACTGTCTTGTCAACAACCGTGAATAACTATGCTCGTTTTCTTGTGATTGAGTCAGCTGACTCAGCAAGACCTGTCGCTTCCATGTCCGTATTCTTGATCTCTAAATTTCTGCAAGGCACCATAGGTGGCAAATATCAAGCTAAAAAGCTCAGGACCGGAGAAATCCTTGTAGAACTCAATGCTGAACAACAAGCCCGCCCTCTTCTTGCACAAACCCGCATCCATGATCTGGACATCAGGGTCACGCCCCACAGGAGCCTAAACAGCTCCCAGGGTGTGATTTCTGAGACAGATCTCCTGACGGAAACAGATGCCGACCTTCTCGAAGGTCTAAAGGATCAGGGCGTCACAGCTGTGCGGCGCATCACGATGCGCAGGGATGACAAGATAATCCCCACCAAACACATTATCCTGACCTTTGACCGCTCGGCACTTCCACAATATATAAATGCAGGCTTCATTCGATGCTCCATTCGTCCTTACATTCCGAACCCGCGCCGCTGCTTCAAGTGCCAGCGGTTCGGGCACAGTACAACCTCTTGCCGCGGCAAAACAACGTGTGCGAAATGCGCCGCGCAGGACCACCCCACCGACAACTGTAATTCTGACATCCTCACTTGTGCAAACTGCAGGGGCCCACATGCGGCCTACTCCAGGAAATGCGAAAAGTTCCAAATAGAAAAGAAAAATAATCAATCTCAAGGTCACAGAAAACATCACCTTCCCAGAGGCGCGGAAGAGGTTCGCCTCTTTCCTTCTGGGGAGGTATGCCGACGCAGCTCGCCGGGGGGCGGAGCGGCGTCTGGTTTCCACAGGGACCCAGTTCAGCGAGTCTGACCTGGTCCCTCCTCTGCCCCCCCCTGGGTTGCCTCTGGCAGCCCAACCCGCCACCACGCCACTTACTGAGGCAGCAGCGGTTGTGGTGGCAACCTCTTCCGTCGGGACCGGTGCCGCTCCCGTCCCTGCCTCTCCGTCCTCCAGGGCGTTGGAGAGCGCCATGGACACCACGGGCCCCGCACCGGCTCCCACCGCCACCGAACCGCCCGTGCCACCTCTGGCGCCCCGGACGCCATCGGCGGTGGCGGCTCAAACGAAGGGCTCCCGAGGGGGGGGCCAAGTCAGGGGGGCCCGGTTCGACGGGCACACCCAGGACATCGGACGATGACATGGATGTCGTGCCGTTCTTGCCAGTGGTGCACCGCAAGGAACGCGTCCCGACGCCAAAGCCTCCCGACAAGCCAAAAAAGGCGAGAGTCACAGCCCCGAAAGACAACACATAAACACACACACTCCAGTAGCTCTCACACTAAATAATGGGAAGAGAAAACATAATTCAATGGAACTGTAGAGGCCTTCTTAAAAATCTTGACGATGTATACGAACTACTGCATGCTAATCAGACAAGTGTAATGTGTGTTCAGGAAACACATTTGAATTCCAAGCACACAAATTTCTTGAATATTTACATGGTCTTCAGAAAGGACAGGGATGGCTGCACACACTCTTCTGGCGGTGTGGCCATAATTGCCCGGAAATCCTTAGCCTGCCACCCTGTCACTCTGAACACTATCCTTGAGGCTGTAGCAATACGCTTGATAATATTTAATAGGTTGATAACGGTATGCTCCATATACATTCCTCCTGATGTTTCACTTTTAAGTTCTGACTTCGAGGCGCTGCTTGACCAGCTGCCCGAACCATACATCCTGACAGGCGACCTTAATGCTCACAATACTCTTTGGGGCTCTTCTCGCACGGATGCCCGAGGTCGCCTTATAGAGAAATTCCTTACATCTTCAGGAGCATGCCTTTTCAACAATAAACAGCCTACATACCATAGCATAGGACACAACACATACTCATGTCTTGACTTGGCGATTGGCTCCGCAGTTCTCTTTCCTCTCCTCGAGTGGGCTGTGGGCACTGACCCATACGGTAGTGACCACTTCCCCACCTCACTCACATACATAGGTAAAGGCCCAAGCAGTCGTCCATCTTCCCATAATAGGTTCAATGAAGCACGAGCTGACTGGAATACATTTACAGAGACATCCAAACTACACCACACATCCATAGGACACCTACACGTTGAAGAAGCTACCCAACTCTCACGGCGCACATCCTCGACGCCGCCGAAAAGTCCATTCCCCACGTCTCTGGTGCCCCGCGCAACCAGCGGAGGCCGTGGTGGAATGAGGACTGTAGGCGGGCGCGAGAGGCCCAGAACAAGGCGTGGGGTATCCTTCGTCGGTACCCCACGTCGGGAAACCTCCTCTTGTTCAAACGGGCCAAGGCATTAGGAAAACGTGTGCGCCGTGAGGCAAAACGAGAGAGTTGGCGTACATTCATAACATCAATAAACTCCTACACAGACACACGGAAAGTATGGACACGTATACGCAAACTCAAAGGACAACAGACACACAGCCTGCCCCTGGTCAGTACAACAGGGGACACTCTGGAAGACCAGGCTGACACACTCGCACAACACTTCCAACACGTGTCCAGTTCAGCACACTACACGAACACTTTCCTGAAACATAAAGCCTCTTGTGAAAAGAAGTCCCGACACGACAACAACAAATCACAGATTTCGTACAACTCCCTGTTTTCACTACATGAGCTGAGGGCTGCTCTGAGCACGTGTACACCCTCAGCTCCAGGCCCAGACAACATTACATATACAATGATACAGAACTTACACACAGACACTCTTGTAACACTTCTTCACCTTTTCAACAAGATATGGCTTTCGGGGCACATTCCAAAGTCTTGGAGGGATGCCATAGTTGTAGCATTCTTGAAAGAAGGGAAAGGGCCCTTCTTCTCCCGCTAGCTATCGGCCCATTGCCCTGACCAGCTGCCTGTGCAAGCTTCTCGAGAAGATGATAAACCGGAGGCTCGTGTACTTTTTGGAGTACAACGGCCTTCTCGAGAGCTGCCAGGCAGGCTTCAGGGCGGGGCGATCCACGAATGATCAACTCGTGGCACTAGAGTCGTATATTAAGGATGCCTTCCTGCATAAACAGTACTACGTAACTGTGTTTTTCGACCTCGAAAAGGCTTATGATACCGCTTGGCGTTATGGAATCCTTACTGACCTCAGGTCATTCGGTGTTTCTGGTAATATGTTTAACACTCTTGCTAGTTATTTGTCGGAGAGAACCTTTCGCGTCAGAGTTGGTTCTGCACTGTCAAAGGTACATGTGCACGAAAATGGCGTGCCGCAAGGTGGAGTGTTGAGCTGCACGCTCTTCATAGTTAAGATGAACTCTCTTGGAAAGGCATTGCCACCCACAATCTCTTATTCCATGTATGTAGACGACGTCCAGATATCCTTTAAATCATGTAACATGTCCATCTGCGAACGTCAAGTCCAGCTCGGCGTCAAGAAGCTTGCCGGCTGGGCAGAAAAGAATGGTTTTAAAATTAATCCCGGAAAGAGCTCTTGTGTTGTATTCTCCAGGAAGCGTGGGGTCCACCCGGACCCAGACATCACTCTTGCGAATGTGCCAATTCCTGTGAACAAGCAGCACAAGTTTTTAGGCATTTTATTCGATGAAAAACTTACATTCATCCCTCATATCAAACAGCTCAAATGTAAATGCCTAAAAACAATGAATATTCTTAAGGTTCTCTCACATCAATCTTATGGGGCCGACAAACAACTCCTGCTGCGCCTGTACACAGCGTTGGTGGGGTCTCGGCTCGACTACGGCAGTGTCGTGTATGGGTCGGCGACAAAGACCGCACTGAGAATGCTCGACCCAGTGCTGCATCTTGGCCTTCGCCTCTCATGCGGCGCTTTCCGCACTAGCCCTGTCGAAAGCCTTTATGTCGAGTGCGACAAGTGGTGTCTAGGGCATCAGCGGGAGTATGTTGACCTGCTATATGCATCTAAGATTGTGTCCCTTACCAACCATCCTTTTAATCCCATCATGAACAATACATCAAACTTGCAACTCTTTTTAAACAGGCCATCCGTTTCCTTACCTTTCTCTCTCAGAGTTAGGGAGGAGGCTTCTGCACTCACGGTCCCTCTTTCAGACACGCACAAGACACCCATCCATAATTTAATTCCACCATGGCATCTACATCCTATATCATGCGACCTATCATTTACATTAGTAGAAAAAAATAGGGTACCCAGAAGTGCAATTCTGCAGCACTTCCTGTTCCTGCAGGACAAGTACAGGTGCGCAGAATTCTATAGCGACGCGTCGAAAACTGGTTCTACGGTATCTTGTGCAGCGCACGGACCAAATTTTAGAGTAAGCAAAACAATGAATTTTCATAACAGTATTTACACGGCAGAAGCATATGGCATTTTACTCGTTTCAAACCACATCATCGAACATAAAATTCCCAAGTCCATTGTGTACACAGACTCTCAAAGCGTTGTACAGGCACTGTCATTAGGAAGGTCATCTAAAAACTATGTCATAAATGCTCTCTTCAAGGTACTAATGTCTGCTTATGCCTCAAATCTTGAAATAACTATATGCTGGGTACCAGGGCATTGTGGAATCCCTGGCAATGAGGCCGCCGACCAAATGGCTGGTGATGCTGCTCTCATGACTACAGTTGACGTTACAACAGTACCTTACACCGACTAAAGACACACATCAGACGACAGCTTCGTAACACATGGCAATTACACTGGAGTCAACAAACGGACAACAAACTACACGTAATAAAACCACAACTGGGACGCTACATAACTGACTCACACAACAGATACACTGAAGTCGCCTGGCTAGGCTGCGGATAGGCCA
Source organism: Haemaphysalis longicornis (assembly GCA_013339765.2). Lineage (NCBI taxonomy): Eukaryota > Metazoa > Arthropoda > Arachnida > Ixodida > Ixodidae > Haemaphysalis > Haemaphysalis longicornis. The sequence continues at coordinate 194,071,446 of CM023451.1, forward strand.
CACGCATGCGACGCACTCCCACCTGCTCACTGGAACTTCGGGACCCACGTGTAGCAGGTGTGGAAAAGGGCCTATCCGTAGTCCACATACTAATCACATGCAAGGCACTTGACACAACACGACACAAACATTTCCCTGAATTATACAGACGACACATTCCTTTGCACACATCATACTTTTTAGCCGACGAACCAATGTTTTCTAGTCAACGTGTTTTTAGTTTTTAGCTGAGGTAAACTTTCTGCCGCTCTTGTTCATATCATGTGTAATCACCCTGGCCCTATACACCAGCCATCTCCATTGTCTTTTGTTTTGCATCACCTTTACTTTTTAGTCACATGTTTTAGTATGTAAGGTCTCATCATCATTCAGTAACTTCTTCTTTGGCGCTCTTTGCCCATAGTCGGCCTTGCGCCAATAAAACCCAACTATCATCATCATCATCTGGGCACTCGGGGGCTGTGCTGCGGTAGAGCCGGGAGTCCCAGGGGAAACGCAGGTTGCCTCTGTCACAGGATTCCAGGCTGCAGTGTATGGAATCAGCCGCTCACGATTCCAAACGCGACCGTCGCTTAGCTAGTGCGTGTCCTTATGTTGGCGCCGAACAACGGTGAAAGGAGGGTGAATACGATGGGGAACCCTTTGGAACATGTCCCGGTAGCTTAATCCGAACTGCTTGTCCTGCGCTTAATGACGAATGTTTGGCTGCACGACGTCGATCCGTATAGCGCTTGCTTGCAAGCTGTTTCCGAGTTACCCTTTGCTTGACGGCTTGAAGCTACACGCCTCCGACCTCAAGAACACTTCCAGTGGGTCCTGCAGCGAGATCGAGTCTGGTCCTTGTGTGACGGCCGTGTAGGAGAACAGCAGGTTTCTGACCCGTAGTTGCATGTGGGGTGCAGCGGTAGATCCCAAGGTACTCTGTGACAGCCTCCTTTAGTGGGCGGTGTTCCTCCAGACACACCTGAACGTAGTCCTTTACAACACGATTAAACCGTTCCACTTGTCCATTTGACTGTGGATGATAGACTGCCGAGAATGTGTCGTGGATACCTCTGCTGCGCAAGAATTCTTCAAACTCGACGGATGTAAATTGTGGCCCATGGTCACTCACTATCTCCTTCGGATAGCCTTCACGGCTAAATATACTCCGCAAACAGGACATGTTCGTCACTGAAGTGACGTTGGAGGTGAACCCTACTTCTGGCCACTTGCTGAAGTAGTCTACTAAAGTAATGGCAAAACGACAGTCCTGAGGAGCCCTTGCGAAAGGACCAACGATGTCGATGCCTATCTTCTCCCACGGTGCTGAAGGAAATGGTACCGGCTGCATTAGCGGCACAACTGGCTTTGCTGATTTGTCAACAGACTGACAAAACGGCACAAGACTTGATCAGCTGTTCGACGTGCTTGTTCATGCCAGGCCACCAGTATTTTTCTCGGAGTCGTTGCTTTGTACGCGTGATGCCTGGGTGTGATTCATGGGCGATATCCAGAAATCTGCTCACCAACGAAGAAGGTACCATGGACTGTTCCCCTCGGAGAAGCAGGTCATTCATCACTGACAGTTCGTCCCGAACCCTGTAGAAAGGCATTGCTTCTGGAGGCAGCGTCTTGGCTGATGGCCAACTGGGCGTTGTTCACTGCATCACTTGGCAAAGTACAGAATCCTGCGCAGTTGCAGTTACGAATTCCTCGATAGTTAAGCATGAAGAAACAAAGCAAACAGCATCTTCCGACTCCGGACGGGCCCCATACTTCTCCTGCGGTAACCGGGAACGGGCATCTGAGACAGTGTTTTCAGTGCCCTTGTATTCTATTGTGTAGTTGGATAACAGGTCAGGAGAGAGCTCTTCCGCTTTACAAGAAGTCTGGAAGCAGCTCAGTGACCTACTATTTATCTGTAGTTGCAGTGTGTTGATGGCGTCGATGACCAGGAGATTTGTGACTTGTGGTACCACATAGAAAATGAGTTGAGCATGCCGGTTCCGATACTGGACTGGAGTGGCGAAGCATCCTTGAATGTTGATTTTTCTGCGTGAAAAATCGAGCAATGTTGCCGATGTTGGCTGGAGTGGTGGTGAAGGCCTCAGTTTGCTGTACGTGTCAGCAGCAAGAATTGAAACTGCAGAACCCGTGTCCACGAGAAAATCGGCGGGCGTTTCTTGAACCTGTACTTGTATGTGCACTCCGATGCTCTGTCCCCCGTTAAGTTGCAGTACGCTGAGAGCGGTTGGATCACGGTGCTGGACTTCTTGAACAGTCAGCAACTCCTTGCTACGCTTCTCGCTACGACAGACTCTCTCGAAATGGCCTACCTTGCCGCAGTTGTTGCACGTCTTGTTCCTTGCTTTGCAAATACTAGAATTGGCTAAGTGTTTCGCAGAGCCGCAGCGAAAGCAAGTCCTACTATTTTGTCCCGACGAGGCACGTTCGGCTGGCCCTGGCGCCAAACGCTTATCCACTTTTTGCACGTACCCTGAAGGGCTAGCTGATGACAACTCCTTGGAATATTTTGCAGCTTCTTCGATACCTCGAGCAATTGTGAGGGCCCTGTCCAACGTCAATGAGGAGCCTTCCAAAAGTAGCCGCTCCCAAAGTACGGTGTTGCTCGTCTTGGCGACGAGTTGGTCGCGTATGAACTCGTCGGCCCTGTCATTAAAGGCGCAGGAAAGTGAAAGTTCTCGCAGCGAAGAAACGAACATGTCCGCGGTCTCACCCGGCAACTGAACGCGTTGACCAAACCGCTGGCGTTCAATGACAACGTTAGTACTTGCTGCGTAGTAGGCCTCAAGCGTCTGTAGAGCAGTCTTGAATTCGTCGTCGTCCTCAGTAGGTTGCTTCTCTAATAGCGTGTAGTAGATTCGTTGTCCCTCGACCCCCAGGCAATGTAGAAGGAGCGCCTTGCGGCGTGCTGGCACTTGCCGACGCTACGAGGTAGTTCTCGAACAGCCGACGCCATTGCGTCCACGGTATGGCGGGCTTTCCCGGTGTCGGTAGAAACGGCGGCGGCGGCGTCCGTGCCATTGAAGAGGATTGCAGTATGCCGTACTTGAGTAGTGACGTGGCGTTCCGCCCGCAGCCGAAAAGGGTTACCTCGTCGCCATTATGTTGTGTCCGCCACCCACCGAGTCACCATACGTTGCAGAGAGATGCAGACGCTAACTCGTACCCACGGAAAAGAGAGCCTTTATTCTTGTTACATGCCATTTATATCCGGGCTGCGGTTACTGATGATGATATTGGAAATTGGCCACCTTAGTATCTTGCGCCACCTGGTGGCATGAACAGAGCTACATTACACAACACAACAAAGGGGCTTCACGTTAAGTTATGGTGACTAGAAGGGGAGGTGGCAGCTTTCGCCGCCAAGGAGTGTAGCAAGCGATCATGCCAGCAGCGGCGGCGCTGCTGTCGTCACTTAGATGGGTCTCGCGCCGGACGGCTGGGCTCGCGACGGGCCTCTGCGCGTACGAGGCGTGCACCCGAGATTCATTTGCGTGACATATGAGCTGCGCTTAGTTGCTCAACGCCTGCTCATCGCATATCCTAACGAGCTAAATTGCTCAAAAACAAAAACTGTTTCTTCGATACCTGTCTCATCCTATCAATGTACCTGACGATGACGGGCGCATTCTGTTGAAATTAACCACTCGCTCTTAAAGTATTTTTAAAAAGCAGCCTGTTAGCGAACGCGCACAATATCGAGCCTGTCAGCTTTCCAGTACTCCTAAGCAGAAACAGCGCATATTCTGGGCAAGCAGTAACAATTAAACTGAACGTCACGTATGAGCTGTATACTGTGGCAAGTATCGTAGGGATTGGGAAAAACTTTATTCGCGACGAGGCCGATTAGGAGGGTTTTTGTTTAGGTTATTCCGTATGCTGCAAGGACCATTTTGCGTCTCTCTCTCTCTTACACACACACACATACACACACACACACACGCACACACACACACACACGCACACACACACACACACACACACACACACACACCACACACACACACAATCACACACACACAATCCTGGACAGCAACAGGTGTTTGATATTTGTGCACTAACTTTGATAAACAAAACTGCGCATAAAAGTCGAATACAGAGAAGGGAAACACAAACACGTCGCTGTGTTTGTACTTTCCCTTCTCTGTTTTCGTCTTTTATGCGCTGTTTCCACCATGAACATTCACGAACTTGCCCAGTTAGCCGCACTCGCATTGCTAAACAAAGGCAACATCTATCGGACATAAAAAGCTGCTTTGTATCAGTACGGGCCAACTAGCATGGCTAGACGGAGTTCGGGATACATTTTGCAGCAGGAAATCAAGACACAAAGCACTTGCAAAGGCAATAACGTGGATTTGTTTGCGCTGCGTCACCCCCTTAAGACAGAAACTGGCAATAAAGCAGCATAGGTCGTGCACGATACATGCAAAATCTGCAAGCCAAAGGTGAAGAGGAAAACAAAAACAAGCCAAGTCAAATACAAAAAGTCAAGGAGAACAAACGGCAGTATAACAGTTCACGTCACGCGCCGAAGCTTTAGATAGCGCATCCTCTGTCTTTTCCCCTGCCTTGCCTTGTTTTCAGCCTGGACGAGGAAATGCAGCCTAGTCAGCGCATCAAACTTGATGACATTGTTTGTCAATTCCTTGCTGTGAGTATCACAACCGACATAATTAAGTTCATTTTTCGCCAATGACGAAATGAGGTCCATCACACTGTCTGATTTGATCTTCTGAAACTGAAGCAGTGAGTGAAGGAGTCCTCCACCTTTGTGATCAGGGCTTGAAGCTCCTGCGATGGGTGCAGTAACCCTCCTCTGTCCACTGCTTGCGTTAAGCAAGCTTTCTCAGGGGCTACAGAGTCAGCTGCAAGGAGTAGTGCTTGGGAGCAGTCGTCGCATTTCGTTTTTTAGCATTTTGCAGGCAACATAACCTGTCACATAGTAAGTGACACGGGAGTCGCTCTTCATGGACACAGTTGCATCATGATCAGGCAGTGCGTCGCAGGAAAGCAACACATCATGAACCTCATTGAGGCACGCTATGTCCATAAGCTGGTCGAGCTTGCTCTGGATATCCTCGGGCCGCTCACCACTTTTTGACACAAGGCTGCTTACGAGAGACGGTGTGACGTTCCCGTTAACAGGTGCCTTTGCCAGACTGCAGAAGGCCAGGCAATTTGCCGAAAGCAAGAATTGTGTCGGAGTCGGGTGGTCATTGCTACCCGACATTTGTCTCAGGATGCCGAACACATTCTCCAGTGGGTCTTGACACAATCGTGAGGTCAACATATACTTCTGCCCCAGCTTTGTTGTCAAATATTCGAACAATGACACTGTGCTGGCCAGGGTTACCCGAAGCCCTTCTGCTGTACCTGGAGCGAGGAAGCCTACTTTGCCTACTGCTGCCTCCCAAGTGTTTAGGTAGGCAATGAAGTCTTTTACATCACTCAAGCATTGGGAATTGGGTCGCATTGCACCACGGCTGCAGCGGGATGTCATTGCAGCAATCAGTCGGGACATGCGCTTTACAAAGGCTACCATCGGTGAAGTGGAGCCAAGACTACGCAGTGCTGCAACATCATCTTTGTAGGTGTATAAGTCCCTCAGTACTTCATCACTGAAGAGAGTGAACGCAAAATTAACTTTAATCTTTTCGAAACCAATAGGCGCGAAAACTGGTCTTGTGACGTGTGGCGTTGCTTTCAGCCTGACAGTGTCCTTGCTATCAAATTTCCACGCTTTCTCCACTGCATCCATACGGACTCTTCCTTCTTGGGTCTCAAGTCCTGTCGACACGACAGCATTGCGCAAGCACTTCACCAGGTGGCGGAAATCTGACAAAACGTGTAAGCTTCTGCTGCCATCCACAGGGTGCTGGACTTTTCAAACTGCTTTTGCTGACGTTGCTTTGATGCCAAATATTTCCCAGCATGCTTTTGTTCCAGGATGCACCATCCGTTGTAACGAAATCAACAAAGAGGCCAGACATTTCTGCAGCCAGCGTAGCATCCACCACTATCTTTGAAAGGATATCGGCTTTGACATTGCTATGGGAGCCAAACACACCAAGTATTTGTTGGAAATCCCCCGAAAAGCACTGTAACAAAACTATGAGGCCGTGGTCACAAGTCTGCCCACATTGGTCTGGGGCAGTGTAGGGGCCCAATTCTACAAAGCCTTCAATAAAGCCATTGCTCGTGACTTTGAGGTTCTCAGGAAAGCTTCATTTCCTCTATGAGTAACACTCCATGCCTTCCATACTCATCCATGGTTTTTGTCTCCTCTGCTATTTTTTTTCACTTTGGCTTTTTCTCGGCGTAGTTGAGTGCTACGCCTTACTACTTGCTTTATGCGCGGAGCAAAGGCCACTCTTGCTTGTCTCCTTTTGTAGGATGCTTGGTTCAGAAGAAGCTTCCTGAAGTATCGACACTGGATGCAGGGCCTTTCATTTGGGACATCGCAAGGCAGCTGTTGCTATGCACCATGTTCCCATGCATTCTGTGTTTCACCTTGCTGTTGCTACGGCTGTTTTTTTTGCTGCAGCAGACGTTCTTCGATGCCAGAGCACGCATTCATTTAGTCGACAGCGTGGAGAAGGTTCTCCACTTCTTGAGCGTCCACCACGTCAACTTTTTTGATTGAAACACCTTGCACGAACAAACAACAGTGAAAATGCGTGCCCTCTGCAGAACAAAGCACAACTTTTCTAAGGCACACACTCTCACCAGCTTAGAGCACAAACACTAAACACGACAGACTTGGGCGCTTCAACAACAATGTTCCGGGACCAGAATTCACTGGGAGGCTTCTCCCCTTGAATGTGAGCGAGTGTTTCCAGGGTGCAGATGTTGCGAACTTCTTCCACCTCTTCGTGGTCCGGTGCTTCGTCGTCCAAGCTGGCAACTTCAGACGAAGGAGCTTCGCCGTCGTTCTTCTTGATTCTCTTTCCAAATACTTCTCCTGTAGAAGTCATTGACTGTCATTTTGCGGCAGTTTTCTGGACAGGTAGGCCGGCGTGTTAGGAAAGACCGACGGTACTGCGTCGTCGGTTAAGCGTGGCCGGCCGCGTTCGATCTTCACCTCTTGCCCATTCACTATGTGAGTGTAGTGCCGCACGATGAAGCGTTCTTTGAAGTGCAGTTCGTAAAGCACTGATGATTTGTCCAATTGCTTGCCTGACTGCGGAATAGCCCGCTGCCACTTTAGAAGCATTTCTTCATCGTCCGGCGCAGCGAAAGTTGACGCCTTGGTGCCTTTTTTTGCGTACGGAAACGTAACCCGACGTACAGCCAGGCGCAAAGCAATGCGTTTGACGCTTCGGAGGTTTAGCCAGTTCTTACTTTGCTACCCGCTGGTTCGTATATGATAAAGCCGGCTCTGAGGCTGCAGGCTCGAATATGTGGCGATTTAATTAAAAGTCTCACCCGGGCGCCAAGGAAGCAGAAATAAAAAATTGGCCGCGTATCTGCTCCTTCCGTTGCAAATGTCGTCAAAAGACGATAGTCTTTGTAGGCATTTGCCAAGTAAATGCCCCCCTTTGCTTTCCCGCTCACCTCTGAATCTGTTCCCGTACCGTCGCGCTCATCACAAGGTAAACACACTAAAGGTTTGCGCAAGGCGATTTGAATTTACCGCGTTCCACTCCGACAGGCCGGGTTCCTCGATGCCAGCGCTGCAGTACGGCGGAGACGCGCGTAAATGAAGGCAGCCGACTACAAGGTTTATAGAACCGCGTGGCCGTGCTCCACGTGCGTTCCAAGAAGAACGTGGAACCTAGCTAGTAGAACCTTTCGTTGCTGTTGCCGCGTGATTTTTCATATGCCGCCAGGAGGCGGTGGTCTTCTGCAGTAGATGTAGACAATCATTTGCTATCGAAAAACCAAGCATACCTGAATTTTAGTAAAGGAATACTGTAAATATCCCTTGTGTACTAATTTCCTGTCTTATATTTGCGTAATGTCTTGTTCTTGTTCAACAAAATTGACAACTATCAACTTATAAACCGAGCTTAGAAGTTTACATTTGGCTTGGAGTATATAAGACTAATGCGCAATATTGCCGCGAATTTTACTTAGGCGATACAAAGTAAACCGGATGCCCCCCTACTTTTGCAGGACAGACATTGTTTTGGTGCCGAAAACCGATGATTCTGTTCAATTACTCTGTGTAACTTCTTACCGCCCAATTAGTCTCACAAATGCTGATTATAAAATATACATGAAGGTGTTGGCTAAACGATTGCAAACAGTAATGAATATCATTGTTGGCCCGCAACCAAACCGCGGGGATTAAAGGAAGAACAATTTTCACTAATAAACATACAATGAGAAGCATCCTAGAGTGTTGCGATGCGGGGAATGGACATGTGGCAATACTTCAACTCGATCTTGAAAACGCGTTTGACCGTGTTGCAGATGAAATTTTGTTTTGTATTTTGGAGTACTTGAACGTGGGTGCTGTGATACTGGATGGGGTGAAAATGTGTTATCGGGATTGCTTCGCTAGCCTTATTGTCAATACGCAAGTTACGCCAGGTATTCAGCTTCTATCATCGGTTAAGCAAGGCTGCCCTTTGAGTGCTCTGTTGTTTGCCATCTACTCGGAACCGTTTTGTTTAAAGATTATGAACAGCGGAAAAATAAGTGGTTGTAAGTTCTTTGAGAGCGAACTAAAAGAATTGGCATATGCGGATGATATAGCCATAGTCTGGAGTGACAAAGAAAGTGTTCGAGGGGCAGTAAAAGAAGCTGTTTTGTAAACATACGGGTAGTGCTATAGGCTGGGAAAAGTCACTAGGTTTCTGGCACGGGGAGTGGGAAGACACGCCTGAGGTTTTTGAAAATATGCAGTGGACGGTTACTCCGGCCAAATACTTGGGTGTACCACTCAATAACTACAGGCAGCCTACCGAATTTTGGACGCTGGAAACAGAGCGCGCAAGAATTCAGACAACCCGGTGGGGTGGGCAGGATTTGTCGGTGTTTGCACGAGCTACTGTGTGCAACTTATTTCTTTTAGCCAAAGTGTGCTATGTCCTTCAGGTGCTGTCCATAACGAGAGTTTAGAAGCTGCACAGAGTGTTTGCGGTTTTATTTGGGAATCGACTTGGGAGGGGACCAGCCGCTCGAACCTGTTTCGCGCGGTTCAGAAAGGAGGCTTGAGGCTCTGCCACTTGTTTCTGAAGCAGATTGTGTCCAGGTTTTGTTTTTTAAGAGATCAGAATAACCCCTTTCTACGTAGTGTCATTCAAGTGCGCCTTCGTGATCACATACCTGAATCTGTTGTGTCCTCTTTTGGGGGTAGACGAGCGAGTCTGATGTGGTTTCATGCGCGAAGTTGTATGGGCGTTCAAATTATTTCGAGTGAGATTTTCGATAGAGTACTTGAACAATGTACCACACAAAAGTTATATAAGGACTTCATTCATGTTATGTTACCCATTCCCCTATACAGGTATATGTATGCAGTGGGAAGGGAAGGTGATGCAAGAGGGTAAAGACAATGGCCGTGCGTGCCTCCGTTAAAAGTTTCTTTTTCAGCTTCACAGTGGCACGCTTCCTGTAAAGCCATGGCTCCAGGAGAAAGGATTAGACATACATTGGAAACATAACTGTCGCATATGCTTAAAGCCGGAAACTATTGACCACATTTTTCTGGACTGCTCAGACGGGAGATTTCACTGGGACATCCTACAGCGCACTGTTAAAAAGGACCTGCCCTTTTCGGGATGCATTTTCTGTCTGTGTGTGATACAGGAGGCGTGCCGTTCGTCATGTTTATGTTGATAAGCTTGCACAGCTTGTGGCGCACAAGGATGGCTGACAGGCATGCGATCCCAATGCGCGGCCCGCTGGAGAGTATTTCATTGAGATTATGGTCAACATACGTGAGGTATACAAAGCGCTAAGCGAACCCCCTGAATGGTTACCAATGCTAGATGACCGTGTTCAGCTGAAGAGATTTTAAACTTGTGTTACCGCAGAGGTGGCGAATGTTATAAAATAACTGTAACCTAGTTTTTCGTTTGAGACAAACGGTAATAAAGAGAAAAAAAAGGTGGCTGAATCGAGTCACGGACAGACAGACGGACAGACAGACAGACAGACCAAAATTTCTTTGTTTAAGAAGCCCAAGAAAGACTATCGCCTTTAAAAAAAAACAGCGGAGTTACCACGTAAATTTTCCGCTCTCCAATGGCGGGCGGCGCTGGCCGATGGAACAGAAAATGACAAAACACGGAGGAGGGAAGAAGTTGGGGTGAGCGTGAAAGCGGGCGAGATCACAGGTTGGCGCTACATTAGTTATTTTAGGGGCCTTACTGACCATGATAATTAGTGGCTGTCCTTTTGAATCAGGACGTCGGTTGTCAGCAACCTACTTGCCTGTTTTATCCCACTTACAAACCTATTAAATTTGCCTCCCCCAGCTTCCCTCACCCCTGTTTCGAACTCCCATCGCTCCGCCTCCTTTTTTACTTCACGCCCTTCTAAATTCTTATCCGTATGATTGCTCCCCCTGACTACCGATCTCTTCCCTGCCACCACCACCATTCCAGCTACCTCTTCATTATCTCTGTGGCCCGGAAGTTGAGGCGCCCCCCCACCCCGAAGCCTCCGTCAGCGTCGTTTCCCCATCGCCCCGCGGTAGTCGTACCTCGGTGCAGTTCCTGACAATATGATCTATGGTTTCCTCTTCTTTGCCGGAGCATACACATGTTTCATTCAGCTTCTTGTAAATAGCCGTGTATGCCCGGGTTCTCAGGCACACCGCCCGTGCTTCGAAGAGCAATGCAATGCCGCTCGTATTGCCATAGAAACTTTTCTTCTTGATTTCACTTTTAAATGCAGAGCATTTCTTTAACTGACGATGTCACCCGGCGTTGTCCGCGTGCCTCGGCGTCCGCAATAGCCGTTCCAGGTGCGCCCTCTCCCCCACTTCTCCTCTCCCGCATCACCCTACCCTCCTCGCTCTCAACAACAGGTCCGCACCCCTCCCCCTACACTATATAAAAAATAATACTTCCTGGCGCCTGGTTTCGATCCAACGACCCTGCGGGTGGAGCGCAAGGTACATGGTGCTCTACCCACTGCGCCACAAAGCCGACACAGAATGGAAGGCTACGAACGCGCCTTATATCCTTGACTCATTCAAACTACATCAAGAAGCTGCTGATACAACGCATTCACTACCTGTGGGCGGAACGCGAGGTACATGGTGCTCTTCCCACTGCGCCACAAAACCGACCCAGAATGAAAGGCTACGAACGCGCCTTATATCCTTGACTCATTCAAACTACGTCAAGAAACTGCTGATACAACGCATTCACTACCACCAACTCCCCAAACACTAAACTTTAACGCAATACACCCACCCCCTATGCGACGCATTTACGCGAGTCCCCCTCGCGGGGAGGTGGGCCCTTTTTTCTCTGTCCTATAGGTCTCCAGAGTTTTTAAAGACGATAGTCTTTCTTGGGCTACTTAAGCGCAGAAATTTTGGTCTGGGTGTATGTCTGTCGGTCTGTCTGTGACTCGATTCAACAACCCGGCCCAAAACCAAACCCAAAACCAAACAAACATCGAAGACCGGTGTCAATGTTCATGCTTTTCAACACTGTTGAACGAGAACACGGCATGTCGCAAACATAAGGCAGAAAATCAATACAAAAGTGATAGTTTATTGCTGTGTTCCTTTATTTTAAAAAATATCAATGCCTGGTTTTTGCGACAGCGAGTGGAATACTATATCTACTATATCAACTGCAGAAAACCGTCGCCTGCTGTTGCCCGCGCTCACGGCGGCATTAAAGAAATCAAACGGCAGCAGCAATGAAAGGTTCCACTAGATAGGTTTCACGTTCCGCTTGAAACGCTTGGGAATTAGGGCAACGTGGTTCTCTAAACGTTCTAGTAGTGTGCCTCGATTCACCCACGTCTCCACCATACGGCAGCACTGGCATCGAGGCACCGGACTTGGAGCAGTGGAATGCGGTAAATTTAAATTGAGTTGAGCAAAACTCTAGCCTGCTATCTTGGGAGGAATGAGACGGGAGAGATACGGCATCAGAGATGACCCGAAAGAGAAGGAAGGCATTTACTTGGCCGGGTGGACAGTCGACTATCGCTTTTCGTCGACATTTGCAACGAACGGAGGAGATACGCGGCCATTTTCTTGCACTTGGTTCTGCAGATAAAATTCCGTGAGTAAGTCTGTCCCTACTCCCTAGTCCTCCAGGATATTCCATAGCCACTGCCGGTCTACGTTATCATGCGCCGCTCTGTCCAGAAAGGCAAACCACAAGGATAAGTTTTGCACCTCTATGCATTGGCTTACTGCAAACTTGTCATCTAGTCTTCGGTCCTTTCGAAACCAATTTTGAAGTTCCCCCCGTATCCTACTTTCTTCTACCCACTGCTCCAGCTAGAGTCACTGCATGCATTCGTAACCCGTACAGCAGCGACGTGACTGGAATGTACGAGCTAAGTTTAATCCTGTTTCCTTTTCCTGCTCGTTTGCTAACGTCTACGGCGTTGCCTTCTTTCTATCCCTGTGGTGAGGGTTTGTAGTAGCTTTTCCTCACTCTTCGGCCGTAATCGTTTGATCAACTTCATTGGTATCACATCCGTGACTACTGCGGTATATTGGGGTAGCATTTTCTCTGCTTTTTTCCACTTGAGCTTGTACCCATCTATCCCCATGCACTCCGCCCTACCCGTCGTGACATCTCTGTGACGCTGTGGGGCCGCTTTTTCCACTTTACAGGACTTCTTCATGATAAGTTCATCAAGGTAGGCTAATAGCAGCTTCTCTTGAGCATCTGCCCTCATTGTTTTCTGTAGTACCGCCTTCTGTGGCTCTCGTGCGTTCCCCTAGTGCCCGCACATGGTTAAAAACGTTTTCGGCGCGTCTCAACCCTTTTTTCGCAAAGCGCCACTGCCATCAAAGCGGTGACGCCATCTTTCTACCAAGCTTCGCCTGGCGTGACAAGCACCGCCGGACACTGCGACCTCCAAACAGCCCAGCTGCTAAAATCCTTCTTATCTTTACAGGTTTGTTCGGACCAATCGGTGAAATTTTGTTTGTGGTGATTTGAACGCCTAGCGTTTGTTAGCCAGAACCAATTGAATATACCAATGGGTTAATGGGTACTGGGTAAACCGTTCTACTTTAGATTCCCAGTTCAAGATTCTTCTGTTCAAGAGTTGGTCGGGGGCGAAGCAACGGGAGAGTTTTCAAGCCGTATGGGTTACGTATGCCAGAGAAAGAACGTTTCCATATACCTGATTCCATCGCCTCCGGTATTTTTACCATGCCAAACGCATCAGCCCGGATCAGCCAGCCAAACACTCTCCTTCTACTCCGGACACTCTCCCCCAACCGCTAGCTTTTAAAGCGCTGTAATCACGTGACCGGTTAATCTTGGGGCGACGCTTGGTGGAAAGTGGCAACGTTGACAAAACTTGATCCGCAGCTGGTCTGAATTTTATAACGCTGGTGAGAGCTCTGTTACTTTGGCAATCTCAAACGTAGGTTGCCTTGGAAACCAGGCACAAGCCGCTGTCGAATTCAGTTACGGTTGCATGATCCTGGTTAAGGTCGGGGCCCCACCTTGCGACACGTGGACACTGCAGGCGTACCACTCACTCCCATTGGGAAGCTGGCGCTGCGTTTTACACTGTAAAATACGCGAGGTGATGCCTATTGTTTAGCCAAACCCCTGTGTCGATAAAAAGGATAGTGATGGGAGCAGGTACTGCATTTCAGTTTCTACAGGGATGCTCCTTTTATTCTTTACCGTAATTGGTGCAACAAAGCAAGATATCCGGATTTCGCAGAATCAATTTTCCAACCCACCATTATGGTGCTCAAGCAACCTATCTGAAAAATGCAATACTTCCGTTAGGGAATTACAATTATTACAAACGTTTATACTATTCCATCGATGACTATATGCCTGCTTCGCAATGCGTGTTGCCACCCGTGGTGTCTGCATATTACTGGGTGTTCGCAGGATGGTGAAACGTGATATAATGGACTCCGCTGCGAAGTTCACAGCTGCGAAAAAAATTCCATTTAGATTCTTAGCACGTGTGTCCTGCGAAGCGTGGCAGTGTTATCAATGTTAGGCACTGGGAACTGAGAATAGCACAGCTTCGACGGCAGCAGTGGAAACATGGACACATTTATTCAGATGAACAGATTTATTCCGCGCGGAGAACCTTCCGTTGCTTAACTAGTGGTTCGCCGTGCAGGAGGCGAAGAGAGCACGAAGAGCGGCCCTAGTCTCCGGCTGCAAATACGAGAAGTCGTTTTATTACTACATGGCGGGTCTCTTCTTTGCTTTTCCTGAGCAGTTATTTCCGACAAGCGCTGCTGTTATGGAAGAATTCCAGCTTCAGGCCTGGTAGCTTGTTAGCTAAGAATGTCGCATAATGAATTGTCGACCTAGGGTGTTTTTCAAGGATTCGGAGAAAGACCACGTGAACGGCTTTTTGATGCGTGTTGAAACTTTTTATAAGGGCTAAAGTAATGCGTGGCCGTTGTCCACGGGGCCTTGCATAGCTTAGGGGCAATGTCAGCTTAAAAAGGGCACATTGAAATTTGAGGGGGTCCTGGAAATTACAATCGCACAAGGAGAGGTTATTTCTGTTTTCTACAGATGGCCTGGTAGCGGAAGAGAGAATTTACGCACTGTGTTAATGCCACACAGCGGGCACATTAGACTTGCGCTGTTAACGGCGCAAGGGTACGCAGGAAAGTTCTTTTCTTTAACACCGATTGTTTAATGAGGCCATCTAATCCCCCGTACTTCGGCCGTCTCTGTTACCTCGCGCCTTTGAGCACTTAGGACTTATATCAACGAACTAGACCAACTCACCACTTTGTTATGAAATGAATAAAAATTCTGATTTAAAACGCGTAATTTTGAGCAACTGAGATGCTGTGTGCCTAAACGCGGTCAGACTAAGTGGTTTATTCCAGTAATAAACCATTCACGAGCACTTGCTGCACAGGGTCAAGCGCTGAGAACTAGAAATATATCGCGCGTGCTAAAATGTTCGTTTGCAAATTAGCGAAACAGAGGAAACATTGCAAGCAAAGTGACCAGTTACCTTTAGTGGTTTGCTAGTGAGTGTAGCGCAGCGCTTTTCACCAAACTACACCTGCGCAGTTCGGCGAGACAAGAAACCTCCCTCGTTGTGCAAATAAAAAAAAACTCGGTCAGGCCGTTAGAAAGTCACTCTAGAGCGCAGCTGTTCTGGACCTTGTGATCGTTTAAAACGAAAAGGACTGCAAACAGGGTCAAGAACGCAACAAAAAAAGAAAAGATCCTGTTGTAGTTCGCGGAATATTTAACCCCTCCGCGATTCTTCACGTCATCAGTGTTGTATTTCTGCCGCGCTAGAAATTTCTCAATTGACCGTACCCCTCAGAGGTATTCACAAACACCCCTGTGGGTTATACAAATTTGTGAGACTGGACTTAACTAAGGCAAACCTTCAAGAATCACTGAATGTACTTTTAAAATAATTTCCAGATATATGACGATGACATGACAGAGCCTTTCATGATTAAATTCTATGGAATTATTCAGGTCGCATATGATCTCTTTGCAAAGTTCACAGTATTTTGCCCTTTTGTGCTTCAGGGCCCAAGGACGCGTGTTCGATTCCCCGAAACGCGGCCGCGTTTCTGATGGAGGCTTAAAGTGAAAACGCCCGTGTGTCCGAGATTTAAGCGCACGTTGAAGATCCCCATTTGGTGAAATGTAACCCGGGACCCTCTACTATGGCGCGCCTCATCGTCGGTGTAGCGTCGGCACATTGAACCCCAAAGTGAATTAATCAGTACTTTGCCTCTCACAACCACGCTCCGCATTCACTCACAAATGGCCTATCGAACACATTGCAGGATCAATTGCCCGTCTGGAAGGCGCCATCATCTAGCCCCCTTGTTCATATTGTCACGGCATGGCCTGTAGCACGCGCCCGGCCACAAAGAATAAACAAAGAAAGGATGCCTCGCGGAGCAACCAACCAATCAACAGCGGCCAACCAACTAAACCACGTGCTGAAGAAGAAGAAGGGACACGCGTGGCGGCGCGAGAGAGAGCTCGGTGGCAGCGGGACTAGGGCGTTCCTTTTAGTGAGGCACAAGTTCGCCTTTTAATAAATCTGTTTGTCCTTTTACCACCAACGTCATCTTCTTGAGTTTGTGGCACGCTACACTGGTGGAGGTGCGGGGTATCTTCAACCCCATGCTTTCGAATCCTCCTGCTTCGCGAGCATCAAGCCCCAAGCAGCCGGCACCTGTCTACACCCCGGTTCATCGCAGCAGCCGTCGACTGCTAGGCCTCGCTTCTGAGTTCTCCACTCTTCCCGATAAGAAAGCGTCGGCTCGTCACGTTCGTCAGGAACCACCGATGGAACAAGCGCAAGCTTCACAGGTGACTTTCCACCCCCAAGTGAGTTTCCAACATCCTCGAGAGCCATGAAATCTTTCATGGTGACTTGTTCGAAGACGTAGGAGGACTGGCTCAATCAGTTCGAGCGCGTCGCCTCGTTCAATCAGTGGAACGAGGTTCAAAAACTGCAACAGGTAGTACTTTTCTTTGGATCACGATGCGAGAACATGGCTTGAAAATCGAGAAGGGTCTTTGCGAACGTGGGAAGAATTTTGTCAGGAGCTACGGGAAGCGTTCTCCAGCACGGACCGGCGAGAGCACGCAGAACGGCTTCTTGAATCGCGCATTCAGAAACCGAATGAGAGTGTGATCATGTTCTTCGAGCACATGGCGCGCCTCTTTCGGAAGGCGGACCCCCGACATGTCTGAACCCAAGAAGTTGCGCTACCTAATGCATGGCGTTCAGGAGCAGCTATTCGCCGGGCTTGTACGGAACCCTCCGCCGACTGTACGCGAATTTGTAAAGGAGGCTACGGCCATCGAACGAGCACTCCAGGACCGATGCCGCCAGTACGATCGCTCAAGCAACGCATCGTTGGCGAATACTGCTGTTCTGTCTGCCGTCAACGAGAGCTCCCGGCGTGACCTCGTCCGCTCGATCGTACGCGAAGAACTCCAGAAACATAATGTCCGTCCCAACCAGCCAGTTCGAGTTTCTGTTGCGGAGGTCGTACGAGAGGAAATCCGCCAGGCACTTGCACTACCCGAACAGTACCCGAAGAACCACAAGTGAACTACGCGAATGTCTTAGCTCGCCCACAGTCCGAGCCACAAGTGAGCTACGCGAATGTCTTGGCTCGCCCACACTTTCACAGGTCAACGGCACCACGTCGACAGCCAGTTGCTGGACCAGGGCCTGGGCCCGAGCCCAGACCCCATCCCTCAGGTACGCAAGACGGACGTGTTGCGTACTGCTGACAACCGGCCGCTGTGTTACCACTGCGGTGAAGCAGATCACGTCTACCGTCCGCTGCCCGTACCGAGAAATTGGACTTCCCGGTTTTTCGCCATCTGCTCCCCGCCCCCGCTTTGGTGACGACCTCCACAAATTGAAGATTATCTTGCGACGAGAGCAACTGCCAGGCTTCGGCCGCGTTCGCCGTCACCAGGTCGTGCAAGCAGCCCCCCCCAAACGTTCATCGAAGCCGTCAGGACGTGCCCCAGGGGAAGGTCCCCAAGTCCTGGGAGACGGGGGAAACTAAAAGCGGCAACCTCAGGAGGCAAGGTTGCTAAGGACGACAGCTACCAAGCCCCTCCAACGACCCAGACGAACGATCCGACAAGTTTGACGTGTGAGGAAAGTGGCGACGACGTGGTGACCTGCGGTCCAACGGCGCTGACAACCAAAGAAAGCGCCGATGACGTCGTCAGTGCTGAACTGCCTGTTTTTGTCGACGTGCACGAAGTGACTGCTTTGGTGGACACTGGTGCGGACTTTTCTATAATTAGTCAACGTCTCGCGGCACGCTTACGAAAAGTTAAAACCCCGTGGACCGGACCTCCCCTCCGTTCGGCTGGTGGACATCTAATGGAGCCAGTTGGAAAATGCACTGCCAGAGTTTCGCATCGACGCTTCAGATTTTGTTACCTCATTCATCATTCTGCCGCAGTGTTGCAAAGACCTCATATTAGGCATGGACTTCCTGGGGGAACACAGAGCAGTAATAGACCTCCGCGAGCGTTCCGTCACATTTTCGACTTGCTGTGTACCTTCAGAACTCAGAGGACCTATGCTCGGCGTTGCGGGTTATCGATGACGGGGTTACTTTGCCACCCCGATCATGTGCCCTTGTATCTGTCAAGTGCGACTCGTCATGCTACGGGATGGCATAGCAGAGCCGAATAGCGCTCTTTTTCTGAACCTTGGAGCGGCATTGCTCGGGCTATGTGCACCTAAATGATGGTTGCACCGCGATCTTACTTACAAACTTTGGACATGAGCGTCAGCAAATCCCGAAAGGTACCGCCGTGGCAAGCTTTCAGAACATCGCTGACGGCGCAGAATGTCTCGTGTTGCACACAGAAACACCAGACACGCAGCGCTCGCCCCCCTCCCCTCTCGACATTTGTCCAGACCTTCCACCCGAGAAACAGCAACGGCTTCTCCAGTTATTGCTGGAGTTTCAAGATTGCTTTTCTTCGACAACGAGGGTTCGCCAGACAGCGCTAACAAAGCACCGCATCGTTACCGACGACAACCAAAGGCCCATTCATCAGAATCCTTACCGTGTCTCCCGAAAGAAACGCGATGCCATACACCAGCAGGTGCAACAAATGCTCGAGGACGATGTTATTCAGCCATCTCAAAGCCCGTGGTCGTCACCGGTGGTCCTAGTGCGGAAGAAAGATGGCACTCTACGCTTTTGCGTTGACTACCGAAAGCTGAATGAAGTCACAAAAAAGGATGTGTATCCGCTCCCGCGCACTGACGACTCTCTGGACAGACTGCGCAATGCACTGCTACTTTTCGTCGATGGACCTAAGAAGTGGCTATTGGCAGATAGAAGTCGATGAGCGGGATCGTGAAAAAACTGCCTTCGTGACACCAGACGGACTTTATGAGTTTAAAGTTCTCCCCTTTGGATTGTGTTCCGCTCCGGCCACATTTCAGAGGATGATGGACACTGTTTTGACCGGCTTGAAATGGCAAACGTGTTTAGTCTACCTCGATGACGTTGTCGTGTTTTCCGAAACCTTTGACGAGCACTTGAAACGGCTGACTTCTGTCCTTCGGGCCATCCGTTCCGCTGGACTCTCTTTGAAGCCTGAGAAATGCCATTTTGCCTACGAGGAGCTCCGTTTTCTGGGCCATGTTGTTAGCCGCCAAGGGGTCCGACCTGACCCTGACAAAACTGCAGCCGTCGCTGACTTCCCTGTGCCTACAGATAAGAAGTCCGTGCGCCGCTTCTTGGGCCTGTGCTCCTACTACCGACGTTTTATACAGGCCTTTTCGCACACTGCTGCCCCACTGACCCAACTAACACGAAATGACTCGAGTTTTGTTTGGGCTGAAGAACAGCAAGCGGCTTTTGACGAACTCAAGCAACGCCTACAAGCTCCACCTGTGCTCGCGCATTTTGATGAACATGCCGACACGATGGTCCACACAGACGCAAGCAACGTCGGACTCGAAGCAATTCTCGTACAACGGCAAGACGGTGCGGAAAGGATTATCGCTTTCGCGAGCAGGGCCCTTTCCCGAGCAGAGTCCAACTACTCCGCCACCGAAAAAGAATGTCTTGCTGTTGTGTGGGCTGTAATGAAGTTCCGCCCTTAGCTTTATGGCCGGCCATTTCAGGTCATTAGCGACCACCACTCGCTGTGCTGGTTGACAAACCTCAGGAACCCATCGGGACGTCTTGCACGCTGGAGCTTACGGCTTCAAGAGTTTGACATGACTATTGTATACAAATCCGGCCGGCTACATTCGGATGCTGACTGTCTTTCCCGGGCACCAGTGGAAGCAGCGGACACTAACTACGAGGACGATGACGTGTTCGTCGGGGCTGTAGGCATCATCGCAATGTCCGAGAAGCAGCGGCAAGGTCCAGAACTGCGCCTATTGATTGACTATCTGGAAGGGCACACATCGGTCGTACCAAAAGATTTTGCAAGAAGCTTGCCGTCCTTTTCGTTACGCAGTAGCGTTCTCTACAAGAGGAACTTCGCCTCTAGCGGCAAAGAATACCTACTGGTAATGCCCACAAGTCTCCGCGACGAAGTACTGGTGGCCTGCCATGATGAACCAACTGCTGGCCACCTTGGCTACGCCCGCACACTGGCGAGAGTCAAACAAAAGTATTACTGGCCAAAGCTTTCAGCGGCTGTTAAGCAGTGCGTACGGACGTGTCGGGACTGCCAGCGCCGAAAATCGCCTCCTGGCCGCCCTCCCGGCTTGCTACAACCCCTTCAGATTCCAGCCGCACCATTCGAGCAGGTTGGCATGGACCTTTTGGGCCCGTTTCCCACTTCGTCGTCGGGGAACCGATGGATAATCGTAGCAACCGACTAC
The DNA here is from genome assembly GCA_013339765.2 of Haemaphysalis longicornis. Classification (NCBI taxonomy): domain Eukaryota; kingdom Metazoa; phylum Arthropoda; class Arachnida; order Ixodida; family Ixodidae; genus Haemaphysalis; species Haemaphysalis longicornis. The sequence goes on from CM023451.1 coordinate 194,091,933, forward strand.
CTCACCCGCTATGCCGAGACGAGAGCTCTACCTCAAGGGACAGCTGTAGAGGTGGCCTACTTCTTTCTGGAGGATATAGTCCTTCGTCATGGTGCCCCAGCCATCGTCATCACGGATAGGGGAACGGCATTCATGGCCCAACTTGTCCGAACATTGATGACGCTCAGCGGTACTTCTCACAGGAGAACTACTGCTTACCATCCGCAAACGAATGGACTGACCGAGTGAGCGGATGAACAAACAATCGCCGACATGCTGTGCATGTATGTAGACGTCGAGCACAAGACGTGGGACGCCATTTTGCCGTATGTAACGTTCGCGTACAATACGGCACCGCAGGAAACGACGCGAATGACTCCATTTCGTGTCCTCTACGGTCGTGACGTAGCCACAATGCTAGACGCGATGCTGCCCCACGTTGAAAATGATGATGACTGTTGTGCCCAACAGATCACGCAACGCGCTGAAGAGGCAAGACAGCTAGCCCGTGTCCGCATCAGGGACCAACAGCACCGTGACGCAAGCCACTACAATCTGCGCCGCCGGCACACGGAATTCCAGCAAGGTGATGAAGTTTGGGTATGGACACCTGTCAGACACCGCGGGCTCTCCGAAAAGTTGTTGAGAAGATACTTCGGACCTTACAAAGTGTTGAGACGACTAAGCGACGTTACGTACGAGGTCGTACCATCCAGCCATGTTTTCCCGGCCCGTCGCCAGCCTCGACCAGAAACGGTTCATGTAGTGCGCATGAAGCCCTACTATACAAGGTAGCATTCTGCAATTACGCCCAAAGACAAATACTCCCTTTTGCCCATCGGGACGATGCGCCATTAGGGAGGGGGGCTAATGTCACGGCATGGCCTGTAGCACGCGCCCGGCCACAAAGAACAAACAAAGAAAGGATGCCTCGCGGAGCAACCAACCAATCAACAGCGGCCAACCAACTAAACCACGTGCTGAAGAAGAAGAAGGGACACGCGTGGCGGCGCGAGAGAGAGCTCGGTGGCAGCGGGACTAGGGCGTTCCTTTTAGTGAGGCACAAGTTCGCCTTTTAATAAATCTGTTTGTCCTTTTACCACCAACGTCATCTTCTTGAGTTTGTGGCACGCTACAATATTCTACACATACTATTTAGCCATAGAGGACCTCAACTTTTGAGACTCAATTTTCTCGTGCGCCCAACAGATGGCCTTCTTGAAAGTGAAACTGCACACTGCGCGCTCCGCTCACATTGACTGAGAGTGGAAAAACTTCCTGGGACGAACTTACCGTGAAGAAGCCAGCGTGCGGCGCCTGCGAACAGAAATAGAAAAAAAGAAGGCGATCAGCCGACACCAAAGCTACCGAGGTTCAAGTGATAAGGGCACGAGGGCGTCCAGTGTTCGCGTTTTTTCGGCGCAATGTTAGGAAAATGCCAAGTATTTTGTCTCGCTATCTTCAGCAGTTTTGCGCGATATTAGGCAGTTTTAGCATAGCGTCACCGTGTTTACGTTACCGTTTACTGTGTTTGCGGGCGTCGACTGCGCAGCGCGAGAGTTACCGCGAACGGTAACTTACCTGCACAGGCTTCACCGTCACCAGCGGCTTCCGGTAACACGGTAAACGGTAACGCAAACACGTTAACGATATGCTAAAACTGCCTATTGTCTCGTACAAACATTTACCGTTCTTTTCGTATGAGTCTCAATGTGCGGAATAAACGAGTTCGTTCCTGATGATTGCGGTTGGCCTCGTTTCCATAAGTGCAACGGCCAGTGAAACAGTGAAACGCGCACACACAAAGTGAACTTAAGAACTTGTTGACCGTTCTTACCGCTTACACACAAAACACAAATTAGCCTGCATAGGAGTTTTTTTGGCTGGAATAGATTTTTGGCTGAAATAGAAACTCCTGACGGCAGGCGGCCTGCTCCCACGTGTGTCAGTATGATGGTGGAACGACTGCTAGATTACACCGGGGGCCACGAGCCGTCGTAAATAGGCGAATGTACCACGATTGTACCTCCACACAAAATGCAGTATCTAGCTGTGAATACTACGTTTGTCCAAACGGGAGTATTAAATAAGACAACGCCAGCGGTACGCTGTCTCGAGCAGGTCATGTAAAATATACTTGTTGGTACCAGCCACCGACTTCTCGTTGGTTCTTGTATGCCTTATTCGCTTTGAACGTATTTTCGTATTTCGACTTTGGTAGACTATTTACTGCACTTACTGAATTGTTTTTATTAATGCCGCGTTTCAAAAGTTTATCTTACGATTTGTGTTCATTGTTATGTTTTCTTTAATTCACTTCAAGCAACACCTATTATAAAGGCCATTGATTTTACTCGTTGTGGCTTATTTCCTATTAAGTTGTGGTTATTTGGGCAGGGGAGAGATTGCTCTAGATTCACTCAGAAAACAGTTTAGAAAACATTAGAAACAGCACTTTCTAGCCGTGTTACTTAATATCCAGTGATTTACTGTGAAATGATATCCCATTATTTCTAGTCGTAAGACTGTAATTTTCGGAACCGTTTAACGGTGGAGGGGTGGGAGATGGACTCCATGTGCGAAGGCGTTCCTGGCGAAGGCATGATTTATCGGCGATCAGGCGAGAATTAAGTTACGTTATCGTGTTCGCTAACAGTGCTCAAGGCTGCAGGCGTAACTCGCTTGTTTAAAGCATACATGTACGAAAAAAAAGAACCTTTTTTGTAGTTATGTGACCACACAGCAGTAGTTATTCGGTACGCACCTGCAGCCGGACTGGTTAAGTTGCCCACAATTCTTTTTTCATCGAAGCATGATATTTCTGACTATAGTGAATCAAAACGTTTAAGCTCTACTTTACAAAAAAAATGTCATTGGTGTTTTTGACAAATTTTCTCCCTACATCCCGGACTACTATAAAACTGGACGTGTAGTCACTCGTATTTCATGTTTGGTTATAAAGCGTTCCTTGATTCGTGCATCACGATCGACCAGTCTCGTTCAAAGTCATGCCTTATGAAATAATGTTAAATCTCGCTCGAGAGTCCTCCTCATTCTGTTCGTCAAGAGGAGCAGGAAAGCCTGTCTTCACATTGGCATGTAAAAGGCAAACCCCGCGGCACTGTCCCCAAGGGCGGGTGGAGAAGTGTCCCGTCGCATTGTGCGACGTTTCTTTGTGTAGCATCCCCCCACGGCTTTTTGTTCATTCAGACAGGTTTCAGCCGCAGACAGCGGCTGCGGAAAGTTGCTTGGAGATCCCCTGCCTTCTCGCCTCATATGAGAGGGAAAGAAAAAATTCCTCGCACGCATTGCGAACACTATCTTAAAGGCACCGAAAAATGTCGTTTCAAATCGCGCGCCATCAGCCGCAAAGGGTTCGCACAACATCCGACAGATGGCGACGAGTGTACTGGCCAGTAGGAAGACGCAGTGAAACATCCCCCTCGCGGGGGGCACGATTAAATGCAGAGCATTTCCGGGGGCGCACTACGTTAAGTAGTTTGCGTTACGTTAATGTTGTTGCACTTGTGGCAACTGCTGACGAGAGAGCGCTCGTCAGCAGTAATTTGAATGAGCCAAGGATATAAGGCGCGTTCGTAGCGTCCCGTTCTGTGTCGGCTTTGTGGTGCAGTGGGTAGAGCACCATGTACATTGCGTTCCGCCCGCAGGGTCGAGGGATCGAAACCTGGCGCCGGATAGTATTTTCTTTTATATAGTGTAGGGGGAGGGGTGCGGACAACGACGGTGCGGACTACGACGGGACAACGCGGGTGACATCGCGAGTTACTGAGATGCTCTGCATTTAAAACTCACGCGCCTCCTCCTGTTTCTCCTCCTCCCTCGCACCTTCCTCCTCTACCCCGCCTTACAAAATGGCTGCCATTTGTTGTCGTGTGCCATGTGAGCTCTAGCGTCCCCGAAAATGTATTCTCTGTGTGAACGTGCAGCCGCACGAATGGGTGTGAAGTGCTTCCCGACAACCGAAGCTCTTTGCGAACATTGTGGAACCAGCCTAGACTAACGTGCGACGCACTGCAACGTCACCTCTGAGTCACGGACCTTCGAGCCGACGGAGTAGGGCAGCGAGCCGACGTGAGGCCTAAATGCAGTGATCGCTAATGAGAGTGGCTCGTTAAAAACAACGCGGTTGTGCCTCCGCGAGGTGGTTGAAGGTAAGATTTGCGCGTTTTTTATTGTAACCAACATTTTGGGAGACTGGGCCCCTTGTAGTGTCAAATAAATTTAGTGTGTTTCCCGCGTCACTGCACGGGTGATTATCCGCCGCTGGAGGCGAACGTAGTGCGTGAGTTAGGGCGCCATGCCTGGAATGTCGTTGGGGAGGCCGAACGGTGTGAACGCAATGCATATTTGCGCTGGTCTCGAGTAGATCACTCACTCATTCACACTTGCGAGCAGAATGAAAAGTGTGCGCACTGTGAACGGCTATTAGGGATTTTTGTTAGGCTGTGTCTGTGGCTTATTCGCAGGCGAAGGGGAAGTTGACCGGTCAAACGTCGCCAGGCCGCTTTTCTTAAGAAGTACGGCTGGTGCCCACCGCGCCTGCTACGAGGAGGGTGACTACCGTGGGCAGCCGGCAGGGATGCGAGGCTCTCACAGGGCAACCCGCCAAATATTTGAGTCACATATCCCAAAAGCAGCGCAATGTCGACCCACAGAAACATCCCAAATAGCCAAATCAGAAAAGTGCGATGATTCAATTCAAACGTTTGTTCGCATGTCTGCTATTTGTCAGATGTCAGATTTGAGATGTTCGCAGAATGAGTGCAAGACAAAAACATCACTCTTCTGGAGCACAAACAGCTGCACCTGAGTACGTAGTAGTGGTATTTAACCGCTCCAAAACGTTCTCGGATGGTGTGAGGTCGTTACAGCACTTGCTATTTCTCATGACTCCATACTCTACATGAAGGATGTTCTCGAAACCTATCTAGGGACATCCTGTTCCGCAAGTCTGTTTTCGTTAGAGTTATACGTGATTAAAAACTCATTCAACCACTGTTTTTGAAACTGGCAGTGTGAGAGGTAAAATAACTATTTGCGACAGCAGCGGAAGCATTCTCACACCAGCACTGCTTTTGGCGCCGAATAAATTCTTTGTCACGGAGGTCATCAAGCCTACATTGCCGCAAGCAATATTCTGACTCCATTAAAGAAATGTCTGACGCCAGAATCAACTTCCCAAATGCTTTCAACAGAGCATCAAAGGGGAATTTATTAATGATGTTGCAGTGCGAAAGGTGAAGGTTGCCTAACAGTTTCACATTGGATGCAAGGCGCCACAAGGTACATTAAATGAACAGCACCGCTCAAGAATGATGGTCTTCTTGTCCTTACTGAGGAAAACCTTTTCCAACGGTCACAGAAAACACTTCCCAGTTGGCAGGCTCGAACATGCATTATATCGGTACAATCTATAATACCTCTCTCTCTCTTATCCGAGCCTGCTAAGGAACGTTTATTTTAAAGCTATGGCCTGCACAGCAGATTTATGTCACTGACATGGCCTCCTAAATTGCTAGGTACTGCAAGTCAGCTCCCATCGGCTCTGTCAATGTTTAAAAAAGAGATAAAACTTCCGGACGTTTCTTTTGCTTGTTGCTAAGCGCAATAGTAGCTAATGCGCTTATTGTTGAATCCCCTCCGTCGGGTATCTGCTGTGGAATCCCCATTATCACCATCGTGTACATAATCATGTCATTAAACATGAGAACCCCGTTCCGGTCAGCCGTGCCCCCGAACCCTGCTGCCTGTCCTCTCTTGCCGTAAGATTTGGTGCCGAAAAACCCGAGAAGCAAACCAGGGACCGACGGGGAAAAAAGCAGACATGCCAGTGGCTGCAGGCAAGTGAGACCCAGTACCGTTCACCGCCGACTCACCCTGAGCCACCGGCACCGTGGCTGACAGCGACCGCGTTCCTACCAGAGATTCCCTTAAAGGCACCGACGCCAACACTGCGCGTTCCTACCGCCGGCCTCAAGGGACCTATGACTAACCAGACACGACCGACACCTGGCGTTCCCATCCCCGGTGCACCGACAAAAGGTGGCCGCCACTCTCTTGCCGACGCAGACAAGCCACGCCCCGGCCAGCCCACCATGCTTGGCACAAAGACTACCGCTACCGAGAGCAGGATAGTGAGCTGGACGCTCTGCGTTCGTTGCGAAACAAGGCCCGTGCAGAATTCCTAGTTACTCTTACCGATATTGACCGAATCGCTACGCCGTTATCCGCTGTCTGGAAACTCGAAATGTGCCTCGAAAATCTCGAGCGTACACGGTAAACCTAACGAAACTGGATTCAGACATAATCGACCTAGTCGACGAGGAATTTGAGAAGGAGGTAGAGCATGCTGAATTATACACCGAGAGCTTTCCTTGGGAAAAAGCGCTCCTTACGCATTACATAACTTGCCGAAAGAAGGGAGTGCTGCCGGTGGCGAAACTAATTACCCTACAATACCGAATCGCCAACCTCAACCATCGTCCTACCAATTCACGGACAAGAGTTCCGAACGTAATTGGTGCCGACGCCATGAGTTCATTTCTTTACCAGCTGACGCAACACGAGCCTGCTGCAGGGGAGAGCAAGAACTTCATATCCAGAAATCTGGGACAGAACAAGACACAGCTTGTTCAAGTTTTTTTTGTTTTGGCTCGAACGTGCAGGCCCGCCTGGAGCACCCTTTCCATTCCAGGAGGCAGCCCTTACTCTGCAGTCAAATATCGTGAAAAAGCATTGAAAAAATCGCGCCAATCCACCCCGTGAATGTGGTTGGAAAGCAAAGCTGTAAACGGTACCCATAACGATTACCCATGCGACGTAACTTACTCACATCGCTCTACAAACAGCAAAACCAGAGAGAAGTGAAATGACTTAACCCCACCATTTATTACTTCAAAGAGATATTCTTGTTAAGGTAAATCAATGCATGAAGCATGAGAACGGTGGTTGGTTGAGTTGTATTGGTGTAGCACAAGAGTGGAAACTTTTTTTATAAAATTAAAGTAAGCTCCAACCCGGTGTTAGACGATCTGTCTTCTCCGTCCCTGCGCGGCCGACGGAGGTGACGAGGTTTGCGGCAGAGAAGAAGGAGAAAGAAATACGTCTGTTCAGATTTCTGAACGGCCCAGAGTGCAGCCCTGGGGAGTGATTCCTTCTTCTGTGGGGTCCATATGCAGTCCGCACGACCTGTGTTCTGTCCACCCGCTGAAGCTGGGTAGGTAGAGAGGGCCTGGACAGCAGCATCTCCCATTGCTCTTGTTGGGTAGATGACCGAAAGAGAGGAGGGTGCTCAGGGCGAAAGTCGTACACCCCGATTACGGGGCGGAGTGCACCTACTTCTGAGCAAAATTTACATTCAGCGTCGTAGCGATTCGGATACATTAATTGAAGACAAGTAGACTGTGGGAAGGAGCCCGGATTGTATGAGCCGTAGGGTAGTTTTTTCTTCTCTGTAAAAGTCAGGGTAAGGCGAAGGTACGGTCTGTCTCAGAAGGCGATAATCCTGAGTTATCTCCCTGAACGTGACAAGCGGGTGACTGTCCTCGTGCAGTACTATAGCACGGGAGGTAAAAGCGCAAGCTTGTTGGGTGGACGTATTTGTTGCCCTCCATTGAAGCGTGAGTGGGTGTCCAGGTGAGCTGAATGGAACCGTTTGGGGAGTGGTTTTTTAGCACGCGCAGTGCAGGTCAGGACACCCAATCCTACTGGTAATTCAGTAGGCTTGCTGGGAATCGATGACTACCCTCCGACCCCTGGTTGAGCGAGAGCCAAGGTGACGCCTGCCTCTTCTGCTGCCGTCATTTCTTGGGTCCTAAGCGAGGTACACGCAAGGAGGTTGGTTCTGGAGGTAGCCACCATGTGAGCGTGTTGCTGCCCTCGATGTTTGGAGGCGTCTGTGTAGATAACTGCATGATTCCCACCGAGGGTGGTGTTTAGCACTTGAGCCCGTGCTTTTCGGTGACCCTCGTCATGTGAGGGATTCATATTTCTAAGCAAAGGGAGCATCTTTAGTTTTAGTCGCCAAGCGTCTGGGAGTACGTCAAGCGGAGTGACATTCTGGGGTGCCCAGCCAATCTGGTGAAGCATGCGGTTACCCATCGCAGTTCTGAGTCGGACCTTGTGGTTATAAAGATGGCCTTCCATCAGCTCTTCCAGCCTGTTGTGGAGCCCCGTGCTAAGTAGCCTCTATGTGGACGCAGTCATGAGAAGACCAATGGCCTGCTCGACCGCCTTTATAATCATTATATAAAGCATTTCTATGTCTTCCTTGTCAAGAAGAATACAGGGGGTTGACGTAAGTAACTCTCGAGAGGACAAAAGCTTCAATTAATTGAAAGGCACTGGATTCCTTTAGGCCTCGCTTCTTGATGGCAACTCGCCTGATCATGTGTATGATTTGAATAATTTGAATAATGCTGTTTTTGAGGCGCTGCAAGGAGGCGTCACTCTTGGTGTTAGGCTCTAGATGTAGGCCCAGGACCTTGATGCTGGGGCTTGGAGTGATGGCCTGGCCATCAAGGAGTATTTGCATGTATTCCTTGGTTTGGCGTGAGGGCGGACGACAAGGAGCTGTGGTTGTTTACGTGAACACTGGAGGCCCCAGGCTTTAGAAAATTGGCGTAGTAGAAGTGAGATGCCATGCATAGCCGTGAGCTTCCTTTAATATTTTAACTTTTAGCACATGAGCAAGGTGCGCACAGGGCTGCTAGACGGGCGTGAGTGGTCGCGTGACGCTTTCACGTGGCATTCAGCGAGAACGCAGGGGGTAAACCCGTAGATGTGCTTGGTGAGTACACCACCTGTCTTCCAAGTCTTCGCGTAAGCCCTTTTTTCTGTTCATAAGGACGACACCGTTAATTTCAGAGACGAATTCTTGAACTTACTGCCTAGAATAGAAGACGACATGAAGGGTACTCTTGAGATGCCAATCACCATAAATGAAATTTTGGGTGCCATTGATGATTTAACCCCAGGTAACACGCCAGGCCGAGATGGCCTAGGCGCGTGTTTTTACAAGACCTTTAAAGACACACTTAGCGCAGTGTTATGTGAAGTTTACGCCGAAGCGTACGAAGCAACAGACTGCCACCATCCTTCACTCTATCTCACACAGGTCTCATCCCAAAGACTGAAGATGCCATTAAACTTGGGAATGCAACAGCATACCGTCCAATTAGTCTCTCAAATGTGGACTATAAGATATTATGAAGGTCTTAGCTGCTCGGTTGCAATTAGTAGTGAAAGAAATAGTCGGACCACACCAAACATGTGGCATTAAGGGTCGTTCTATTACGACAAATAATCGCGTAGCCCGTAGCATCCTGGAATGCTCTGAGAGCCTTGAGCAAGGAGTAGGCAATGGTACAAATAGACTTAGAAAAAGCGTTCGACAAGGTTTCCCACGAACTGTTATTGATGATTCTTGAGCACACAAACGTAGGAAAAATGATTACGGATGGTGTACGCATGGCGTACAGGGACTGTAGTACAAGTTTGGTGGTCAACAAGTCGGTAGGCGCTCCAGTTCAGGTCAGCCGTTCTGTGCGCCAGGGGTGCCCACTGTCCTCGCTGCTATTCTGTATGTTTAATGAAACGTTTTGTGTAAACATCCTTAAAAATAAGAAGATCAGCGGGTTTTCACTACAGTCCTGCGAAGTTCGGGTGCTCGCTTATGCAGACGACATTGCTTTGTTTTTCCAGTACACGAGTAGCATCCACGAAAGTATAAGTGTTCTTAAAAGGTTCTGCCTCTACACTGGTAGTTCCGTCAATTGGGATAAGTGTATTGGTTTCTGGCACGGCAGCTGGTTGTGGAAGCCGCATACATTCGCAGGTATCAGCTGGGTAGACACGCCAGTGAAGTACCTAGGTGTCCCCCTCAAAAACTATCGTGACAGTGATCCCTTCTGGCGCAGGCAAGCCACTGAAATCCGTGATAAAGCGGATAAGTGGGAAGGTAAGCAGTTGTCCGTGTTCGCGCGAGCGACTGTGTGTAATCTATTCTTTGTGTCAAAACTTTGGTACGTGATGCAGGGTCTGCATTGCTCGCGTGCAAATGTTCAGAGATTGCAGAGGGTGTTTGATGTTTTTATTTGGTGTTCCACTTGGGAGCGCACAAGCCGAACCAACCGGTTTAGACAAGTGCGCTGTGGGGGGCCTTTCCCTGGCGCACCTTTTTCTAGGCCAGGTAGTGAACCGGTTTCTTTTTCTACGTGATGTGCAAAACCCTTTTGTGCGCACCGTGTGTCAAGTGGGCCTAGGTAGAGTTTTACCCGAATTTGTTGCTATTTCTTGTGTGCGTGGATATTATGGATATCTACGTGAGGTGGTACTTGCGGCAAAATTTTTATTTTCACGGTTTTCTTTCGAATATCTGGCTGCCGTGCACAGAAAAAAGCTGTATAGAGACCTTCTTGACATCACTTTGCCGACTCCTTTGTACCGATCCCTATACAGTGCACGGCCAGGACAAGGTGTGTGTCAGCGTGTGAAAAAAATGACTGTCCGGCCTTATGTAAAGTCTTTTTTTTTAAATTACACGCGGGACTATTACCAGTTAAAACTTGGATGATTGAAAAAGGTTTGTTTGTTCCCTGGGGCCCTGACTGCTTGGTTTGTAGAAAGCCAGAAACAGTAGAGCACGCATTCATAGACTGCTGGGACGGGGTTTTCCTGTGGGACGTTTTGCAGAGAACACTAAAAAAGGATTTCCTGTTGGATAGCCATGGAATCAGGTTCTTGGCCATTGAAAACTACGGCGGCGTCCCGTATGACCTTTTGATGTTGCTGGCCCTGCATAGTATGTGGAAATCTCGAATGGCAGTTCGCCATAATGATGTTGATGTGAATCCTAGCAGAGAGTTGTTCTGCTAGAGTGTACGCGAGATCTTAGAAGTGTATAAAGCCCAACCATCTCCACCTGACTGGTTAAATGTGTCGGAAAGTGTGGCATGGCTTCGGCCTTTTTAACAATCGCACACTAGCAGGTGGCGTGCTGGTGTCTTTTTGCGCTTTGTAATTTTTTTTGGTTTGTATTGTGTATACCGAAGACAGGCAAAAAAGAAAAAAAAAGTTTGTAATTGCATCGGTAAGACAACGGCACCTCGCTTTGTTAGTCTGTTAGTTCCAGGTTCGATTCCCGGCGGTGCCAGTAAATTCTCTTATTTGTTCGCTGGAGTTTTCCGGTGACACCAACTGTCGCGAAAGAACCCTTTGGGGGTAGAGGCAAAAAGATTTGCTTTAAAACACATTATTCGGTTCCAGATGTTTGCATACCATAAGAGAGAGCTCATCAGAATATGCATGGCTAACATATCTCGATTGTTTACTCTTCTATGTCTCACAACTTGCAAAATATGTTTTACAGAAAGTTTGGTTATGAAAAACCAGCCCAAATTCTGCGCTAGGGATGTTGCAGTTTAAATACGAAGCACTGATGGGGGGCGCCGAAGAAGACATGCCCATGGGAGCTAATGCGTTCCCTATGCAGCTTATTTAAAGTGATATCTGCAAGGATTCTTGCGGAACAACACATGTGTTTGGTATTGTTTCGTGGAAGTCAATGCGCACTTCGGTCGTCTCACAACCCAGATCCGTCGGCTAATTTATTCGCACATTGCGTGTATCGTGTCGATACCGCGTGAAGCCCAGATTTAAATTTGTTTTGGCATTTCATAAGCCGGATACGAATTGTTACTGTATTACTCTGTGGTCTTTTACCTTCGCAATAGAAATTTACCAGCCACAAAGAAATAGATCGGAGTGGGCCCACTACAAAAACAGTAAATTGGCTTGGGATTTTCATTTTAAACATTTGCCCTTAATAATAATTTCTTTATTATACGCAATTCAAATTCATAGACACGCATCAATATTTCATTTGTTTTCATGCAATAGGTTTTGGAATCATTTATGTACATTCCGGTTTTGCGGCGCCGGCCACAATTTTACACGTTGCACATTGCTGCAGAGGCGCTCTGTTCCAAGATAACTACATCGGTTCGGTGCGTATTGGTTTCATCTTTGCTACAGCTGCCAGTACGAACGTTTTACATATACCTGTCACTTGTGTACCGCCCGCAGAAGCAGAAAAAGCCATGCATACGTTCCCGGGTACGGGTGGAGCCTATCTACTTAGTGCTAACGTTTCACTTGCGCGGCTTACGTATTCTACTACTTCATACAATGATACGTAGTACACCGGCACTGTTTCTAAACCAATTTTGCCATTTTCCTTAATGATACTGTCCTTCACGCAGCTCATTAAGTGGCGTGGGGCAACGAACAGAAATGGTTTTGTATTCCTGTAGAGCTTCCGAGATTTACTACATTCCGCGGTTGTTTCGTTTGGCCAGTCGATACCACCGGCTTTGTCCATGCTCTGTCCATGCTCGCGATTCCGTGCGCCAAATTTGTTTTGTTTCTTTGGCTTTTTTTAGTCCTTTCCGGCGCCCCGTACCGGCTTCGCCTGCATTCAATCCTCACCGTTCGTCGTCCTTTGAAGACTTTTTTTCGTCAGCTATAATACGCGCGTGCCCGGCCTGCAGCCGTGGTTATATCGTCTTTTTCTCGGTCCAATTGCACTAAGTGCAGATCCTCTCTGAGGGGAGCGCAAACCTGCTGTGGGCTTTACGGTGGGCTTAAATGAGGAGCGGTTTTGACTGGAAAGCCTTACTTGGCTAGGTTTGCTAAAGTACGCATCCGGAGCCACCTTGCTTCATAACTGACGTGTACCTGCGGCGTGTAAAGCCCACAAAATTTGAAATTTTGAGTTTTTTGGCGCGCTGGCTCCTGCTTGCGCCAGCTACTATGTGCAGGTCGCAATCTACACAGCCGGTTGTGGTCTCTCCCAGCTACTATGCGGAGGTGGCTTCCTCACTGTGGCTTCCTCGCTACGTTGGCAACACTGCGCGGCAGCCGCTGGGGCGTCGTCGTCGTCTGCAATCTGTGCACTACAGCTGATTTCGCAGCGTTTCTTCTACTGCTATTTCCTTTGTGGTCTAATGTTCCTTGGAAAACAAAACCCGATGGTTAATAATTGGCGTGGTCGGTGAGCGTAGTTGCCGTTATCTGTGGCGATATCTCGTCCATTCGCGCAGTGGTTTTTCATCCTTATCGGTCTTCCGGGAAAAAGGTGCGCGTTGGCAGCTTCGGCAGCGTCGACCCACTTTCTGCGGCGATTAGCTTCAGTTGGGAATCTATTCTCAACGAACACAAAACAAAGTGAGGCAGACAAGTAGTGCTTCCGTTTTGCTCGACAAATAGCGCATGGGCGAATATACTTACCTGTGAACCGCGAGTGCGACCGGCAACCCGGCACGCAACAGTGAGGCCTCTTGCAAAGCACTGCAGCCACTTATTCACGTGAAGTGAGATTAGACAGTTTTAGTTTCACGAGTGTACAGAGTTCATGTGCGAAAACGTGAAAAGCGTACGTAGTCCACGCTCATGTAGTTCACAACTTGTGCGTGACGCACGCCACGCGTAGGGTGCCTGGATTCCTAGCGCCATCTACGAACAGACACTGCAGTAGCCACTCGTGATCCCGCGAGCCTGTTGCTATGAAGACGACAAATGCTACTTTGCCAGGCTTAAGAGCTGAAAAATCGTCCTATCTCAAAAATGAAGGCCGTTTTTCGATTGAAACTTTGGGCGACGGTTAGAATGGGCAAATTGAAGGCGAAATCAACAGCTTAGAACATGACATCGAACCGAGGTTTTAGCGACGAAGCTGTTTTCGCTGCGAAGCGGAAGGGCAGGGCGACGCCATGTTAGTCAAATCAAACCCGAAACAGCAGAGGATAGTGTGAACAAGTGCGCTGCTCAATGGGCTCATGTCATGGCGGCTGTGGCTTCACCAACGCCGCCTGTATAAACATTGCCTAACGCGTGAGCGAAAAATGGCCAAACAGCCACTCTCCTGTTGCTCTCTCCTACCCTTCCCCACTCCGTAGCCTTCCAGCGTGCTTTCGTGTCCGCCAGCCAGCGCCGCTTCTCGGAAACTATGCAAAATAGTGGAAAGTTTGTTTAGCGTTCCCGAGGCGGCGCTCCTACGCCTTCTTGTTTTTCACCATGCCTGTCTGTCTTGGTCTGTCACTGATAAAACTTCCCTTGTCACGAAGCAAAATCCCTTGTGCTGCCGCAGGCTGATGCCGGCTTTGCGCGCTTATCTACTCGGATCACAGGCCCTGAAATTTTCTGGGTGGGGCATCCCACCTCTATCCCCTCCGCATTTAGGTATTGTTTTGACCCCACTGTTCGCACTCCGCATCGGTACGCACTTCTAAAATTGAGGACTGTACTGTAGAAGCGCCCGGACAGCGTGGCGGGATCCCAGCCGCTTATCATTTTGTTTCCTATAATTTTCTGAAGTTTACAAGCACGTGATATTATTGGAAAGTAATCGTACAAGTGAGCGCCTGAACAAAAAACGTGCACGCAATTTTTTCTTCTCTAAATACTCCAGAAAGAAAAATATCAGTAAAATAATGGCTGCACCATCCGAAAATATCGTTTTTCACTTAGCTATATGTCTACCCGACAATCTGTATGTTCTTACACTATTTCAGTCGGCCTCTGTCTTTATCTCTGGAAAAATGCAGCAAGTATGAAGCGAGCGACACGTGAACAAGATCCCCAGTGCGCCACAGAACTAGCGCCCCGTCGCGGCTAAGATGTAAACGAAACGGCCCTTGAAGCCCAACAGGCAAGCTGACAGACACACGTCGTAGAAGTGGGTGCAGCGTTCGCGACTCGCGAGCAGTGACGTAAGGCGAGATGTCCGCCGGCACGCGCCACATAGCGGATCAGTGCCTGAACTAAGCGTCCCTACCCTTCCCAATGAAAAGCGCGCGATGCGTCAGGCAATGTTAATACAGGCGGCGTTGGCTTCACAAACGTGACGTCAGGGCCTCTCCTCCATGGGTCCAAGCAAAAGGGCAACATGCAAACAACGTAGCGATATCGCCCCTCTCGCATGTACCCCCAGGATACGAGTTGTTGTTTAGCACCGCCGTTGTAACTTTCCTCAACTATGACATTTTTAGTTCACGTGTACTGCATAGCTGGCACTACCTAGCACGTTTATCATATTTATCGCAGGGACCTCTGTCACTTGCAATATTTTTTGCAAGTTCTGAACTTTTTCATTGATAACTGCTGTATGTTGAATAAACGAATCAGAGCCAGCTACCTCAAGATTACACACAGAAAAAAAAACATTGAAACTGTGCTAAAAATATTTCGGAACGAGCTTTTACCCCTCATAGCAGAGAAAATAGGCTTTAAAAGGATATCTGGACAAAATTTATAAACCAAGCGAGCGAGGCACAGTAGATGTACAAATGTTTGTCACCAAAAATCTCGTCCTTTCACCACCAAAGTTAAATCGCAAAAAAAAGAGCTTTGAGGTCCAGAATCGACATCCCTTCCCGGCAAAATTAAACTAACGAAAAGTGCCTGGGGCAAAACCGCTGGGCCATCGGCTCACAAAAGCGCTGAATGAAGAGTGCGTTTATGTAGCTGCTAGGCGATAACAGTGACTGAGTTTCAGAAATTGTCAATTTGGAACGCTTTATCGTCCGCGTGATGACTTGTCGTTTGCACTCAAGGGAAGCCAAGTCCCTGCTCTAGCTATATCCGTTACTTAAGCCAATGTGTTGTCACAAGGCGCGTTTTCAATGCAGATCATTTCTTAACTCACGCTGTCACCCGTTCTAGCTGTCCGTAGTAGTCCGCACCCCTCCCCCTACACCATATAAAAAAAATAATACTTACCGGCGCCTGGTTTCGATCCCACGACCCTGCGGGCGGACACGCAAGGTACATGGTGCTGTACCCACTGCGCCACAAAGCCGACACAGAATGTAGGGCTACGAACGCGCCCTATATCCTTGACTCATTCAAACTACGTCAAGAAGCTGCTGATACAACGCATTCACTACCTGTGGGCGGAACGCGAGGTACATGGTGCTCTTCCCACTGCGCCACAAAACCGACACAGAATGAAAGGCTACGAACGCGCCTTATATCCTTGACTCATTCAAACTACGTCAAGAAACTGCTGATACAACGCATTCACTACCACCAACTCCACAAACACTAAACGTTAACGCAATACACCCACCCCCTATGCGACGCATTTACTCGAGTCCCACTCGCGGGGAGATGGGCCCAATTTTTTTGTGGCTGAAAGTGGCCCCAAATTTTAGCTGCTTCCATAGGCTCCTATTGTTTAAACTTCATTCGCTGTGGGAACAACTAATTTTGATGGCGCAAAGGTGCTGTGGCCTTTAGAAAGTTCGTAGTGTGATTCATGGAAGCGTTCCCCGTCCTCACAAATTTAATTTATGGCCTGGATTTTTAATTAAAAAAAACAGCCTCTTCCAATTGAAAACGCACGTGCTTCGCGTCGTGGCCACCAGGGGCGTCATTGCTTCGTGTCCCAGATTTCCTGGATATGGCCATCGATAGCGGACCTTCGGGACACGCCAGCGCACCTTGTCGAACTGAATATAGCGCGAGCTCATGAAGAAACACGCATTGAGCGGCTAGCACATGCGACGGGGTACAACTTTGTTGCAGACTTCATAAAGAGTGAAGCTTTGCCGGATCTTAGTGACACTGTACCGACGAATGCGGGCAAGTGCCAGCCAGTATCTCGTGTATACCAAGAAAGTATGCTTGAAAGCGTAGACCCAGAAACAGCAGCGTCTGTGTAGCCTGCGCATGAAGACATGGTTACAGCAGAGCAGGGCTCATCTTACAGGAAGGGTCCTCGGCCAAGATCATCCCCTCAAACAAACTTTTCCAACCCCACTACTACACCAAAAGGTCATCGCAAGAGCAAAAGCAGAAAACCGGCAATCTGCCGATACACTCAACGCCTACCTCTGAAGACCAACTGCCGCACAAGAGGGCTCAAGATTGAGAGCAAATCGCGAAAGGCCACACTTCCATCTCCTGGGGGTGTGCACCCTTAGCGTCGAACTCCTGAAAACCTGCAACCTCGTCGCGTGGGTCCTGCGTCCTTCGCGCCATCGTTACTCCACTCGGCCCTTCTGAAGCTGCAACAAAAGTTGAGGCACCCGTGGAAGCGAAAACTATGAGTGCCACGGATGTTATGTGACATTGCCGACTTGGACAAATACAAGGAAATGTTAGGATTGCGGATCAATTATGCAACTACTCAGCGATTTTCTCGCGGTCTGGAGTAAAAAATGTGGCAAAGCACGACCGCCGATTTTTTACTGGGGCTGTTCAACAGAACGACGACGAAGCTGCCGACAGCGGCGAACGTGCCTCAAGATGTGGACGAAAAACCAATCGACCTCGCTTTGTCACCGTGTGGCTCGCCTCGCAAGAAGCAGCAGCAGAAGCATCAGACCGTCAAGCAAAACAGCAGCGCCGGAACTCCCTCGTCAAGCAAAGTGACTCGCGTGCTTGCATTTGAGGAGGAGGAATCAACTTTTACTGAGCCCAAAAAGAAATCTGTGGTGCACGCTGGCGGGGTGGTGGTGCGCGCTGACGGGGTGGTTCCCTAGTTACGGGACCCATATGTTCCCAGCAGCTCCTGGCCCCTGTCTGTCAGTGCGAGCTGAGTCGGCAGGGCGAGGCTGGTCAACAAGGTCTCCCATCACTCAAGGGTTTGGGTATTGGGGGTGTTGTGGGGAAGGAAAGGAGGGGGGATATTGAGTTCTGTATACTCTGCCAGATGTGCTGCAGGGTGCCCCTCTCTTTTTTGGAAAACGGACAGAGCGTATCGTGTTCCGCAGGATACATGCGGTTCATCAGTACGGGACGCGCAAGCGATCCCACCTGCGCTTGACGCAGGATCGTCTGTTGTTGCCTAGTCAGTTTGGGGTGCGGCTCCGGCAGTCTGCACCTCTCCTCTCGGTACATCTGGGTAATGTCCCGAAAGCTGGTAACCGGGTGCGGTAGCCCTTCCTGCTCGTGCTCGGCCCGGATTGACATTTCTCGGGCATGGTAGTTGGCGATGGGGTTGCCTGCTACCTGCGAGTGAGCTAGGACATCAAGAGCGGTGCATCAGCGCGAGCCGTGACGAGGAGCCTGAGCTTGACCTCGGGCGTTTAGACGGACCGAAGGATTCGCTGGGTTATATAATCGTTCCAAAACAGCTTACAACAGCCTTAAACGCTTGAATGTGATGGAGACGCAGTTCAAGCAGAAAAGTTCTGGATTGACAGCAAAGTTGTCCTCGCTGCCGCGATTCATACCCGTAAACGCTTGTGCCAGACGCATATTGGGGCGGCGGGAGGATGTTGAATCCCCTCCGTGGGGTATCTGCTTTTGAATCTCTATTATCATCATCTGGTACATAATCATGTCATTAAACATGAGAACCGCATTCTGGTGAGCCATGCCACCGAACCCAGCTACCTGTCCTCTCTTGCCGTAACAGCTACCATCAACCATTTAAAACTTCATATCTTAGGCTTTTTCCGTTACGTTTAGACTGTAAAATTGCTATGATTAGAATATGAAATTGCGATTGATTCGTTCATCTTTTTTGGCAAGCCAGCCTGAAACATGAACCTTTTCTCTACATTTTTAGCATGTCTCAAGCAAAAATACAGAATAGCCAGAAAATAGGCAAATAGCCAACCAACCATTTTCCACGCCAACCATAAAAAGAAGTAGCCCAATTTGGCTAATTGGAGCTCAACCTGGCATCCCTGGTAGCCGGCTATTCATTGCTTTTACTGAAAAGGAAGTAGTTCGGGGCCCCGTGGGAGCTCCCCGCGCGCTAGGCGCGTGTAACTATCTATAACCAGCAAACGCCATTCGAGGGATCATTCTGTAGAGGCGACAGACGACTGTTTATTTTCTTTTTTTCGGGGAGGGGGAAGGCCAGGGTGCAGGCGTTACACCGACCGAAATTTTTCCTTAACTTTGGTTGAGGGTAGGCAGGGGAAGTGCGGGTGGTAAAACCTGAAGCTCGCTCCCAGAACACTAGACACGAGGAAAAGAGGGAAGGGAAGCATTTTGAGAAGTCGCGCTCTGTCTCGAACAGCACTTCCTTTTGACCAACAAGTGAGCGCAGGTCTCTCGGTTGGGAGAGCAATTTTGCGCAGCTCTAAATAAACTTTCAGACCTTACGGAAAGTTGGACACAAAAGGGACAAGTGCGGTGTCATTAGAATCCCGTTTCTTTATTTTTGTTTTCGATTCGGATGCCAAATATGCGTCTGTATTTGAGGCGTTGCGCTACTGAGCACGAGGTCGCGGGTTCGTTTCCCGGCCGCGGCGGCCAGCTTTCTGATGGAGGCGAAAAGCAAAAACGCCCGTGTGTACGAGATTTCGGCGCACGATAAAGATCCCCAGGTGGTCGAAATTAATCCGGAGCCCTCCACTACGGCGCGCCTCATCGCCTGCGTTGCGTCGGCGCGTTAAACCCCCACAATCAATCAATCAAATCAATCAGCGTCTGTATTTGTTAACGTTGATTCAAAGCGTTTTGTGCTACCGTGGCTTCCTGGTGAACGTGCCAGGAGGCGCGGCAACGTCAGCGTTAATGAGGCAAGTACAAGCAAACAGCGCATCGACGACATGGAGACTGTTGCAAATGAAGAAGAAGGGAAAGCGGGCAGGGGCACGCGGCGCATTATCATCATGGGTAGTTGTTCGAGGACAGCCAATAAAGAAACACGTACCGCTCCGTCTAGGGCTCTGGGCCATGACTCGCGGTAGGTTCCGCGACATCTTTGGTGCCGATCAACCCGGGAAATCGCCCTTCGGAGCATCTCCGCATGGCTTCGTCGATCGACCGCCTTGGAAAGACTCGTGGCGTTGTCAGGAGCGGCGTCACGCGAGCTCTCAACCAGCTGAACGACCTGCTGCAGCAGCCCTCTCCCGACGCGGCGACCCTTAGCTCCCACGTCGACTACATCGTACAGCAAGACGCTGAGCTCACAGCACTCAACGAGAAGATCGCCGAGGCAACGGATGATGACGCGTGGAGCAAGAGCTCGAGGGAGCGGCAGAGTACAACCGCAAGGTTTCGTACGCCGTCTCTCGGGCACGGTTTCTTCTCAGAAATGCCCAGCCGAACGCTCCCGTAGCAAGCAAAAGCGCGACAGCAGCTGCTTCAGCCCATGATCTGACGGATACGTCATCACGCATCGTGCCTGCGTCACGGCATCGGACAGTCGCCCTTCCGAAACTTCAGATTTCAGCGTTTTCGGGAATTCTGCACGAGTGGCAACCCTTTTGGAATCACTACAGCGTGACCATTCATGACAACGTCGAGCTGACAAAAATCGAGAAATTCAAGTACCTGCTGACGTACTTGATCGGTGATGCCAGGCGAGCCATCGAGGGCATCCGACTCTCGGAAGCAAACTACGACGTTGCGGTGAGCGCCCTCGTTCAACGCTTTGGCCGTCCAGAGTTGCTCATTAACGAGCATATCGATCAATTGCTGGCATTCATACCGATACGTAGCTCGACGAATATCGACAGGTTCCGCGAGTTGTACGACAAGGTACATTTCCGCGTCAGCGCCCTGGAAGCCCTGGGAGTTCCGCAAGAGCAGTATGCCGTGGTTCTCAACCATGTGCTCCTGCGATGCCTGTCCGATGACATAACCTTGATGTACCGGCAGAGGGCTAAGGAATTGGGCCAAGGGTCGACTGCTGGATCCGCGACGGAATCTGCAATAGGTCAAGGACAAGGTTGCCAGGTGAAGCGACTACTGGAGTTCTTGAGGATCCAAATTGAGATTCGCGAGGAAGGGAAGCTAGGGCAGCCTCTATCAACCGCAGCTCGTCGGTCCGTCCAGAACGCTGACTTGAACCCCCCAGGACAATCGGAGACACCCGTTCCCTCAGCACTGGCATTGACCGCGGAGACCGAGTCCCCAGCCACACCGGCGTGTCCCTTATGCGACAGCCGCGGTCACAAGGTGGCGGACTGCCGGGTCAGCCAGTCGGCGGCCGAGAAGAGGGCACGATTGCGCAACGCTCGCTGCTGCTTCCGGTGCGGCAGACGCAACCATGTGGCTCGTCAATGCAGAGCGTCGCGCAACCTAACCTGCAGCTACCTGCAACGGGCGTCACCTCACCGTGCTGTGTGACGTGCTCCGGCCGTCTGACCACACCACGCCCAGACCAACGCCGCAGGTACAGGCTGGACAAGGTGCACCCCCAACTGTGGTGACGGCTTCGAGCGGGCACTCCGGAGCAACGTCAGTTCTGCTGCCGACGGCTCGAGCCTGGGCAGAGGGTGCTCGACGACGTTTAGTGCGAGTACTTCTGGATACCGGAAGCCAGCGGACGTTCATTCGTCAGGATCTGTCTAAGGCCCTTAAATGCACTGTTCTCGACACAGAAGAGCTAGCGTTGGTAACGTTCGGCAGCACAAGGGCTCAGCAGATATTACGCTGCCGGCGAGTAGAGGTGACGCTGCGTGGACAAGCTCGTGGAGATCGGGTCACTTTGGAAGCCTTGGAGGTCCCTGAGATTTGCTCCGTGACCAGTCCGCAGCTGGACAGCGCGTCTGCAACCATCCTGGATGAAAGGCGGTACGACATCACCGACGTCTTCCAGCCTAACACATGGAAGGCAAATGAAATCGGCATACTGGTTGGATCGGACGCCTACTGGAAGGTGGCCACAGGCAAAATAGACCGAATCAATGCAGATCTCACAGCTGCAGAAACGGATCTAGGTTGGACAATTCGAAGAGCACTCAGATCTACGGCTGGTCGATTTACTAGCGCCATGGTCCTCTCGGGTGGCACACGACGGCGTTTAAAATTTGACGCACGTGCTGTGTGGCGACGGCGGAACTGCTGTTCCAGTTCATCGCATCAACCCGAGTCGCCTAATGCCTACCCGAGCACTTGTAAAGGATTCAGCACCAAACGCAAAGTAATTGAAGACATGATGATGGAGAAATTGGCGGAAGGAACGGATAGCTCTAGCGAGCAAACACCGAACGAAGAACCTGCCCAGAAGATGCCCACTTATCAATCCACACGAGGACTCAAGAAAAATCGATCCCCCGAAATGGCCCCGAAAGATTTAGCACCTGAGGATCCGACGCCGAACCCGAGCGCGTTATCGAAAGAGGGCACCGTAAAGGCATGCTCGAGACGGGTTAGTTCTGGAAGTCCAGCAAAGGGGGAGAAGAAGACAAACCGAACGCCCAATGCGTGTTCAGCCAACCGTAAACATACGCATGTGGAGAAACGCCAGAAACTTAGCTTGGGCAGCAGCAGCGAAGAAACCAACAGGCAGAGCGTAGAGCGCATCAGCCATTTCTCAAAGCAAACCGAGGCCAAACAGTGTGCACCGCCATTTGTGTCTGCGGAGCCGGAACGTCAGGTTTCGGGTGGCTGCAGGAAACCTCACACGCTGGCCTGTAACCGGAAGGTTTTCACGCTGTCGACTCTATCCCCAAGCGAAGGAAGTCACACGTCGAATACCGACGATGGAGTTGGACGCCATCGCAATCGTGATCCTGGGCGACAAGGCTCTTCAATTGCAATGGGGACTTCGCCAAGTGTTACCGCCACATGAGAAGTTTCATGTGCAATCTTCCTGTGTAATAACTGCACGTTTTTGAACTCGCCGACTGACCATCTTGGGCGCGCGGGAAGATGTTGCAAATGAAGAAGAGGGGAAAGCGGGCAGGGGCACGCGGTGCATTATCATCATGGGTAGTTGTTCGAGGACAGCCAATAAAGAAACACGTATCGCTCCGTCTAGAGCTCTGGGCCGTGACTCGCGGTAGGTTCCGTGACAGAGACCTCATTGTGTGCAAATGGCTTATATTTTTTTCTTTGAAGAGTGTTGTCTTAGATAAAGTTCTAACGAAGAAACCGTGTATCCTAGTTGTAGGTGTTTTGTTGATTCAGTGTTTTTAATATTTTACGAACGTGTTCACACGCATATCTTATTTAAGTAATTGCTATGCAATAAATTGGCTATCCGCAGAGAACAAATTTTTTACGTTTTGCCATTGAACGTTTGAAGCAGGAAGCGACTAGAAATTACGTTATCTTAAAAGAAAAATGAAATTTTAAGCCTGTGTGGTCATTAAGAACTCCCAAATACAGTAACAACTTCATCTATAGCGCTTATATCAAACGCCCAAAAACAAAAAATAATACCTGTCATGCAGGTCAGAACTGCTCCCAACGCGTCCTCTGAAAACTCCCAGTTAGAAGAAACAATATACTCCCAATTGTCCCCCTGAAAACTCCCATTGTAGCGGCAGTAAAATAAAACCCCGATATGCTACTTAATAAACTAAGGAAATAATAGGAGTAAGGCGATACTCCTTTTGGAAGAAGTTTTCAAAACTCCGATTTGGTACTGAGTTGTGCGACAGGCCATTTACTCCCATTTCGGCTTATTTGTGTTCTGTGTGTACAGCGGGGGTGGCAGTGGGACGGCTAAAGCAGGGAAGGAAGAAAAGTCAACACAGTTCCACCCCTTGTTAAACCTGGTGAAACAGCGAAGTGCGAGATGTCGTTACGAAGATTCCGTTTAGCTTCGTCTTCTTTCTTGTGCGTAATATTAGAGTCATCGTGGAGCGTAATTGTCATTCAATTTATTTCCCGGTACTTCCGGTACAACAAAAGTTACAGCCTTTTACTGTAATCGCAATCACTCGGTGGATGGGCGTGTATTGGCAGCAGCCATTAATTTTCTAATATTTGCAATGTGAACACGGAAATGAAAGGAACAAGTAAATAAGACTCGACGTAATGGTAGAGTCGTTTAGCAGTTAACTATTCTATAATATGTTTCGGTATAGTTTAGAGAACACAAGATGTTAGAGCAACTTTTTGCAATCACACTCGGTCCCTCCGTAGACGGCCATGCCCACTGTGCAGCTTCCAATGTGGAAAAGCCAGCCTACAAAGACCAAGGTTACAGCGATCCTCTTAAAGTAGGCTTCACCTCTTAAAGGATGAACTGCGGTGAAGAGATTCTTTCGGGGGCAACATAAACTGCCTTCAGTCTTTCTTTTTAAAGCAAAGCTTTTTACCTATACCCCCCAAGGGTTCCTTCGCGACCGTTGGTGCCAACAGAAAACTCCCGCGAACAAATAAAGAAATTTACTGGCACCGCCAGAATCGAACCTGGAACTAATACAGTAACAAAGCCAGTGCCCGTTGTCTTACCTTTTTAGCTACGAGCCCACGCGGAGACGGGGAAGACGAGTACTGCATTGACCAAGAATATCTACGCGTTTAACCCCTGCATTCTCGCTGAATACCACGCTATAGCGTCCCGGAACCTAACGTGCCGCTGTGCGCTTCACCCACAGCACGTCTAGCGCGCCTTGCGCGTGTGCTATCAGTTACAAAATTAAAGGAAGCTCACACCAACTTATGGCATCTCACTTCTAGTACTCCAATGTGCTAAAGCCTGTGGCTTCCAGTGTTCATGTAAAAAATCTCAGCTCCTTGTCTTCCGCCCTCACGCCAAACGACACCTCAAGGAACACATTAAAATACTTCTTGATGGCCAGGCCAGCACACCAAGCCCCAGCATCAAGATTCTAGGCCTACATCTTAAGGCCAACACCAAGACTGACGTATTTTTGCAGCGCCTCAAACAGAGCAC
The DNA here is from genome assembly GCA_013339765.2 of Haemaphysalis longicornis. NCBI lineage: Eukaryota > Metazoa > Arthropoda > Arachnida > Ixodida > Ixodidae > Haemaphysalis > Haemaphysalis longicornis. The sequence goes on from CM023451.1 coordinate 194,116,531, forward strand.
CAATAAAATCATAAAAATGACCAGGCGAGTTGCCACCAAAAAGCGAGTCCTTCAAGGAATCCGATACTTTTCGATTAGTTCAAGATTTTGTCCTGTCGAGAATCACGTCAACCCTTGCCTTCTTCTCGGCAAGGAGCACATAAGGATGCTTTATATAACGATTAGAAAGGTGGTTGATCAAACCATTGGTCTTCCCATGAGGGCGTCCACAGAGAGGCAGCTTAGCACAGGGCCCCACAGCCGGGTTAAAGAGCTGACAGAGGGCCATGTCTCCATCCAGAAGCTCCGAAAGGGCAGAACTGCGGCGGGTCGCCACATCCTTCACCAGATTGGCTGGGCACACAGAATGTCACTCCCTCTGATGTACTCCTGGACTTCCGGAGATAAGAACTAAAGATGCTCCCGTTGCTTAGAAATATGAACCCCTCACACGACGAGGGTCGCCAACAAGGACGGGCTCAAGCGCTGAACACCACCCTAGGTGGGGATCATGCAGGTATCTACAGAGAACCTCCCAACAACGAGGGTAGCAGTACGCCTTCATCATGGCTGCGGCAGAACCAACCCCTTTGCTTGTGCGTCAATCAAGACCGAAGACATGATGGCAGCAGAAGAAGCAGCCATCGTCTTGGCTATCACTGAACGAGGGGTTCGGAAGGTAGTCACCGATTCCCAACAAGCCTACAAAAATTACAAGTCGGGTTTGGTGTCCAGACCAGCACTGCGTGTGCTAAAAGACCACTCTACAAATGGTTCAATTGAGCGCATCTAACACCCGCTCGCGCTTGCATGGAGGGCAACAAATACGCCCACCAAGCCTGCACTTTTACCCCCTTGCTATGGAGCTGCACGAGGAGAGTCACCCGCTTGTCTCGTTCAGGGACATAATGCAGCATTAGCGCGTTCTGAGACAGACCCTACCTTCACCTTTCCCTGACCTTTCCATAGAACAACAAATTGCCATAGGGTTCATACAATCCGTCTCCTTCGCACACCCGACACGTCTTTACCTAATGCAATCGAATAGCTACGACGCTGAATGTAAATGTTACTCAGAAGTAGGAACACTCCGCCATATCATCGGGGTGTGCGACTTTAGCCCTGAGCACCCTCCTCTCTTTCCGTCAACTACCGAACAAGAGCAATGGAAGATGCTGCTGTCCAACCCTTTTCTTCCTACCCAGCTTCAGCTGGTGGAGAGAGCACTGGCGGTGCGGACTGCATATGGGCTCCAGTGAAAAAAAAACCACTGCCCTGGGCCGCCCTCTGGGCCATTCCGAAATATTATTAGAAATAACTCAGATTGAAGGCGGGAAAGTTGGTACATAACTGAGCTATAAAAGAGCGCTGGAAACAGGACTACAGAAAGGGCACACAGACAGGGCGCTGACTAACAACTGAGTGTATTGTCACTGAACGGGCAATAAATACGAAAAGAAAGACACGTGAAGAAAGAAAAAAACAACCAGAGAATACAAAAAACAACCAGTTACAAAAGTACAGTAATCTTCATTACTAACACAATCGCAGAAACCAGCACGCCTTGTACCAAAGCTCTACTTATCTACAGTATCACCAAGAAAGCGAATTTCTTTCCACGAGAGAGCTACACAAGGAGCGCTGATGCAGTCATGTTTCCGGGTGTGCATTTCCCAGGCTTCTCTATGCTCTCGTCGCATCCGGTTCGGGTATCGCGCCAGTACATCGCTTTTCTCAAACAGAGGCGAACAGCCTGGGCAATTGGCAACGTGTGCAGCGAGTGTGGTACCCGTGGCGTTTCTTACGTCGCACGCGTGCTCCCGAAGACGATGAATTTTTTTATCAATTCTCTCTATGCGAGAATCGGTTTTTGCGCGACGGAGAAACCTATTCCACAGAGAGAGTTATACAATACCAGCAGAGACCATCGTCAAGGCCAACGCTAGAACAACTCCACTGTTGAAAAAAATTGGCGCCAATCCACCCTGTGAATGTGGTTGGAAAGCAAAGCGGTAAACGGCACCCACAGCGATTACCCATGCGACTTCACCTAAATTCACTCACGCTGCTCTACAAATAGTGAACACAGATAGAAGTGAAAAACACCTAACCACACCCTCTATTACTTCAAAGAGATTTTCATGGTAAGTTAAATTATTGCATGATGTATGGACCGTGGTTGGTTGAGTTGTATTGCTGTAGCACATCAGTGGAAACTCTTTTTTGTATAAATATAAAGGAAGCTCAAACCCGTTGTTTGACGATCTCACTTCTCCATCTCTGCCTTCACGGACGGGGGCGACGAGGTCGGCGGCAGAACCGGAGAAGAATGAGGAGCAGGAGGAAATACTTCTATTAAGATTTCTGAACGGCCCAGAGTGCGGCTTAGGGTAGTGGTTTTTTCTTCACTGGAGCTTTTCAGTCCGTCCCGCCTGTGCTCTGTCCACCAGCTGAACCTGGGTAGGAAGAGAGAGGCTGGACAGTAGCATCTTCCATTGCACTTTTTTTTTAATTGCGAGAGTATGCCCTTTGGAATAAGTTCCTACAGGTACAAGTTTGCACCCGTTTCCCGGATGAAGTCCAGAAGACAGCGGTGGTGGGGCCCCCACAGCCATCGCTGAAGATCGGGGGGTCTCCCGAATGCAGGCCTGTGCCGCGAAGGTGTCGGGATCTCGCTGCACTCAGTGAAGGGCACGTCCATAGCAGGTGGTTGGTGTCGGCGTCTTCGGCAGGAGCCGTACAGAAGGGGCAGGCGACCCGCCGCAGCAGAACTGCGACCCGCCGCAGTTCTGCTCATTCGGAGCTTCTGGATGGAAATATGGCCCTCTCTCTATCAGCTCTCCAACCGTGTTGTGGAGCCCCGTGCTAAGCTGCCTCTGTGTGGACGCACTCACGGGAAGACCAATGGTTTCCTCAACCACCTTTCTAATCATTATATAAAGCATCTTTATGCGCTCCTTTCCGGGAAGAAGGCAGGGGTTGACGCAAGTTATTCTAGAGAGGACGAAATCTGGAACTAATCGAAAGGTATCGGATTCCTTTAGGACTTGCTTCTTGGTGGCAACTCGTTTAATCGTGTGTATGATTTTATTGGTGCTCTGTCTGAGGCGCTGCAAGGACACGTCACTCTTGATGTTGAGATGGAGATGTAGGCCCAGGATCTGGATGCTGGGGCTTGGAGTGATGGCCGTGTCATCGAGTATTTGAATGTGTTCCTTGAGTTGTCGTTTGGCGTGAGGGCGGAAAACAAGGAGCTGAGATTTTTTACGTGGACAGTGAAGCCACAGGCTTTAGCACATTGGCGTACTAGAAGTGAGATGCCATGAGTTGGTGTGAGCTTCCTTTAATTTTTATAACTCATAGCACACGCGCAAGGCGCGCTAGGCGTGCCGTGGGCAGGCGCAGAGTGGCGCGAGAGGTCCCGTGACGCTATAGCATGGCATTCAGCGAGAATGCAGGGGTTAAACCCGTAAACGTTTTGGTGAGTGCACCACCCGTATGCCCCGTCTCCATGTGGGCTCGTAGCTAAGTAGGTAAGACAATGGGCTTTCGCTTCATTACTGTATTATTTCCAGTTTGGATTCCTGGCGGTGCAGTAAATTGATTTATTTGTTCGCGGGAGTTTTCTGTTGACACCAACGATCGCGAAAGAACCCTTTGGGGGTACAGGTAAAACGCTTTGCTTTCAAATAAAGCACCGGAAGAATTTTGCGGCCTCTCTGAAAGAACGCACTTTTTTGCGACGCGCTTCGGTAATGAAACACGCGTTTTTCTATAGGGACATGCCAGAAGAAACATGTAAACGCAGGAAGGCATGCTTATGACGCCAGGAGCTATACTCACGTGGGTGTCGGCGCTCAGCTCGCATACCTTCGTTAAAACGCAGTCCAGGTCTTCACATTGGAATTCCCTTCTGATCAAGGCGAAATTTTCAAGAGCCTGGCATGGTGATTGGGACAAGGGGAGTCATGTTTAGTGCACACGAGTAGGTGTAGCACCTCCATAAATATGACTGCATAAATACCCTTGAGGTATCAATTGAAAATATTGACGCAGTGGAGCAGCAAATCTTACTTTGCAGATCTAATGTCCCTCTTTTAAATTGCGGCCACTTATATTCCTTCTTAATTTACTGGACCCCGTGACCCTAAACGAACACTAAAGAAAAAATTCAATTTGCTCTAGATTGAAAGATTATCCCATCGAGAACCGAATATACTACTCTCACGCGTACTTTTCCCAAATGAGGTGAAACATTCGGGTAATAGGGCCGACAGGTATTGCTGCCTCCGTCTGTACCGCGCAACTTATACCTGAAGTGGTTAAAATTGCGGGACGAGTACTGCGCGCTATTTTTAAACGATATATTGTACGAACAAGCCCCATTTTGTCAATACTAATCGCGGCTCTCATGAAGAAACATTTTACTTAGCGATACAGAGGAGAAAATACGTTGAAGTTGAGGAATGCAAGGCTTATTTGGCTGAAACTGACAAAACCACTCTATGCGTGGTAGCGTTGCCTTTGGTCCCGGTTTATGGTGATGCTAAGGAAGGAAAATATATGGTCTGATTAGCGATTTCTCCGCAAATAAAGCACCTCCCTCCACTGAATGAACGCTAAAATGGCTATAGGCCAGACTTTCCTTTCAAACCAACTTGCTGATTGCCTTCAGTGTCCCTTCAAAGTAGTGCACATTTTCCAGTTCATTACAGCTCAAAGATTGAGCAATATTGGGCAACAACTGGTGTCTATGCCACAATACATAGATTCTCTTCTGAGTGCTACTGATGGAGAGAACGCGCATCTCGAGACTTCGCGGACCATGATAATTTGGTTCAGTCGCTTGTTTTAACATTATTTTGTGAGGTTTTTGAAGCGCGCAGTTGGTGGTAGCTACTGGATGGGGGAAAAAGCAATAGGTACCAACAACGTGCATTCACCTTTCACACCGTTTATTTCTAAAATCATAGGCTAACGGCAAACGCCCAATGTGCGGCCACGAAGGTTAGGCTACACGGGCGCCGACACTTATCCCAGCGGCGGGGGACAGAAGTAGAAGGGGGACATACGGTGCATGAGCAGGGCTTTCCATGCTCGCCTGGACGCATCTAGGACAAAAGAGCCTAGCTTTTTTCCGCACGGACGGCCTTTACAATACTTATTCCGGCTTGAAATAAAAAGAAACACCGTTATAATGGTGTAATACGTTCTTTGGTGCGCCATTTCTTCCTTGTGTCCATTCATGCACAAATATAGTAGAAATGCGGTGGCAAGTAAACTGTCAAAACAAGCAAGCCGTTGGCTCAGCCATGCTCCCAAATCTTCACAACACCGCTGAATGACCAATGAGTGCGGTCAAGGGAATGAACGCAGCATAATTACGTCACGCATGTGGCTCGGAATGGGCTCTGAGCTGGGATATTAACCAACGAAACAACACAGTTTGCAATGCGCAGTGTGGCAGTGCAGATAAAATTTTGAGTTGTGTTTTCCTTGCTATTCGCACAACTTTGGACGCCGCGACTGATCATTAGGGTAAATTGCAGCCATTTTCCTTTAAACGGGCATTTTCCCTAAAACTCAAAAATAGGTCTTTGCCTGATCCGCCTGACTTGTTTTCTTGCACATGACGCTCGCATGTATATGCGAATCTTTAGTATTTTTACCATCTTGATATCGCGCACTCTCACACGGACAAAAGACGGAAAAACGAGAACGAGATCAACAGTGCTGTCATTTGTCTTTTCTTCTTTTCTCCGTGCCAGAGTGCGCCACTTCAAGGTGTTAAAGGTCCACTACCAAGTAGCCCAGTTGAGGGTTATTCAATAGTACTTGGTCCTCACACGCGTGCTATTCGGCACTACCCTTGAGAGAACAGCTGCAGAAGTGGCGATGTTTTCTCATGTAAATAACTGCACAGCCGCATTAAGTTGAAAATACCGCTGTGGACCCACCTCCTCGCTCAAGTGGCAGTGCACAAAACGAGGCCCGAGATTCGGCAGGGAGGCCTGAAACGGAATGGCGTATGGTTTGCATCAAAGCTGCTAGGATATGTCGCATTTATTAAACGTAGAGTCACGTCATTAAACTGGTCATCAATTGGATCCTGGTATTCGTATTATCCAAATAAAGTGTATCTTCGATAATTCACTTTTTAATAGCTATTATCATTGCTACTTGGATGCTTTCCCATATCCCTTAAGTAATGTGTGGCTGAACTGAAGTAAGCTTTTCTACAAATATTTAATGATAATGACATGCAACCCTATCACGTCGTTGTGCGCCTTGCAAGTAATAATATGCCACAATAATTGTGCGTATTTTGATTACCATCACTGTAGCAGAAGACCTTCTGAGGAACTTTGAGACTGCTTTGCATGCTAGGTTAATTAACAGAAGGCAGGTGTGAACATGTAGACAAATATATTTGCACTGAAAACGCTCATTTCGGAATAAATGTTGATACGAACAAAATTAGCGTGACCGTTCTGGTGAAAACCAGTGATAAACTTATACTGGATTGGTTGTTTGGATGAGAGGGGTTAAGCCAACCGCATAAATCCTAACAAACTTTCACGAATAAGGTGAGATAACGGCAACGAGGAAAAAGCCTCCCACTTTCAGTTTGAGTGTTTTCGTTTCAGTAGGTCCAGTGGCATATACCTGATTATGTAATTAGCGCAGTTGGCGTTTAACTATTCACATAAAAATATTGCGAGCTTTTCGGTTGTGGTTTCTCTCCGACTTGTTGACTTGTCGTTCCAAGGATGCGCCTCCGTAATATCAATAAACTCGATCCTTTTATCTTTTTAATTGCTTGATCAGCGAGCGACGTACCCATCGACACAAGGAAGACACCCGCTGCCAGACTCCGCACGAAGGCAATACGTCACCTGAATTTGACCCACGCTAACAGCAAACAACCAAAAGAGCGAAATGAATTGTGCTGGCTTTGCTGTCACATGGGGAAGCGGTACGCGTAGCTCGCGGCCTAGGGACTTTCGCGGCCGACTTTAACGTACGGTGTCATCCGAACTGCAGCTACCGCAATGAATGACAGGCGTGTGCCCCAGTTATTGGGGCTCTGTGAAGAACTTGGGCGTTACTAATTGGCTCTGTGAAAAACTCTACTGGGGCCCAGTAGAGTTGTTCACAGCAAATTAGTAACACAGTTGCCCCAACGCAAGGGCAATACACTGGCGCGCGACACTCACTGCAGATGTCGTCCAGGGCGTAGGCAAGGCCGACGACGGCAAAGAAGGCGAGAGCGAGGACAGCCTTCATGTTGGCGGGGATGGTGTGAGGCGTAGGGCGGAAGGTGAGAAAGTAGCTGCGGAGTGCGTTCGAAAGCCGGCGTCCTTATAAGCATCTTTCTCCGCTGGCAGCATGTTCTCGATACTGGAAATCGCGCCCTTCCAGGCCCGTCGCAAGCGGAAAGATAAGTGGGTTTGGGGCAATCCGCGCCCTCCTTGAGTTCGCGCGCACCTTTTCTCTTGGCTGATGCGAAAAAGCTGAGGCACAACACTTGTTTGTCCCCGCCCTGAGACTGCCCTGCCTTCTTCCCTAGAAACTGATGACAGCCGGTGAGATAAACGTGCTTTGTCCTATTGCGCGACGCGGCAGTTACTACTCCTGCATGAACTTCGTTTCGAAAAAAAAAACGTGAGAAAGAACTTAACTCTGCTTACGCTTGGTAGTACAATTTGTTTTAATTTGGATTGTTCTTGCCCAGAAAGCGTTGGCAGCCGGAAAGGTAAGCGTACTTTCCAATTTGGTTCGATGCTGATGATGATGGTTGGTGCTTAGAGAGAGAGCGAGAAAATGCATTTAAGGGTAGAGGCGAGGTTAGCCGAGTCATTTCGCTTAGCTTGCTGCGACATATGAAGAAACAAAAACATGAGGGTATGTGAAATAAAATAAATAAATAAATATATAAAAAATCAAATAAAACGTGCTGTTGGGATGATTGATACATACTGAACGGGGGGACTTCGCGCAAAAAAGCCCGGGACGGTGGCAGACGAGACAGAAGCGGTTGTCTCGTTTGCCATTGTCCTAGTCTTTTTTGCGCAAAGTCCCCGGAATAAATAAATAAATAAATAAACAATGACAAAATCAGGTGATGCACACGAATGTTCAAACACATACACGGAGTTTGGCCGTGAAGTTAATTGCAACACTTGGTCCAAGCTAGTGCTACGCAAAAGCACCAAGAGAGCTTTTGTAGCTCATACGGCCTCGTGTGGGTCCGACCGAGGGCCCAAAAGTGCTCTGAGTTCAAGGCCTGCGTGGTGTGGCATACACAGAGATGTAAGGACAGTCTGCCTTGGCCCTGTGCAGTTTGGATAGGAGCAGGTGATATGGTTGATATCTTCTGCCACATTGCATTTTGGACAGAGTGGTGATGAGTATGAGTACTGCTGAATTTTGCGGAGCAGTATACGCCACGTTTAGACGTAAGCGGTGCAATACCGCTTCCTCACTCTTGCTGAGCCCAAGAGGCATTTTAAGCGGCATTTAGGGTCATTCAGATGCAGAGGCGTGTACTGAATTTTGTTGTCGGTCCAGCTGTACCGCTTTGTTCTCCAGGCAATCGAGGATGCGAGGGTTGCCGTATCCTTTCTTGTGGAAGGAGTTGGCCTCGGGGGAACAGACGCTGTGGGCCGATGATGCTGCGTTATCCTCTTAAGAACCCGCGTGCAAGTTATTGCACATTCAGATTTCAGCGCTCCGTAAACAAAACTGGCTGAAGGTGAAACCAAAGCAGTCTCTTAAAGGTAGAGTGGAGACAGATGGTGCAATCTGTCTGTTTCTGCGACTGTAGTTGCGAAGTTGCGCTTATACTAAGAAACAAACACGGCGTTTATCACTCAGGGGGTTTTCCATCGACGGCGCAAAGTAAATGGTTTTCATATTTTTGAAAATGCTTTGACACTCTTAATTTTCGTTTTACAGGCTGATGAAAGACTAAGGTAATATTTGCCATGGCTATTTAGGCCTTGACTTTCCTAATTCCTTCTTCATTTCACTCGTAAATTCGATCATCACATCTAGACAACGTTACCTTTCTAGGCTGCATTTGGCATTTCCATAACATTGATTTCCTCTTCCTCACTCTTAAAATTAGAGTATATTTATTACAAAAAATTGCCTATATCATACGATATTTGAACGATAACTTGAACGATACGATAGTTGAACGATATCATAAAAATCATACGATATTTGAACGATAAGTTGAGTACGAGGTTATGGTATCGCAGGTGAACGATATCGTAGGCTTCTACGATATCGTTGAGATATCATACAGGCTCATCGTAGTAGCTCATCGTACAAGTCGGATCTTTGCAAGCCGCGTCGTTCAAGTTTATTGTACAGATTTCCCTGGGGAGAGCGACGATATGTATTCGTTGTGTGCGTTTCATACAAGCGTTGAATGTGGAGGTGCTGATATTGTGCTGTGCATGTGCTTGGATCCTTGCACATTTGTATACGTAAAAGAATACTTGGAAGCTGCTGCTTTTTTCCTTTTATTTCATGTCTTGCAGCAGGTTGGCAACATAGCCGTTTAGGGCTTTCAGCCTCTTCTCTGTGGTCGCTTCACTGCTCCGGTGTTGCACGAAGTAACCATAGGTATTGGTACAAAATGGAAGAAGAGAGGGAGCAGGAGAACATGTGTTTAAAGGATACGTGATCCTTTTTGAGTGTGACTGACCCATTATGGGAGTGATATTACCTGCTCAGTTAGTTGCACCACCTGTGAGGACTTTCCATGGTCAAATGAGGCTACTCTTTACAGCTGCAGAATCCGTGCTTCCTCACAATGCCATGGCCAGCAAACATTGTTGGCCCACACCTAAATGCAAGATTAGGCACATGTGCAGATTTCTACCTTACATTTGTGCTAGCGCAGTGGAGAAAGTTCTGAGGAGTGGCGCCTAAGAAAGTCGACGTTTTCATTGGGCTTCATGAGCTTGAGCTCACAGCATGGCTGCGAGACGACGCTACGATCCCAGGTTCAAGCCTATAGCAGCGCGTCTTACACTGAGCATGGTTACCAGAACTTGGCATGGCACTTGCCTCACTAGTTTAAGGGACGCCATCTTGTGAGAACAGCGCATTCGAAATATTGTTTGTTTTGCCCCTATCTCTGACCTTTAAGAATGGGCTAAAATTCACAACTACCTATTAGGGCAAAGGATGCAATATTTCATTTCAACTCAAACCGAATACAACCATTTGAAAATTTCGAATGAGCTGTCTCCGCTTGCCCTTTCCAGCACTGCTTGGGTGACAAGCAGTGAAACGCTGAAGGTGCATTTGATAACCACCTCTCATCTCTCATTCCTTATCTCCTCATTGGGCCAACTCTGCCCCCTTTTTGCATCCTCACGTCAAAGCACTCAAGCGGCCCTAGTCAACACTTTCCAGATAAAGACAAGCTGTGTACTGTCATACTGCCCAAGTCCCTAGTTTTTTAAATGATGCGCAAGGTTCATCTTGTGTCTAATGGGCCTTCTTTTTTAAAACAAGGAAAATGGTGAACTTCTCAAGCTTTAAGCTCCGCCACCAAAATAAAGCTTTCTTGCCAAGAGGGCGTTAACACCACACAGGCATGTTTGTTGCAGGACCTTCCAGGAGAAGCCATAATTAATATCCTTGACTGCAGAAGAGGGGGAGGCGGGGCATTCTGACAGTCCAAGTGTTTCTTTAAAATAGCATTATTGCACTGTTACACCAAAGGTACCCGCAAGCACGTGCAAAGCAGTATGCTTACTGCAACATGAAGATAAGCAGACGTTAAGCAATGCTTGCCATCATGCTAGCCAAGCTATATTGCAACATCTTTTGAAACGATTGCGCTGGTACTGTTCACTGAAATGGGCACAAAAAACGTACACATCAAAGCGTACATTTCTCGGATCTCTTTATTAAAACAGTACCCAGCGCAAAGCGAGCGGCTAAATTGTCGCTCGGAAGGCTTCCAAGCTGAAAAATAAATATCGGTTCAACCCGGCGTTCCAACTGAGGAAGTTTTTCTTTTACCAGGTGGGATTCGCAGCTATTTGGCGAAAGAAATTTTAGTGGAAACGGCGACGGCGGGTTTCGGGCATTTTACGGGGCAGCCCTTTGACAGCCATTACCTGGGCTTCGCGGGAGCGGCATCTGTTCTTGTCCGCGTAACCGAGTGAGCGAACGCAGCAGCGCCGAAAGAAAGGAAACGGAAAGGAGCGTCCAGTGGAGGGTGAAGTGAAGTACGACACGCGCAGCTATGGCGTCATCTCTCTCACTGCCTTTCCCTCACACGTCTCATTTTTCATCATCAAAGAGCGCCCTCCCCCTGACAGTTTCCCCAGACACTGTTCCATTACCCGCTAATGCAAATAACGTGATGTTTGCGTGGGAGGTCCAAACACTATGTGCAACAACATGCTCGCTGCTGCCTTGTGCAGGGCTAATCCGAACCACGTGACATTTACACGGGAGGATCAAACCTGATTTGAACATGCTGGCCTCCGGCGGCGGCGCACTGCGAGGTAGCAGTAGAGTAGCGCACGCCACCGTGCGTTCGCTGATCACGCCAACACTTCTTGAGAAGCAGCACAGATGCGCCGTGACCTAGAAGACTGCTACTCGCGGTGCGGACAAATTTTGTAATCGTCAGTCATTTTTTACGCCCATCCGTGCTTCTGTTTATTTTTCGCAAGCATCTGATAACCGCACTACCGCGTTTAGCCCTTTGGCACAACTTGCCAAAGGGGCATTGGTAGAGGCGAGGGGGGAAAATAGTTGTGAAAGAACTGTCAGCCGTGGTGAGGGGGAGCCTCGGAGCGGCGCCAAGTAAATCGACGACACCGGAATGAGGAATGGGGAGGTTAGACATATACTTCTTTGCAGTATATCACACTGCATCCACTCAGTCGTAATGTGAACACATAATGAAACACAAATCACTCAGAAAAAAGAAACAACTTGCGACATACATCAGCACTTACCAAGATCAATTTACACACACTGATACCTTGCTTAAGCGGGACGCGGGTCTAGGAATCCCGAAATGTGGCCAAAAAATCAATTTTTAGAAATCGCCATTTTCGGAAAGTAGAGCTATTTTTCTGCCGGTTAGCAAAATATCCAGACCCAGGAGTACGTATTTAAGCCATAATATCAATTTATAGCACCGACGCCCTCTATAATCGGCCATGAGTCGAGGCGAAAATAGCATTTTTTCGACGACTCGCCCCTCGGGTTCTACAGCCCCACGGCGTCCATCTTGGTCTCATTCGAAAGCACGTCTTTTCGTTTTCAATTCCCCGCCAGAACCACTCCGTTTCTACCGTTGGTTGCTGGTTATACCGGGGTAGAAAAGAGACGGAACGCGCCGCCCAATCGGCTACTGACTGCATGTGACCGCAGGGCGCAACCTCAATGTCTGGGCGCCGTGGGTCGTCTGCTCGGCACTCTCATCACAGTGCAACGGCTCATGTATTCATCTATGCGAGGACCGGCAAAAGCCCCGCATGGCGTAAAAATAAAGTAAATATGTCTACCGATAACTGAAATGATGAACTAGCAGTATTAAAAGCGCCTGGAGTACGATTTTCTGCGTGTCTGACGACGACTTATCGCGAGAACGGCGCCGAGACGGAGGTAGGCTTAGCGCCCCCGCGGGCTGCCGAGACGATAGCGTAGCGATATGATTACGCCTGCGGGGGCACTAAGTTGCGTCTATCTTTCGATCAGCAGCAAATAGAAAGAAAAGAAATGATGAAGTGGAGGATGACGCATTCCGACGTCGCAAGAGAAGTGTGTTCATTCTGTTATCAACGATGCCGCGGCGGGTCGGCCCGCACTCCGGCGCGCGCTTCCTTGTCAGCGGGTTACCATATAGATGAGCGATTTGGGAATTATAAATGCTCGCATTGAGCACAATGTGCGTTAGTGACGTGATATATGAGTAGATTAGACCGAAAACGTGGTTATCCCACCTAGCCAAGTACATGCACGTTACAGAAAAGTGGCGGGCATTCCGATTACCAGCCCCTTCGCTGCAACTCATTTCACGCGATGCAAATCCGATTTGATTGCTACAAATGAAGCAGTAACAAAACAAAACAAACGTTTACAACTGTGGTGCACGATCGGCACCTCAGTCCTAGTCGCCAAATAGTACGGTGTGCTGCCAACAGCATAAAAATTGAAGCAACGTTCTGGCTTTGCTTTAGTTCACTTTTAAATGCGAATGCATTTCTTAGGTCGGGGGTTGTCGTGCGTCTGTGCCGGCGTCCGCACGCAGGTGTTATCTATCCGCGCCCCTAGCAACAGCTGTGGCGCGCCTAGCGACCGGGAGCAGGTGGTAGCTCGGGGGCGGGATTAGCGGAAGGCAAGGGGCGAGAGAGAGGCGGAGCGCCGCTCGGGCGTGTGAGGGCGCTCGCATCGCGGAGCTCGGCGGAGAGAGCTCGCGCGCGGGGCGGGCGTGTTGCGCGGGTCTCTCTCTCTCCTCTCCGCGTACCCTCTCTCCGCTCGCTGCGCTCGGAAAAATACATATAAATGCAGTGGAGCGCCCGCATCTCTCCGTGACTGCTTGCCGCAGCGCACTCATCGCTGCACCCAATGCATTCGCATTTCCGCACGATCCCCTTCGGGGAGGTGGGGGAGTTTTTTTTCTGCCAGGTGCCATCTGTAAACAGGGGATTTCATAATTTTCCCAGCAACGGATTTCAGCAAACTTGGTATGCTCGTGTTGAGTGAAAAGCGAGCTACATTCAAGAACCTTCCTTTTTTTCATATGCTGAATAGATAAAACTGTTACTTGTAGTAAAATGTCAACTGCGATTTCCTCAGCTTCCATTATTTTGCATATGTGCCTAGCCTTACAGGGGTTTTGAGGTAGTTTTTTTTTCAAAGGATTTTTACAAGTGTTTATACTGTTGAAATTTGGGATAAAATGAACTGCATGCTGATGGTATTTTAATTGGCTCATTTTGCCCCAAATAAAGGTTGAGTAATAAAATGAGCTTCTTCAATTTTTCTGAAAACTGTACTTGGCATAATTAGACTATTTTATCCAATCAACAAGCTTTACAGGAATATAAATAGCATCAGCATGCATGGAAGGTCTTAAGATACACATCCATACTATTTATTTGAAGAAAAATTGAATAAAAAGTGCCTTAAAACCCCGTAAGAAATTACTTGTTAGGCTCCGGTATTTTCTTTATAACTCAAAAATAATTATACCACTTGACAAAAATAATTTAAATAGTCACCATGACCTCCAAGATCCGCAACAACCTGTGAAAGTCATATATAAAAAGAAATAAAAGCATCATATCTACTGTTACGGTAACAGTGCAAATTCACATACAGTAGTATTGTACGACGTATAGCATAGGGTATTTTCTGATATAAATTTTTTATTTCTTTCTTAAAAACACCGGGAGCACAAGAGAAAATGATTATTCCTGACGTATTAATAATTATGCTGACGGTCTCAAACAAGAAGGTTTGCGTGCTGTAATTTGCTGGGGTGGCCTCGGGGGTTTTCACTTCCTGGGTGAGGCAGCCTTCCTTTGGGGTCACGGTAAGCCCCAGGTAACGGAAGCCCCCAAGGCGATGATCTCGGGGAGCCGACCAGTCCATGCGAGTGCATTCCGAAAAAACTACCACCTCCCCTCGTGGGAACCCCTGTGTAGATGCGACGCATAGGGGGTTCACGTTGCAGCGTTGGACAGCGGAGGAACGGCGCTGGAACGATGGAGCGGAGCGGCGCAGGCACCGCGTTTTATAGCGCGCATAAAGGTGAGGTGACGCGCCGGCGCCAGTGCGTCTGCCACGGCTATGACGCAACACAATCCAGCACAATCCATTTTAATTCAATCCAATTAATCCAATCAAGCCAAGCCAAGCCAATCCAAGCCAATCCATTTGAATCCAATCCAATGCCCCTGGCGAGAGAGTGTTCGCTATCGGAGAGGAGAGGGGGTGAGCGGCAGAGAGCGCAGCTGGCGCTGCGAGGAGAGTGGGGGAGGGGTGTGGACGGACAACGACAACGCCGTATGGAGGGACAAGGCGAGTGAATGAGATGCCGTCGCATCTAAAATGTTGGACCTTAAACGCTGTGGCCTTCGCTTTGCCGTGCAAAAGAGAACGCGTTTAAAGCGATGGGTCCGGGAGACAGTTGCGGCAGTATAATCTGGTACTCCCAATTATCGCATCCGGTCGGCCATTTTCCGCGGCTCCAGTCGCTTACCATGATTGATTCGCACCGACCGTCCTCCAGCGTCACCGGAAGTAGAATTCAACTATACTAACGAGGAGAGTATAGTGGCCAGTATAGTGTAGTATAGTATAGTAGAGATCCCAAACAGCAGGGTTACTCAACGAAAAAAAAAAAAAAGAAAAACACTCCCCGTCGGGGAATCGATCCCCGGTCTCCCGTGTGACAGGCGGGGGATACTGGCCACTATACTAACGATTTTTTTTCTCTATCGCCGGGTTTGCACAATCAACAAAAGAAAAAGGCATGAACAACTGCTAACGCTGTGGTTGCCAGCGTAGCTTAATTAAAAACGTGCTATGTTTAATACTTCTTGCACCTCCAAAAGCCAGTCCGTTACACACGGATGGGTCTTCCACCCTTCTACGATCGCTCTGACGTTCTTGCAGAAGTACTGCTTCGCGGGCCTGGCATCGATATAACTGTTTCGGAAAGCCATGCGAGGCCTCCATATCCCGTGCAAGACCAAAAGCATTAACAAATCGTAATGTTTTTGTTTTCCATTACCGTTTTCTACACGCAGGAACCGTATAGCGTGACATTAAAGATTGATTGATTGATTGTGGGGTTTTAACGCGCCGACGCAACGCAGGCGATGAGGCGCGCCGTAGTGGAGGACTCCGGAATAATTTTTGACCACCTGGGATCTTTAACGTGCGCCGAAATCTCGTACGCACGGGCGTTTTTGCTTTTCGCCTCCATCAGAAAAGCGGCCGCCGGCGGCCGGGAATCGAACCCGCGACCTTGTGGCTCAGCAGCGCAATGCCGTAGCCACTGAGCCACCGCGGCGGGTGTGTGAATTAAAGAGGGAAGTCCTTTTTCAGGCTACGCTGGAGCACGTCCCACAGAAAGACCGGTCCCAACAATCCAGAAAACACATGTTCAAATTATTTCGAGTTTCTAACACAGGGTATAGTCCACACCCGATGGAACAAAGAGGCCCTTCGTATGCATTCACGTTTTCACAGGTAGAACACCGGCGTGAAATTTAAAGAAAATGGATTAGACACCTGGTGGAACCGCCATGAACCGCCAGGATGAACTTAGTGTACAAGGGCAAAGGAGTCAGGACAAACCCCAGCTCGTTTAGGCCTGTAACCATCAGTGCTGTACAGGTTAGCACTGCAGGCAGTGAAGTTCAAACTAGAGTAGTGGGTGGAAGAAAATCGGGTATTAGGGGAACTTCAAAATGGGTTTCGAAGGGACAGACGACTAGACGACAACTTATTTGTGGTAAGCCAATGCATAGAGGTGGCGAAGATGCAAAACCGACCTTTGTGGTTAGCCTTTTCCGGACATTAAAGTGGCGTATGATAATGTAGACGGAGAGTGGCTTTGGAGTATCCTGGACGACGAGGGAGTTGGGGCAGAATTCATTAGCTTACTCAGGGAGCTATACCGGGAGAACCAAGTGCAAATAGTGTGGGAGGGGGTAACATACAATAGGCCTGTATACACCTACAAGGGTTTGAAACAAGGATGTCCTCTCTCTCCACTGCTGTTCATGATCTACATGGGGGGTTAGAAAGGAAGCTAGAAGTCGCTGGGGTTCGACTTATCCTACATAAAAACGGGCAGGTGGTGGAACAACGGGTTCCGGACTAATGTATGCAGACGACATATTGTTGATGGCGGACAACCGGATAAGTATGGAGGGCTTGATGGATATGTGCGGTGAAGAAGCGACGCACCTAGGGCTATCCTTTAGCAGAGAAAAATTGGGGATCATGGTCTTTAACGATGGCGCGGAGCACAAAACAGTATCAGTGCAGCAAGTAGAAATACCATTGGTGAAAGAGTATAAATATTTAGGAGTATCGCTGAACAACAGCGAAGATTACACGCAGGCGCATGAGGCTCACCTCAAGACGAAAAGAAGACGGAACGCGGCTTTATTGAAGCATAGAGCCCTCTGGGGATGCAGAAAATACGAGGTGGTAAGGGGAGTCTGGAAAGGGGTCATGGTACCAGGATTGACTTTCGCAAATTCGGTTCTGTGCATGAAGCCAGAGACCCAAGCGGGCCTGGAGGTAAATCAGAGGGCGGTGGGGCAGATTGGCCCTAGGGGCCTACAGCAAAACGACAAATGAAGCGGTACAAGGGGATATGGGCTGGTCGTCTTTCGAGGCGAGGGAGGCGCAGAGCAAGATAAACTTTGAGGAGAGACTTCAAGACATGGAGGACGAGAAATGGGCCGCGAGGGTGTTTAAGTACCTGTATATGAGGAGCGTGGACACGCGGTGGAGACGGAAGACAAGGCATCTGACCAAGCGGTACGGAAAGTCGGTAGGGGAAAGCGCGGTTTACACAACAGTTAAAAAGCAGGTAACGGCCAGAAGAGACGACGAAGTGGGCACAGAGAATGTAAGCGAAAAACCCTGGAGACTTATAGGGCAGAGAAACGGGAAATTAAGAAGGAGGGATTCTATGGCAATACGAGAGGCAGTGCGTTGCTCTTCGAGGCACGGGCAGGGTGCCTGAGAACCCGGGCATACACGGGTAGCTACAGGCAGCAGGATGAAACGTGTGCATGCTGCGGCAGTGATCGGGAAAACTATAGACCATATTGTCAGGAGCTGCACAGAGGTACGGCCACCGCGGGGTGAGGAGGGAGGAAGGAAACGACGCTGGCGGAGGGCTTTGGGGTTTCGGGCGAGGTAGAACCCCAACTTCAAGGCCATAGATAGAGGTGCCGAAAGAGACGACTGGAGTGGTGGTGGAGGAAAAGTAGGGAAGAGATGAGTACGCAGGCGGAGTAATCATACGGATGAGAATTTAGAACAGCGAGGTGAGAAAAAAGGGGGGGGGGCGATAAGTTTAAAACTGCGAAGAGGGAGAGATAGGAGTGAGGAAGCAAATCTATAGGTTAGCTGGGAGTAGGGCAAGTAAGCTTAATAGAACAGGCAAGTTCGTAGCTGACAACCGACGCCCAGATTCAAAGCCAAAGCCACTAATCATCATCATCACCCGTTTAAGTACATCGTGCCCAGTTCCTGGACGGTACAACGTTCTATACAATGGAACTGGCAAACAAACATCAAGGAGACCTCTCTACAACTTTTTCCTCGGGACATTGCACAAGTATTCCATGGAAAATCGTGTGCACAAAAATTGAGCCGATTGGTCCACTTCACGCAAATAACGATGAATACCTCCAACTAGGGGCTGGTTGAACTAACAACATACTGTGGTAAGACCCCGCTGAAGCATACCTGAATATTGTTGCGTAAGAACGGATCTTGCACCTCTCCCCGAAAAAAATGCGGTTTACAACTTGACGCAGAAAAAGATCTGCCATTGACAGACCCCCGAAGCGGACGCGTCGACACCGGTTCGTGCGACTCGCCCGCTCCCAAGTAGACCCCCATATAAAGACGGCAAACAGGCGTTGCAGCCTTTGCACATTTGCGCGGGCACAGTGGAGCACTTGCATCGCGTACCACACTTTAGCCGCGAAAAGCAGCTGTCGCGTGACCGAATATTGACAGCATTTGCCCTTTCCCTTCCCACATTTCCGTCCTGTCGCGCCGCTCTGTCACTTGCCTTCGCCAGTAAAGATCGTATCGCGGTAGGTTTCTAGTGGCACACCGAGATACTTTCGGAAGGCGTCACTTTCGAGCTATACCTTCGTATATGCTTGGTGTTGCATCCCAGTTACCATGCCACAGGCCCAGGCATTTTAGATGCAACGCCTCTCTTTAACTCGCCTTGTCCCGCGTTGTCGCCGCGTAGTTCGCATCTCTCCCCCATTCTGCCTCGCCGCGGCAGCTTCGCGCTCCGCCACTCTCACCGGAGCGCCATCTGTGCGTCAGCGTGGTCAGCGCGCAGCTTGCGCTCGGCTGCGCTCGCTCCCGTCGCCGCGCCAGATGTGCGTTAGCGCGCAGCTTGCGCTCGGTTTAAAAATTTACACCATCTTCCCGCGAGGGGAACCATGGTGTAGATGCGACGCATCGGGGGTGAACATGCTGCGTAAATAGGATACACAACAACAGCAATCCACACGCTGACATCGCTAACATAACGGAAACGCAACGGCAACCCCCGATGCGTCACATCTATCCCATGGTTCCCCTCGCGGGAAGATGGTCTAAATTTTTTTCTAGTTGACTGAGCTTCCGCTACAGTAGCAGAATCTTTTTAGTGTCTTAACAGCCTCCCCTACGCTGCTTCTGTCTTCGAAAATAAGAGCGATGTTATCGGCACACGCACTTCACATTACTGCAGTCGCAAACCGCGTATACTGACACTTCTTCATTATCAAACAAAAAGACTCCATTAAGAAACAAAAAAAGTAAGGGCAAAGGGGACACCCTTAATGCACCGAACGTGACACTTTGACTGGAGTGCTGAGTGCCTTGTTTATAACCAGAGTTGTGGCGCACTTCTTATGCGACATACGCACTCCATCAGCATTGAACTTTCCAACGATGACGTGCTCTAGAATAGCAAGCAACAGTTCATGTGAGACCTGGTCAAAAGCTTTTTCAAGGTCGATCTGAAGCAGGGCCCAACGAGTTGCATGCAATCGCAGCATTCTAAAATGTTTCGGGTTACATGGATGTTGGTTTAATTGAGCGACCTTTTATTTCACAGGTTTGGTGTCGCCCCACCAAGTCTTTCATCACAGCCTGTAGCCTTTTCGCGGATACCTTTATTAATGTCTTGTAGTCCACATTTGTTAAAGGTATGGGCAGATATGCGTTTACGCTCATCAACTCCCTAGCATCCTTCGTTTTTGGGATGAGCACAGTATGAGATTTCGAAAAGGATTGAAGGGGGGGGGGGGGGCGACGTTTTAAGTTCATAGGCCTCTGCGAATAATTCCCAAAGGATGGCGCTGAGTTGATCTACGGAATTCTTGTAAAAGGCACCACACAAACCATCAGGGCCTGTGGTTTTACCTGGACTTAGCTCAGCAATGGCTTGCTTTACCTCATCGATTGCAATAGAGGCCTCACGGTTTGTACTCATTTAGTCCCCTACCACAGGCAATAGCGTCATAAACTCCTCCTGGAAAACCTTCTGGTCTAAGGGATGACGTGCAAACAAGTTATTATAAAACTCGCAAAACACGCGCTTGATTATTTTCTGGTGCTTAGACACCACACCCTTATAGTCAACATCGCTTATCATGTTTATGTTAGCATATCGTTTCTCCGAACTGGTGGCGCTCTTGTTGGGGTCTTCGCCCAAAATCAATTTCTACGCCCTCGCTAATGCGCCATGAGACGTTTCTTCATCCATGGCCTCCAACTTGGCTTTCAGGGATTTATTATCTATCCTCTGTAAAAGCCCTGGTGATTCGCAGTCCAATTCTGCAAGCTTTTTTTTCAAATTTTCACGGATCTCTATTTCGGGTTTCATTTTATTATTTTTGAGAACACTGGTTTTTTCTAGGGCCTTTATCTTCACGTTTTGCTTAAACCTTTCCCAGTGGAAAGTCGTTTGTTTCACTACTATCTATTCTTTTTCAACATTCCTTTTACATCTGCATCATATCCTTCATACTGTCATAGCTTACTATTCATCTTCCATGAATCCTAGTTAAAATTTGACGCTTTCTTCTTGGGCCTACTGAGTGAAAACGAACCGAGGCAATGATCGCTTAAAGGCGATAGGAAGGACAGCGTACTGGCAGCACTCAGGCACAAGTTCTAGCGAGACATACGCCCTATCCAGCGGAGCATGGCTGACACCCTGGAAGTGTGTAAACTGCACCTGATGTGCACCACTATTTACATTTCCCACATCCTCCAAGCCAAAATCAGCCACAATTTCATCCAGCACTACAGTACTTCCGTGACGAACGGTTTATCGCTCGATTTATCGCGAGCAGCACACACACAATTGAAATCTCCCAGCACAATAAGAGCGCGGTCTTTATCGAGCCAAGAACGACACTCTTCAAAAAAGCCTTTTCGGAATTACCCGCCACTCTTTCGACTCAAAAACAAGATCACACCCCTCCATCCGCCCACTCGTATCAGATGAGACGGCTTGAACCGCCACTCCAGTACTCTGGCTAATCAACAGGAGGCCCCCAGCTGAGAAGCCCACTGCATGGCTTACATAAACTTGATAACGCAAACAAAAACTACGCTCCATGCGCTCAGTATTTCGTTTTTCTTCAACTTTCGTTTCTTGCAAAGCCACTATATCAAGGTCTTGCTCATTTGCAATACGGTACAACTGACTTTGCCGCTTGCAATCGGCTAATCCACGCACGTTCAGAGTGGCAACACGCAACGTTAAGTGGGGTGTGACGGAAGTGATTTTTTTCGTAAATGAAGAAATATACTCATCTTACGGCGTGCACATACACCCACCCACCCACCCACCCACCCACAAGCAATGTGAAATGGCATAAAACATTAATATGGGGCAACATCATTATACAATTTGAGCAGGTTTATACACAACGTAGAATACAATATACATTTTAAAAACTAAAAGAAAAAAGAAAGTTTGACAATATGACAACAACTTTAAGATGTGCAAATGAGCTTCAAGAAAAATGGCTGGTAATGCTCGCTCAGAACTGCATCACGGTTTGATAGCAGGCTGATGGCGTTTGGAAGATCATTTCACAATGAAATGGCACGTGGAAGCGCAATAAGTTGAATGAACGTGTCTTTGCGAAATATTCGCTTGAAACTGAATTGATTATGAAGCCGTGCTGACATGCGGACAGGTGCTTCCAGATGCAGTGGGGATGGCGTAGCTGAATCGATGTATTTGTGAAAAAGACAGAGACGAGCGATTGATGGGCGAGTTTCTAAACAGCTGAAGTGGCATATCTATTTTAATTTGAGTAATACTGGCGTGGCGGTCGTAATTCCGAGAAATGAAGCGCGCAGCTCTATTCTAAATTGATTCTAGTATTTGTAATAAATAGCTTGATGTGGTGACCATACAGATGAAGCAAACTCTAATTGTGGACGAATGAAAGTTAAATAGGCTAATTTACGGATGTCAGTAGGTGCGTTGCGCAAGTTTCGGCGTAGGTAGCCTAATGATTTAGATGCTTTGGCACAGACTGTAGTTATATGAGACGACCATGACAAGTTAGGTGTTAAGTGTACTCCTAGGTATTTGTAGGACGTTGCCCTTGTTAAGTCAGTGGTATTGATAGAATATCTGTGGTTAGAATTATTTCGCTTGCGAGAGAAAGAAATTATTTTTACACTTGGATAAGTTAAGGGTCATCTGCCAGGTGTTACACCAATTACAAATTCTGTTTAGGTCATTTTGAAGGGCAATATGATCATGAGGAGTGCTTATGGGACGATATATAATTCAATCATCTGCAAAAAGCCGCATGAAAGACGAGATATTAGTAGGTAAGTCATTAATGTAAATTAGAAAGAGTAAAGGGCCAAGAACACTACCTTGAGGGACGCCCCGATGTGACGTCAGTGAAGAGGGAGCTGAAACTATGAGTATTGTAAATTGCTGGCGTAACGATAAGAAGTTACGGAGCCAGGATAGGGTAAGGGAATCTAATTGAAGGGACGATAATTTAGAAATCAGGCGGCAGTGGGCAACGCGGTCAAAAGCCTTAGAGTAGTCTAAAAAAATGCAGTCGGTTTGTACAGTGTTATCCATGTTTGAGTGCAAGTCAGTCGTGAATTCCAAAAGTTGAGTGTCACATGAGAAGCCTTTTCTAAACCCCTGTTGATTAGTGAAAAAGAAATTATTAGACTCGAGTGATTGTAAATGTGGGAGGCGATGATATGCTCGAGAAGCTTGCAACAAATACAAGTCAGTGAAATGGGGCGATAGTTTTCGGGGGAAGTTTTATCGCCACTCTTAAATACCGGAAACCACTTTTCCAATTTTCCAGTCGTTGGGTAGCTGTCCGGATGATAAAGATTGTCGAAAGATGTGAAAAGAATCTGACTTGAGATGGATTATAGTATTTTTTAACAACCTTAGAATTAATACCATCTATGCCAGCGGAAGTTGAAGTTTTGAGGTTAGTAATCAGTGATGGGATTCCCTGAACTGTGAGGTCGATGGTTCCATGAATGACCAGTCAAAATCTTGAACAATGGGGTTGTTGGAATGATCTTCCCGCGTAAAAACAGATGCGAAATACGTGTTAAATGCTGACGAACACTCATCAATTCTAAGAGGCATTGCTTGCCCCCTAGTAAAGAAATGTTGTTATCTGCTTTGTGAGGTGAAATTGTGTCCCAAAACTTCCTCGGATTAGATTTGAGAAGGGAAGGCAAGTCGCAATGAAAATATTTGTGCTTAGCAGCGGTAATAGCAGACGTGTAGTTTTTTAGACACTCTTTGTATTTCGCCCAAGAGCTTGGGCTAGAAGCACGCTTTGCGTTCACATACAAATGTTTCTTTTTGTTCCTCAAATGTTTAATATGCTTATTAAACCACGGGTTAGTTTTACCATTACTTATTGAGATTAGAGGCACTATTTATCAATGAGCGCTGACATTTTATTCCTGAACAGCATCCAGTTTTCATCTACACACCGGCTAGAGAACAACGGTAAAAAAGTTTCGTTAAAAAACATATTTATTTCACTGTTCGTGTTCAAATAGTTAGCCTTATTGTAATCTCGAATTTTTTTTGTTGTGGAACCATTGAAATTTGATGGCACATAAATGGGTAGTTGGAGTGCTTTGTGGTCGCTGAAGCCGTTAATGAACAAAAATTCCCCGCATTTCCCCGAGGGGAAGAATGTGAAAGTGCGAATGCACGAGTTGAATTTGCGCGGTTCGGTAATGTTCGCGAAAGAGAGATCACACACACACACAACTACAAAGAAAGAAAGATGCATTTATTCACAGACACCTATTTGTGTTGTCGTTGTACTTGATTGCTAGAGCGGATCTCAGCTTTGAAATTTCGTGTCAGTACTCCTTTAAGCGGGTGCATTAGCCCTTCTCACGCCCGATTCCTGGCCAATCCCCCACGTGGGTATGTGCCATGTCAGCGGCCAGGCAGCGCGCGCCCATCTCCCCCCGTTGCCAAGGAAGACGAGGAGATTCCTGGCCAATCCCCACGTGGGTATGTGATGCGGACATCGCCGGTGGACGCAGGTTCAGGGTCGCTTAAGAAGTGCATTGCACCTAAATGTTTCCAATGTTTTCTGGGGAGCTAGTAAAAATAAGGTCTAAAGTTCTAATACTTTAGACCTTAGTTAGACCCCCTAGTAGGTTAAGAGATAACTTGGAACAAATTAAAATCTAATGTAAGGCTGACAAATTCAAGTGAGCTACGGCAAGACGACGATAAATTAGGCCAGTCAATAAGGGGGTAATTAAAGTCAAGTAAAAGGTAAATATTAAAAACTTACACCGCTGGGTAGCAGCAGTGATACTGTTTCGAAGTTGTTCTACGAACGAATTGGAAAAGTCCGGTGAACTGTAGCACACACCTAATAATATTTGACAAGGGGGGGGGGGGGGGGTTTAAGCATGCAACCAAGGTGATTTCGAGTCCACTGTTAGTATCGATACTGAATGAAAGTATTGTTTTCCTAATCGCCAATAGCGCTCCGCCCCCTCTTTTGTCTGCACGGTCGTGTCGATAGACATTGTAACTGTCAGTATCAAAAATTTCACTGGTATTTATTTCTGGTTGTAACCATGTTTCCGTTAGCGCAAGAACATCTGTGTCACTATCATCTATTAGCGAGAGAATTTGGTCGCGTTTCGGCATTAGGCTTCGAATGTTAGTGTAGGATAGCGTTAGTGATGGTGCTACGTCGGGTCTCTGCGACTGGTTTAGAACACGTGGGGAAGCACATTTCTTTAGCTATATTGACGATTGCACCACGGCGTTAGAAGCAGGGTCAAATACAAAGGTTTTCTCATCATTTTGCAGCTTATCAACTGCCAAGGTGAAAGGCTTTTTTTGTGATTTTGTGAACTCGACCAGCCTTTTCCTGTTTGCCGCGTAGCTAAAGAAAAGTCTTCACCAATGGCAAATGTTGATCCTTTCAGCTGGTGCGCCGAACCGAGAATACGTTGTTTATCTTTGAAGCAGGTTAGCTTAGCTATTATTGGCCTCGGTTTATCGGGAGAAAATTTACCGAGCCTGTGAACACGTTCGAATTGAGCAGGAGTGGTTTCAATGTTTAGTTTATTTGAGCAGAACTGAATAATTTTTTTCCTCAGAGCTGTTCCAGTCCTGTTTGTCTTCATCTTCAATACCAAAAAACAACAGATTAGATCGTCGTAGCCTATTCTCAGCATCTTCGAACCTGGATTGTATCGTATGAATTTGGTTTTTTATGGCAGAAAAAGCATTGCCAGAAGTGCTGGATGCGGTAGGATTCTTTTTTTTTTATTATTCGAAAGATTTCAAGAGATGAACGTAACATATACACATAAGGTGGAGGGCAAAAGGCAACAGCCTGACGAGGCCCTTCCTCCCAAAGTAGATTGCACCGAAGTCGGGAGCAGCACACACCACAAAATCAAATGAAAAGAAAAAAAAAAAAAAAGATACAGTATTTTCTTATATGGTACAGAAAAGGAACAACACAGCGAGCATATTTGTCGAAGCCCAAAAAACAAAATAAAAAAACATCGTAAAAGGAAAAAAAAAGTATATACACACACATAAGACATCCACTAACAATTTTACCGCAATAATTTACAAATCAGCGGAAAAGATAGAAAAAAGCATGACATGCACACGTTTAATAGAGCCTAACAGTTCAGTTTAAAAGTGAAAACATGACAAGGAAGTCAAGTTTAACACAGAAAGTTACTCAAAAATAAAAAACAAGCTTAATTAAAGTAAGAAACGCGAACGTTACACTCTTTCAGCGAAAATTATAGTCTGCTAACACATTGAAAATTGGGTATATCGTTGTAGCAATACCTGAAGCAAATGTTTTTTAAACAGTTTTATGGATTTAAACTCTTTAATAAGCACTTCAATCTCCTCGTTATTATTTAAAAAGTCTATGACCTGATATTGCTTCAACTGAATGCCATAATTTGTTCTAATTCTCGGCTTTCTGTAATGTTTTTTCTTAGGGGGTACGCTGTCTGTGGTGAAGATTCCAGATTCGGAAATAAGTTGGGGTGTTCATAAAATATGTGGTGGATATCCTGCGCGCGTCTTAAATTAACTAAATCGTGGATTTTTATAATGTCCAAGCTTCTCCACTGTTGTTTTGTACTTTCTCTATAGGATAAATTCGCAATAGCCCTGATAGCTTTTTTTGTAGTACAAGTAAAGCATTCAAATTTGAATTTGTAGTATTGCCCCAAATCAAAAGACAATAGTGCAAGAGGGACTGCACAAGAGCAAAATACAACTGCTTTTTAAGCCAACAGGGTAACAAACACTGAAGTTTCCATAAAATGCCGACAGAACGCGATAACTTAGTACATATGTGATTTACATGATCATTCCATGACAATGCATTATTAAAAATAACACCCAAGAAACGTATTGAGGGGACCACTTCAAGAATCAATTCACGAAATAGAAGTACTGGAGCAAAATCTAACTGCTTATTTTTGCTCTAAATATTACGCATTTTGTCTTTTGACATTTAGTTCTAACTTATTTCCTATTAGCCATTTGGATAATTCCTGAAGCCACAAATTTGCATTCTTGGTAATGATTTCGAGGTTGGGTCCTGTAAAGAAAACATTAGTATCGTCTGCATAAAGAACTATTGATGGGGTTCCGGGTATATTAACTACATCATTAATATACAGCAAGAATAGAAGCGGCCCCAAGATAGACCCTTGGGGAACACCACTCCGTATCGTTCCGAAACTGGATGCAACACCATTTACTATGGTGCATTGTTTCCTAGAATCTAGGTAACTACTAACAAGATCAAGTGATAAACCTCTTATCCCATAAAATGGTAACTTCCGGATCAAAATGTCGTGCTTAACGGAATCAAAGGCTTTCCTTAAATCTAGAAACAAACCAACGGTGAAAAGTTTATTTTCTATGTTGTTTATTATCTGTTCTTTTATACCATGCAGTGCCATTTCAGTAGACTTCCCCTTTTGAAAACCGTATTGTTCTTTCACAATTACTTCTTTTTTATTTAAAAAATTTAACAGACGTGTATTAATCACATTTTCAGCCACTTTCGAGAATACTGAAAGGACAGAAATAGGGCGGTAATTTCCAAAATCACAGCAGTTACCGCCTTTGTGTACCACTGAAACTCTAGCGATTTTGAGTTTTTCAGGGAAAATACCTTCTGTGAGCATTTGATTACATATGTGACTGAAAACAGGTGCAATTATATCTCCTACATATTTAACTGCTTCCGCTTTAATGCTGTCGGTGCCTGTTGAGCATTTATTTTTTAAAAGCTTTATGAATTGAAAAATTTCAGTAGGGGTTGTGGGAGATAAAAAGATTGTTGCCGAGTTGTTGTCAACCAGGTATGCCGTAGGGTCTACTTCACTCGAATAGTCATTTACGGAACTGACTGTAAGGAAGTACTCATTAAATTTATTTGACAGAGGCACACCGGAATAAGAAGTACCATCCGCTTGTATTTCAATTGGGACTTTTTTATCTGATTTCGAAACCAACGAATTATAGGTTCTCCAAATTTGCTCTACTGATCGCTTGTCACTAAACATTTTAGCATAGTAATTTTCCTTTGCTTTCTTGAGATCAGCGGTCAACTTATTTCTAGTCTGTTTATACAGGGACAGAGTATTTATATCCTTACTTTTGAGAAACTTGGAGAACAGTTTGTTTTTATCTTTTATTCTTTTGCACATTTCTTTATTTACCCAGGGCTTCTTGGCTTTTTTATACATAGTGAAAGAAACCTCCGGAAAAGCCTTGAAATAATTGTTCCGAAGTTTATCCAAGAATACGTCATATGCCAGGCTAGGATTGTTTTCACCATATACGTCTGACCAATTTTCTCCCATTACCAGGTCTCGAAATACACCTAAAGTTTCGTCGTTAATTTTTCTATACAAGAAAGAATTTCCGGGCACCAAGGGAGTTACATTTAGGTTTGGGAGAAAAACAAAAAAGGCAGATGATCACTGATGTCACTTTCCAACACGCCACACTCTATATCAGTGGAAACAAAATCTGTGAAACATAAATCTAAAATACTTTCTTTTTCTATAGTTATTCGTGTAGGTACATTAACAACGTTTGTGCAACCATAGCAAGCCATTGTGTTAGTTAGAGTCCTAGCCGCATAACTTTTGGAGAGCATGTCTATGTTAAAGTCCCCTATAACAACAATATTTTTACGTATTTCTTGAATGGCATGAAGTGTATTGTCCATATGCAAAAGGAAGTTGTTTACGTTACCTGAAGGAGGACGGTAAATTAGCAGAACTATCTGATCTAATGAATCAACAGATATTGTTTCATAATCTGCGTCTACAATTGAAAAGTTGTCTAAAAACGCAAAAGGAATATCATGACGAACGTAGAGTGCAACACCGCCACCTTTTCGATTTGTTCGATTCATAAATACACTTTGGTATTCATCGAACTGGACAACATCACAAGGATTCGTGTACCATGTTTCTGTGAACGCTAACATATGGAATTTATGCCCAAGGGATTCGAGGTACATACACACATTGTCCGATTTATTTTTTAAGCTTCTTGCATTCAGACAAAATAGAGAAAAGACCTTTTCTATCTGGGGAGCAATGCGAGATAGGTTAGTTTTGAATTTCTCAGTAGAGAAGTAAACATCGACTGGAGGTCGAACAGAGCCTTCCATGAAAAGAGAAACAACTATAGAGACCAAAAGTAGGGCGACAGACCCTTATGACTGATTCTGTTGATCAGTTGCCAATAGCGCAGCATCTGTGCTGCCCGTCGCATTTTCATTCACAATTTTGCAGAGGTCTGCTTCACAAGTGATGCGAATTTTAGGTTCTCCTGGTCGTTTACGCACTAGAACCTTACCATCTCTTTGCCATGCGAAAGCGTATCCCATTTCGGTTGCCCTTGTGCGTGTTAGCCACAGGAGGTGTTTGGTTTGAGGTGTCAGGTTGTCGTAGAATCGGAGTTCAGGTTTTTTATCTTGCAATTCTTTACGCTTATCTTGCCAGTTTTCTTTCGTTCTACGTGAAACAAACCGCACCAGGATGGGTGGCACATGGCCAGGTTTGGACTGCAAACGGTGTATGCCGTCTATTTCCTGCTCAGTCAGCAAAGGAAGGCTCAGATCCCGGGCTAGGTCGTTGATAATTTCTAGCAGACATTCGTCCCTCTTGTGAGGTATGCCGTGTACCTCTAGATTCTGCCTACGGTCATACTGCTCGAGATCGTTCACTTGCCTTCGAAGCTGCATCACTTCTCTTTCAGTCGACACATTTTCCACACGTGAGAGGCGGGTTTTGATGCCCTCGATTTCTTTGTCTTGTTTTGATAAGTTAGCCAGAACGTCGTCATACTTCGCAGACATGTATTCAACCGATTTTTTTAAATCAGTGACTGTTTCCTTAATTCAAGTAGAGAATCAATTTTCTCAGCTAGAGGCATCAGTTTGCCCAGTTGCGCGCGTATAGCTGCCATCTCGTTTGCAAGGCCCTTTTCATCTGAGGAAGACTTGACAGCTGGACGCGAGACATGTAGCTCTCCAGAAGGCACACATACTTTGCATTTCCAGCTGTACAGGCTTCCATTTGTCCTCTTTTTCCTTAGGGAACTAGCCGACAGACCTGAGCAGTTTCCTGTATGATAACAGTTGTCACACGAGGAACAGGTTACAAAAACACTGTTTTCCGGAATGGCAGCATTACAAGATACGCATATGTCACAATCATCAGACATAGTCGAGCCGCGTAATTGCAGTTGGCGGTGGCAGCAGCAGCAGCAATAATGGTCAAAGAGCAAACGAAAACGTAAACCAACCTGCAACAGCCGATGCAAAAGGAGCTGTCAGGCAACAGTCAGCTGGGTGAACGAGGGGTGCTGCTGCCGCCACAGCCAAGTGCAAAAAGCAGGTCCCTGGGCTCGAGCGCTTTCGAAGAAAACTGGTTGCCGGTGACGCCCACCGCTGCGGCCAATCGCAGTCGTCCAAGTTCACCGCACTATCTGCTCGCCGGCACGGTTGTGCCCGCAATCTTCGTCCATTCTCACAGCGTCAGAGCCGGAATAAACGATAGCGTACGGTGAAAACCACGATGAACAGCTGAGGCCACTGGCAGCCGCTTAGACGGTGTCCCGGGAAACACTGCAACAGCCGATGCAAAAGGAGCTGTCAGGCAAGTCAGCTGGGTGAGCGAGGGGTGCTGCTGCCGCCACAGCCAAGTGCAAAAAGCAATGAGGCGAGGCCTGATTCAATGAGGCGAGGCCTGATTCAAGGGTAGCTACCCTATCAGTTAGTTGTTTTATTTGGGTATCGGTTTCCTTTTGCTTTTCGTTAACACCTTTTAGTTCTATCAATATTGTTTCTTGCCCTGCTTCGATTCGGCGAACGGTGTTTAAAAGAGAATGAAGTGTGTCAGTACCTATGACTGTTTCAGAATTAAGCGAGTCAGTACCTACGGCCACATCAGGACCCGGGTTAGTCTCAACATCCCCTGAGAGCACAAGCAGTAGATCTAGTAAGACAGCACATACACGTCGTCGGAAGAGAAACACTCGCTTCACTGCATCACACACTTCGGTTGGGCACGACACCACAATCAAAAAGTAATTGTTACTCTTACAACAACAGGCTTGACTCAAGTAACTAACCTGCATGAAGGCAAATGGTGAGCGCGCCATTGTCGTAGCGGTGCCGTGCCCGAAGGGTGGAGCAGCAGCCTGGCACTTATATCCCGCGCTGAATCCGCTTGGGTGCGTTGAAGTGGCTGACCAGTGTGGCCCGCCGAGATCCTCGTTGACGTCCAGTTTTGGCCAGTTTTCGTCGTTCATTTGTCCAGTGGTGCCGTTTTGGCCAGAGTGGTTGATCCCGATGTCAGGACCCCAAGAA
Source organism: Haemaphysalis longicornis (assembly GCA_013339765.2). Taxonomy (NCBI): domain Eukaryota; kingdom Metazoa; phylum Arthropoda; class Arachnida; order Ixodida; family Ixodidae; genus Haemaphysalis; species Haemaphysalis longicornis. Next base: position 194,147,721 of record CM023451.1, read on the forward strand.
GGTAAGGCATATAGCAGGATGATCTGCATGAAGGCAAATGGTGAGCGCGCCATTGTCGTAGCGGTGCCGTGTCGTAGCGGTGCTGTCGTCTCTATGGTAGAATCGGTAGTCTCCGTCAGCATTGGTGAGGTAAAGGTCGTTGACGTTGGCGCACCGTCTAAGAGAAACCTACACGCCCTCCTCTTCGAAGCTTTGTCTTCTCCTTTTTCTTCAGCAATTCCCCTACGGGAAGATGACGACAGTGGTTGAACGCGAAGCTATCTCGTGATGTATTCTTTGGTTTGCCAATCCCTAGGTACATCCTGGCACAATCATCATCAGAGGCGCTGCGGACGGGGCACGGACAAGTAACATCCCCCGAGCAAGAGATGCTTCGCATCTAAGCGTTGCTGAGATAAAGGTTGTTGACGTTGGTGCACCGGCTGAAAGCAACGTACACGGCTTCCTCTTCGCACCTTTGTCTTCTTCTCCTTCTTCTTCTTCAGCGGTTTCCCTACGGGGAGATGGCGACGTTGGTGAACGCGAAGCTATCACGTGATGGATTTTTGTTTGGCCAATCCCTAGGGGCATCTTGCCACAATCATCATCAGAGGCGCTGCGGACGGGGCACGGACAAGTGACATCCCCCCGAGCAAGGGACGCTCCGCATTGAAAACTTTCGACTTACAAGATACTCAAAACGGAAAACGCCCCCTCCCTTCCTCTGCCCTACACACCCACAAATGAAAAACCGTGCGAGCCGGCCACCATCGCTAGAGCATAACCTGCACTTTTCTGTTTTAAGCGACCCATAAAAACTTTCCAACAACATATTGTCACGAAGCCAGAGACGACGCAATCGCCTTGAAGGAAAAACACGTTTATTGGAGTGAACTTGTGCTCCCCTAACAACTCAAAAAATACACAGGTGGCGAAACAGCAGTCAACAAACTGACGTGTGCGTGCGAGCGTCGACGATCGGAATTAAAGCCCCTGCGTCTTCTCTGCAGGCTTTTATTTTTCGGCGCGAGTGTTTCCCGAATCGTCGATTTACATCCAGAACAAAGATTATTCTAGGCCGTTCACGTTAGGTCGGAATGCTCTCCCTATCAGAAGAGATAACATAGGCGGCATAGAAAGAAAGAATGGAACACGCGCTTCCCTTGGCACACAGATGACACAGATAACACAGACCGGCGCAGCCGCGCGGTAAAAGCAAAACACAAATGAATAGACCAAATGCATGGTTCACGGCATTACCCCCCCCCCTTTAAGAGTGCATCGACCCGATGCTGACATAAGCGACAGTCCGAGGAAATAAAATATGGAAGTGCGTCATCGTGCGTAGAAAGGTTTTAAGCGAACCACGTGGACGACTTCAGGTCGCGTGCGTCGTCGTGATGTGCCTGAATCACCATCGGGGATAACTTCGTAGGTAAGTTGGCCAACACGTCATAAAATCCAGTAGGCTCCGAAATACCGTCATAGAAGCTTCTCACTCAATCCGCGTCTTCGGATGAGAGTTGGGAGTCCAAACCCACACACGATCCCCTGGGTTGTACTCGGCGTCTCGGCGTCGGAGGTTGTAGCAGCCGCCATCCACCAGCTGCTGGTCCGTTGCACGAACTCGAGCGAGCTGGCGGGTCTCCTCCGCATGCTGAACGTATCCTTGGACGTCGGCGTTGAGGTCGTCGTCTTTTAAGTGCGGAAGCATGGCGTCAAGCTTCGTAGTAGGCCGTCATCTGTATACAAGTTCGAACGGTGTCATCTGCGTAGTTTCTTGGATAGTCGGGTTGTAAGCAAACGTGACATATGGGAGTACTTTGGCCCAGGTTTTATGTTCAACATCGACGTACATGCGCAGCATATCCGCACTCGTCTTGTTCAAACGTTCCATTAGTCCGTTCGTTTGGGGGTGGTAGGCCGTCGTTCTTCGGTGATGCGTGTTGCTGTAGCGTACGATTTCTTCCATCAGCTGGGCAGTAAAGGCCGTTCCGCGGTCCGTGATAAGAACTTCAGGGGCTCCATGTCGCATCACAACTTGACTTATGAAGAACCTTGTGCTTCTTGGGCAGTCCCCCTCGGAAGAGCAGCGGTCTCTACGTAGCGCATCATGAAGTCTGTTGCTACGACAATCCACTTGTTCTCAGATCGGGATGTAGGGAACGGGCCCAGAAGGTCCATTCCAATCTGTTGGGAGGGCCTCCATGGTACGGCGATCGGCTGCAGAACCCGGCGGGTTTCGTCGGCGGCGTTTTTCCTCGCTGGCAGTCACGGCAGCTCCGCATGTAGTGGGTGACGTCGGATGTAAGGCCCGGCCAGTAGTACTTGGCCTTGATTTTTGCAATTGTGCGGGCTGTGCCGAGATGTCCAGAAGAAGGGTCGTCGTGTACGCTTCCAAATATCGTCGCGAAGGTCTGCGGGGATGACAAGAAGATAATTCCTTCTCGTTCCGGGGATGAAATTTTTCTTCACGAGTCGGAGTTTTTCAGGCTGAATGCTGGTAGGTTGCGTTTGAAGGTCCTAGGCACCGCGACGTTGCATGCTTCGAGGTAGTCGATTATGACGCGTAAGTCGGGGTCGGCACGCTGCTGGGCGGCTAGGTCGCTCTCCGTCACGACTCCGAAGAACGCGCTCTGTTCATCAGAGTCTTGTTGCTGGCGGGTCGACGGGAGCACGGGAGAGGCAGTCGGCGTCGGAGTGTTTCCTGCCGGATTTATAGACGATTGTAACGTCGAACTCTTGCAGGCGCAAGCTCCACCGCCCACGTCGGCCGGAGGGGTCTTCCAAATTGGCGAGCCAACACAGCGCATGGTGTTGTGTCACAACCTTGAATGGTCTACCATACACGTATGGGTGAAATTTTGAAATCGCCCTTATAATAGCGAGGCACTCTTTTTCAGACGCTGAGTAGTTTTTCTCCTCCTTCGACAGACCACGGCTGGCATAGGCGATTACTTTCTCCCAACCGCTTTGCTTCTCGACGAGGGCAGCACCCAAGCCTATATCACTGGCGTCCGTGTGCATTTCCATTTCGTCGCCTTCGTCGTAATGAGCGAGCACGGGCGGGCTTTGGTAGGCATTTTTGCAGCTCGCAGAATGATTTTTCTTGGTCGTTTTCTCAGCTAGAAGGGGTGCTATCTCTCTTCAAGCGTGTTTGTGGCCCTGCAATGCGTGCGGAGTTTACGACGAAGCGCCGGTAGGATGCGCACAGTCCAAGAAATCTTCGCACGCCCTTCTTGTCTTTCGGCCTTGGGAAGTTGGCAATGGCGGACGTTTTTGCCGGGTTAGGTAGGACTCCCATGGCGTTGACGACGTGGCCCAGAAGCTTGAGCTCCTAGTACGCTAAACGGCAATTTTCATGCTTACACGTTAACCCCGACGTACGAATGGCCTCGAGTACAGACAGTAACCTTGCAAGGTGTTAGTCAAAAGTCCGGGCGAATACCACAACGTCGTCGAGGTATACGAGGCAGGTGTGCCACTTCAGTCCAGCTAGCACAGTGTCCATGACTCCTTGAAACGTTGCTAGCGCCGTGCACAGCCCAAACGGCATCACCTTGAAATCGTATAGGCCGCCCGGGGTTATAAATGCGGTCTTCTCTCGGTCTCTCTCGTCCACCTCAGCTTGCCAGTAGCCGGTCTTCAGATCCGTCGATGACAAGTGCTTCGCATGGCAGAGGTGGTCGAGGGCGTCGTCGATTCGTGGCAGGGGGTACCCGTCCTTTTTGGTGATTTTGTTCAGTCGCCGGTAATCAACGCAAAACCTTAATGCGCCGTCTTTCTTCTTCACCAGCACGACCGGCGCAGCCCAGGGGCTTTTCGATGCCTGTATAATGTTGTCGCTGAGCATGTCGTCGACTTGGGTTCGTATGGCTTCCCGCTCGTGTGAAGAGACGCGGTACGATGACTGTCGGGTAGGTCGGGTTCCATGGGCTATTATTCGGTGCTTCGCTCAGGGTGTCTGACGTAGTTTTGAGTTCGTCGAAAAACACTCGCTGTAGCGACGCAGCAAGTACAATTATTTCTTCCGTTCTTCTTGCGGTAACGCCGGATTAACGTCGAAGTGATTCGGAAGCTTGAAGGTATCTTGGGGTGCGCGTTCAAAGTCGGCAACCGTGATCACGTCACTTGCTTCGTGCGTTTCTTCGAGGAACGCAATTGCAGCGCCCCCGTTTAAATGCTGGTATTGCCCGCTGAAAGTATTAACCAGCACTTGGGATTGGCGTTGCTTAAAGCGCGCAATGCCTCTTGCGACGGAGACACCGCGGTCGAGGAGCAACCTTTGGTCACTCCTTACGAGACCGTCGACGTCAGAAACCGCATCTTCACAGTAGACGCTGATCATCAAGCTAGTGCGGGGTGGCAAGGTGACATGATCGTCGGCGATCCTCACAGCAGCACGGTTTCCGGGGTTGGGTTCCGGCGTCATGCAGTGATCGGAGGAAAATGTTATAGGCTTGGCCTGTAGATCAATTATTGCACCGTTGTCCGTCAAAAGGACAACTCTGAGAATTACGTCACGGGAGCAGTTAGGCAAAATGACGAACGACGCAGGGTACGTTTTACCCTGCGTCGCGCGATGTTCCCGTTCCACTTGGCGTCAAGAGGTGGCGTCCTGCTTTGCGAATGTGCGGACCGTACCATTTGGTCATAACTGCCTTCAGCTTAGACGTAAATGGCCCGCTCATAAATGAGTAGTCCGCTCCCGTGTCTATGAGGGTGACTACTTCAAAGCCGGTGATGGACAATTGAACGTCGGACGCTGCTTTCTTCGAGTTCGGGGGGCGTCGTGGCGTCGTATCTCGGCTTGTGCGCGTTGACGGTCGGGCACCGTGCGTCGTGGTCGTCGTCTTCTCAGGGGAAGGTTCTGTCAAGTCGGGTACGCGTCGCGCAGTGTGGTTGTCGTAGTGTTCGAGAGTCATTTCCGGGTTAGATCGGGTCGTCGGGCTGAGGGCATGTCGGGAATTATCGTCTTCCGCGAGTCGTTGCGTCGTTGGAGGGTTTTCATTTTTCTGCGATCGTGTGACTTTACCTCCTGAAGTTGCTGCTTTTAGTTTCCCCCGCGTGGGCTGGGGGACCTTCCACGTGCGAAATCAGCATTGCTACGGCGGTTGGACGACTGGTATGGGTAGGGCGACGGCGATCGGTTTAAGCGGGCTGGTCCTCAGTTGGTGTTGGACAGGTATTCGTCGATCTCAGTAGGGCGCTGGCCGGGTCGGGGACGTGGGGCGTCGACGGAGAAACCACGCAGTCCGAGTCTCCTGTACGGGCAGCGACGATAGTTGTGATCGGTCTCTCCGCAGTGGTAGCACAGCGGACGATTATTGGCGTTTCGCCATACGTCCGTCTTCCTCAGCGAGTGGTTTTGGCCTGCAGGGGTCTGGCGGGCGACAGTGGACGGCGGTACGGCGGGACTACTTGATGACGGGTTGGAGCAGGACGGGGTCGTCGAACAGCCGCGGAGTAGTTCATCGCTTGAGGCTCACGTGGTACTTCGGAAGGCGTAGAAGTCCCCAAATTTATTCCCGGATCACGTCGCTCATAGATGCGACTTGGGGTTGTGGCGTTGTTGGGAAGAGTTTCCGCAGTTCTTCCCTGACGACAGTGCGGATTGTCTCACGTAGTGTGTCAGAGCTAAGAGCCCCGGCATCGATCGTGTAAGCAACTAGCGCATCGATGGGACGGTCGTACTGCCTCGTGCGAATTTCCAACGTCTTCTCCATGGCGGACGCCTCGGACGCGTATTCGGACACCAGTTTTGGGGGGTTGCGGAAAAGGCAAGCAAGAAGTTCTTGCTTTGGTCCTCGCATCAGAAACCTCAGTTTCTTTTCATCCATCATATCCGGGTCCGCGCGACAAAATAGTCGCTCATTTCCTCACCGAAGATTACGACTCCTTCGTTCGGGTGTTGCGTTCAAGTTTCTAGTAGAAGCGCAGCTCGTTTTTTTCTCACCACTGTCGGGAAGGTCTTAAGGAACTCGCTTTTGAATTGCGTCCAGTCGGTCAAGGCGATCTCGTGGTTCTCGAACCAAGTTCGAGGTGCATCCTCCAAGTAAAAGAAAACATGCCGGAAGGTTTCTTCATCGTCCCAATTGTTGAAGGTGCGCACGCGCTCCAGCTTCTCCAACCATTGCTCCGGGTCTTCAGCTGGGGCTCCTCGGAATGTTGGCGGTTCCCGGGCCTGCTGCAGCACGATTGGCGACGTTGATTCTTGCACCATGGCGGTGGTTGCAGCAGTCGTCGTCTTGGGTCTTTCTGGCAGGAGGCCGAAGTCGGGCTGCAATCTTTGCAGTCGGCGGCTGCCTCTAGTTAGACTCAGCTGGCGGCTTCCAGAGGTCGTAGCGAGCATCAAGGGTGCGTACCCCGCACCTCTACCAGGTGTCACGAAGCCAGAGACGACGCAGTTGCCTTGAAGGAAAACACGTATGTTGGAGCGAACTTGTGCTCCCGTAACAACTCAAAAAATACACAGGCGGCGAAGCAGCAGTCAACAAACTGACGTGTGCGGGCGAGCGTCGACGATCGGAATTCAAGCCGGGGCGTCTGCTCTGCAGTCTTTTATCTTTCGGCGCGAGTGTTTCTCGAACCATCGATTTACATCCAGAACAAAGAAGATTATTCTAGAGCGTTCACGTTAGTCGGAATGCTCTCCCTATCAGAAGAGATAAAATAGGCGGTATAGAAAGGAAGAATGGAACACGCGCTTCCCTTGGCACACAGATGACACAGATAACACAGACCGGCGCAGCCGGGCGGTAAAACAAACATAAATAAACAAACCAGATGCTTGGTTCGCGGCAATATTAACAGTCCGAAAACAATGGTGGCAAGGGGCGTGTTCTTACTGCCTATTTGTTGTCACGGGTTCTCTGTCGTATGAGGTGCTCGGCTTCGCCTTGAAGCTGGAGCGCCTCGACGAAGTCCCCATTGCAGACACCTTCACAGATCAGGAGCCGTCCCCATTTCCCTGAATCCCCACTTTCTCTTGGCGCGGCCTTTTCTGCAAAGTTCGGTCATGGTCGTCTCCAATTGAGAAGGCCGCTCCCTAAGGGGGAAGTTAAGTTTCTGCACCGGCACCTTGTCCTCTACCTTCACCGGGCCTCTATCTTTGGCGTCACCGGTCCGTATGTCATTCTGGTCGGGGTGAACGGCACTGCCCTGGACGGGAGACTCGACCAGGGTCTCCACTTTTTTATCAGTGTTCTCCTTTTGTTGCGGTGCGGCTACCACCTCCGGGTCGTTGCCGCCCCCTGCTGCCTTCTCCTCTTTCTCTACCTCGTCTATAAAGTACTCGGCTCATGCCGGGTCCCCTCGCGGCCTGGCTACCTTCGCGTACGTTCGCACTTAGTCCCTCGCTTCGTGCCCGAATCGATGGCATAGTGTGCAGCCCGGCACCTTGCAGTCTCGCCTCTTGTGCCCTGTGGTGGAGCAGCGCAGGCAATGCGGGGCCCTTCGAGGTACGAACCCGAGTGCCTGCTCACCTGCAACACGGAGCTGGTGCGGCAAATCGTCGGCTCTCACGCCCGAGTTCAGCCTAAGCGTCCCCGACCGCGTCTTTGAGCCTTTTTTCCGGCACACCCCCGACCCACTAGCGCTCCCGGGACACGTCATTGACTCGGCCGTACGGTGCCACCGCGCACTAACGTCGTCGTCCGGAACGTTGTGAAGCAGCCAGTGTATCTTGAAGCGCACGTCTTGATTAGCGCGGTTGATGACGATACACCAGCGCTCCTTGACCCTGACGTCGCCCTCTAGGTACGGCTCTTGTGGTCCTGCCTCGGAGAGCGCCCATGCGCCTACGCTGTAACACTTCGCGACACATTCGCGCAGAATGCCGGGTTCTGAATGCGGCGAGTGCCATGGTTACGGACATGAGCAATCTGAATGTACGCACTCGCACGTGAGCACAGCAAGACGCGGCACCGACGACGAACACACCGGAGTCCTGAACTGAGGACCGCGCCCACGATCCCGCTCGACGCCACTGTTAATAAAGTTTTTGCCTCCTCCTCCGACTTGATGAGGGACGAATGAGATGAGCCGATGAGCAGAGAAGGCTGCCTCAGCTTTTTCGAACGGGGTCAAGGGGGCTGGCGACGCGAAAGCTACAACAAGTCTGTCGTAATCTAGGTAGAAGAAACAGACTCAAATGAGGTATTGGTGGACGCCGCATCCACAGTGACAACGCGTCCAGCCGAACACAGTAAGAACCAGCGACAAACGCAACCCAAGAAAGCAACGTGGAAAATAGGGAACACCAAGAAGGCTCGTCAAAGCGACGAAGGGAGCAAACTACAGATATGACGGATGAGCAACGGCTGCGACACCTAGAGCAGAAGTGGAAAGTCGTCGTCGGGAAGAAGATAAATGTGAACAAGCAACGGTCGTCGTCGCTTTCACGCGACGAAACGTGATTTGGTTCGGTGTCATTGACTCACATGCCATAATTAGAAAGGTAAACGCAATGCTCTTTGCCTGGTTTCGCTAATCAACTATGCCAGTAGAAGTAGCTAAGCAGTTGCAATTTGCTGCGCTTAATCATACAGGGGTGGCGACGAAAGAGACCAAATCAGTTATATCGAATAGTCACAGAAAAGAACATCGATGTCTTTGCTGTTCAAGAGACTGAAATTGACCGCAAAGACCAGGCAGAGAGCATGGCGCAACGGTTAGCAATCAGTATAACGTTTTTGTAAGCCACGCGGTTTGAAATTTGGCAGGGTGTCTTCTTTTTATTCGAAAGAGTATTGGTGCTCTGATAGAAAGTGTTACTGCATGTCTGAATGAAGGATTTATTGTGTGAGACTTTACACTGTCAAATCAGGAATGTAGTTATATGTTTATATGCATCAACTAAAGTTCAAGCGGGAAAGGAAGATTTCCAGTCTGTGGGAAACTATTGCAACTCGGATCGTTTCGTAGTGTTATTGGAAGACTTCAACTTTGTTTGTTCTTGACCACTATACTAACGGGGAGAGACGAACGGGAAGAGTGTAGAGATTGCCAAACTGCACTCTTACTCACAGGAAGGCGAATGAGGAACAACTACAAATTCTTTAATCAACAATCATTGAGTTGTTAGATTAATGATGGCCTTCTTCTTGAATGCGTGTGGTGGCCAGAAGGCCTCGCGTCATGCCTACTTCCAAGCCTAGTCCACTGCCTGAATTTGGGTCTTTGGCTCGGAGCCGGTCACCGCAGTCTCCCATTTTGTGTGGTGAGACAGATGCCATTCGGCTTTAGGTTGGAGGTCCGGGCATTCGTATAGGATGTGGGCTAGGTCGGCCTTTTTGGCCTCACACATTCTGTCATTTGGGGTGTATACACCTGGGTACATCAGGGCTTATAAGCGTTCTAGAAGGTTTGAGATTGAACTTGCCTCCATGTCGAGGGGCGCTGCGATCGCCACATGTGTGAATGGCACTCAAGTCTGCTTCGCTTCTAAGTGGCCTCTGTCCGATAATTGAGTCCAACACCACGAAAACAGGAACGACTGGTGTATTTTACATTAGACTGAATTCGAATTATTGGCTACTACAATGGCGTCTGCTGATCCTTGTTGTCTTCTTCTTTCAAGCCGACCAAGCTTCTCCCGGCGACCCTTCGTCGTCTTCCTCGAGATCTTTTTCTTTTTCGATGCACCAAATGTAACATCCTCCCCCCCGCCAAAAAAGTACTTAGTCAACAAGCTCTATTGGGTAGAGAACCTGCACAAGTTTTCTACGCGTTGCTCCGTTGGGTAACTTGACCATGCAGGCTCTGACCACATTGTCACGACCCTGGTACACCTCCACGACTCTACCCATCTTCACATATGCCGGGGTGCCTTGTCTTCCTGTACAAGGACGACGTCTCCAGCACGCACATGACTTGACTGACTGCTGTTCGAAGAGTGGGCGGAACGTAGAGATAAGAGGTATTCTTTGCGCAGCTATTCCAAAAGTGGTCAAGCATCTTTTGCCTGTGCTTCCATCTACGTGTTACCCCATTAAGAGGCGACGTAGCCGAATGTGAAGAAGGCAGAAAAGTTAATTGTTCCCCAACAAGGAAATGCGCAGGCGCAAGTACATTCCATTCTTCTGGTGTTGTAGCCAGGTGGGTCAATGGTCGAGAGTTCACAATGCTCTCCACTTCACTTAGTAGAGTTGATAAGTCCGCAAAGGAGAGTTTGGCTGTAGATAGTACTTTTCTCAGGCTCACTTTGACGGTTCGTATCATGCTTTCCCAAAATCCACCCCACTACGCTGCTCTTTCAACTATAAATTTCCATTTGATTCGTCGGTTGGAGCAGTGTTCTTGAAACATCCTATCGAACAGTATGTTTTCCCACACCCTAATTTCTTTCGCAGCCTGTCGGAACATCTGAGCGTTGTCCGTGTAAATGACCGTCGGTATGCCGCGTCGAGCGGTGAATCGTCGAAATGCTAATAAGAATAGCTCTGTTGATAAACCTGAAACCAGCTCCAAATGCACAGCCCTGGTTACCGCACAAATGAAGAGAGCCACATAAGCCTTACCAAAAGACGTTTCCTGCTTCACAAACAACGGTCCCGCAAAATCTATTCTAACAACCTGAAACGGGTCAGAGCGACACACTCTGTCGGCAGGCAAAGGAGCAGTAGGAGCTGTGGCTGGTCGTAAACGAGCTCGCATACAAATTGTGCATCTGTTGACCACTCCTTTGACGAGTTGTCTACCCCTAGGATTCCAGTATCTCTCTCTCAGCTTGGTGAGCGTGTCAGTTGTACCACCATGTAAAGTCCGCAGATGCGCATCCGTGATTACCAGTTCTGTGAACGGATGTTGGTAAGGTAGCAAAATGGGGTGCTTCACGTCTGGTGTCTCTTCTGAAAAGTGGAGCCTCCCTCCTACAGGCAAACATCCGGTGGAATCCAGCATGGGGGTCAAATTTTGATGTTTTTGACTGTTTGTCAACGTGATGTCCCAGCAGCAATTGAGCAATTTCCTCACCGTAAGCTTCCTCCTGAACGTATTAATCCAGTACTCTTCTGCGGTGGTTATTTCCTCGGCCGTAATTGTAGAAAGAGTCGTTGTGGTAGCTCCTCTAGCCTTAGGTATAAATCGAAAAACCCACGCCATTACGCGTAAAACACGCCCAAGTCGGCTGTGACGTGACAAATCCAGAATGGGTTTTAAGACCGTCACATGTAAAAGTTTCGCTTCTTTCTTAAGTTCCAGGTCCAGCTCACTTGGGAACAAAATTGAGGTTTGTGTGTCAGCCGGCCAGTCATGACTGTCTTTTACAAGCCACTATGGCCCAGACCACCACAAATTATCTGTTGACAGGTAGTTCAGGGAGGTTCCCCGTGTAATTCGATCAGCCGGGTTCTCATATCCAGGGCAATGCCTCCACTGTGTCTTGTCCGTGCAGCTCTGAACCTCTGCGACTCTATTTCGGACAAACTCGTTCCACTGTGTCGGATTTCCACGCAACCAATGGAGGGTAATTGAAGAGTCCGTCCAGTACACTATTTGGCTAACCTCAAGGAATCCATAAAAACAGTCTATTAGAAATGTGGCAATCGTGGATCCAAGAAGTGCTGCCATAACTTCCAGCCGTGGTAAAGTCATAGTCTTCAATGGTGCGATTCTTGACTTGGAGAACACTAAGGTGCTGTGAACGCGACCTTTTAAATCCTCAAATCTCAAGTACGCACAAGCCCCATGAGCGCGTTGGCTGGCGTCGCAAAAAACATGTAGCTGTACAGATTTGGAATGTCGGTCGGACACAACGCACCTGTAGACAGTTACATCTCCAAGTTGAGGCAACTCATATCGCCAATTCTTCCACTGTTTCTCTAAATCACTTGGTAAATAATCGTCCCAACCCACGCCTCGTTGCGATAACTCTTGAAAAATAAATTTTGCTCCAACTGTGAAAGGCGCAAGCAAGCTTAGCGGGTTAAATATTCGGGCTATCACTTGAGGGATATACCTTCTGCAATCGCTTTTCACGTCGGAGAGTCCTTCTACAGCCTTCGTGGCTGCTGTTATGAGGTCCTTTTCCGGATTCCAAAGAAGACCAAGAATTTTGACAGTTTCCGAAGAGAGGCATCCTTCACACGCCACGAACAGCTTACGTAAGTACTGCGAGTTGGAAGCCCACTTCCTCAACTTCCTGCCAGCAGCTTCAATCATGTCGTTCGCTTCATAAAACAGCTTAACAGCTTCTCGGTCCTTGGGTGCTCCTACCAGAACATCGTCCACATAAAATGACTGTGACAGTATATCGGCGGTCCTAGCAAGTGGTCCTTCGACTGTCTTCAAATGATGTTGAAGCGTGGCATTGAGAAGGAATGGACTAGCCTTTGTACCGAATGGGACTGTGGTCATTCTATACTCTTCTATTTCAGGTTCGGGTTCGTCTTTTTTCGGTAGCCTTCTAAACCAGAGGAACCTGAGAGCATCCCTGTCCTCTTCCCGGACGCTGATCTGCAGAAAAGCCTTTTCAATGTCGGCTGTCATAGCTAATCGATACAAGCGGAAATGAGTTAGAAGCTTGACCAGGTCTGCAACAAGCTTCGGTCCCTTTCGTTTAAGGACGTAGCCCCTGGCCGATGAGAAGAGGCATCGAAAACGACGCGCACCTTTGTTGTGGTAGAGTCGCTACGTATTACGGCATGATGCGACATGTAGTAAACGTTGTGGGCGTTAATATCAAGTGGAACCTTTTCTGTATGGCCCATGTTTACGTAATTTCTGATCGTAGTGTCATACTTCACTGCAAATTCCGGATTACGGGACAGTCTCAACCCTAGAGACTTGAGTCTCTTGATTGCTTGTGAGCGGTTGTCTTCCAGTTGCTCAGAGCTCAATTTCCAAGGTAGAGCGACTTCATAGCGGCCGTTAATGAAGGTCAGGTTTTGCTAGAATTGTGCCAATACAGTTTGCACCTCGTCAGCGGGTTCCTGCTTCTGATCAGAAATGCCTATACTTTCCAGACTCCAAAATCGTTCAAGCTCTTCGTCCACCGGTTCCTGCGTGGAGTTCACTCGAAGGAAGCAGATATTAGATGTTACATCCAGTGAGCTGACCAAAAACAAGGGCCCCTGAAAGCATCCAACAGAATATCGAGTTGAGGGCAACAAGGCGATTGTTTTAAAGCAAAAGCTTTTTACCTCTACCCCCCAAGGGTTCTTCGCGACCGTTGGTGTCACCAGAAAACTCCAGCGAACAAATAAAAGAATTTACTGGCACAGGCAGGAATCGAACCTGGAGCTAATAGACAAACAAAGCGAGAGCCCGTTGTCTTACCGATTTTGCTACGAGCACACGTGAAGACGGGGAAGACAGGTGGTGTACTCACCAAGCAACATCTAACGGGTTCACCCCCCCTGCGTTCTCGCATGAATGCCACGTGAAAGAGTCACGCGCCCACTCACGGCCCGTCTAGCGGCCCTGTGCGCACCTTGCTCATGTGCTAAGAGTTACAAAAAATTTAAGGGAGCTCACACCAATGCATGGCATCTCACTTCTAGCACGCCAATGTGCTAACCCTGTGGCCTCCAGTGTTCACGTAAAAAATCCCAGCTCCTTCTCGTCCACCCTCACGCCAAACCGAAGGAATACATTCAAATACTTGATGGCCAGGCCATCCCTCTAAGCCCCAGCATCAAGATCCTGGGCCTACATCTCGAGGCTAACACCAAGAGTGACGTCTCCTTGCAGAGCCCCAAAACAGCATTAATCAAATCAGTACACATGATCAGGAGGCAGTTGCCACCCAAGAAGCGAGGCCTAAAGGAATCTGATGCCTTTCGATTAATTGAAGCTTTTGTCCTCTCGAGAGTCACTTACGTCACCCCCTGTCTCTTCTTCTCGACAAGGAAGACATAGATGATGCTTTATATAATGATTAGAAAGACGGTCGAGCAGCATTGGTCCTTCTCATGAGTGCGTCCACACAGAGGCTTGCTTAGCACTGGGCCACAAACACGTGGAAGAGCTGATAGAAGGCCATCTTTCTAACCAGAATGTCCGGCTCAGAACTGCGGTGGGTGAACGCATGCATCAAACAGATTGGCTGGGCAGCCCAGAATTTCACTTCCGCTTGACGTACTCCCAGACCCTTGGCGACTAAAACTAAAGATTGCCTTCCCTTTGCTTAGATATATGAACCCCTCACATGACAAAGGTCACCGAAAAGCAACGGGCTCAAGCGCTAAACACCAACCTCGGTGGGGGTGATGCAGTTACCTACACAGACGCCTCCAAACATCGAGGGCAGCAATACGCCATCATATCGTGGCTACCTGCATACCAACCTCCTTGCGTGTACCCTCGCTTAGGACCCAAGAAATGACGGCAGCAGAAGAGGCAGCCATCACCTTGGCTCTCACTCAAACCAGGGGTTCGGAGGGTAGTCACCGATTCCCAGCAAGCCTACTGGAATTACCAGTCGGGTTGGGTGTCCTGACCTGCACTGCGCCGTGCTAAAAAAAACTACTCCCCAAACGGTTCCACTCAGCTCATCGGGACACCCCCTCACGCTTCAATGGAGGGCAACAAATACGCCCACTCAACAAGGCTGCGCTTTTACCTCCCGTGCTATGGAGCTGCACGAGGACAGTCACCCACTTGTCATGTTCAGAGAGATAACCCCGAATTATCGCCTTCTGAGACAGACCGTACCTTCGCCTTACCCTGACCTTTCCAGAGAACAACAAACTACCCCACGGCTCATACAATGCGGGCTCCTTCCCACAGCCTACGCGTCTTCACTTAATGTATCCGAGTCGCTACGACGCTGAATGTAAATTTTGCTGAGAAGTAGGAACACTCCGTCCCGAAATGGGGGTGTGCGACTTTCGCCCTGAGCACAGTCCTCTGTTTCCGTCACTACCCGACAAGAGCAATGGGAGATGCTGCTGTCCATGCCCTGTCTACCTACCCAGCTTCAGCGGGTGGACAGAACACAGGCGCGCGGACTGCATATGGGCCCCACAGAAGAAGGAATCGCTCCCCAGGGCTGCACTCTGGCCCGTTCAGAAATCTGAACAGAAGTATTTCTTCCTTCCTCTGCCGGAAATCTCGTCACCTCCGTCCGCGGCGCAGAGACGGAGAAGTCAGATCGTCTAACACCGGGTTGGAGCTTTCTTTAATTTTATAAAAAAGTTTCCACTCTTCTGCTACACCAATACAACTCAACCAAACCCCCGCTCATGCATTGATTTAACCTTACCAAGAATATCTCTTTGAAGTAATAAATGGTGTGGTTAAGTGCATTTCACTTCTCTCTGGCTTACTATTTGTAGAGCGATGTGAGTAAATTTAAGAGACGTCGCATGGGTAATCGTTTTGGGTGCCGTTTACAGCTTTGCTTTCCAACCACATTCACGGGGTGGATTGGCGCGATTTTTTTGGGGATGACGGCGCACCTCTCCCGTCATGACCTTCCAGAGATGGTCCGCTCCCAGTAGCAGGGAAATCCCAGGAACCGCCGCCATGCCGGGCTGAAGAAGCTTGTCAGCAATAGGCTGCCCAGTAGCTTCGATGGATAAAACAAAGTCACTCTCGAGGGGCACTTGCACGATGTCCTTGCAAGTAAAAGGAACTACCATGGCTTCCACAGAAAAAAGCTCGTCACTGTACTGACTGCGGACGACCACTTCCACTAGACGAAATTCCTTTATTGCTGACGTATCCTGACCGAAAATGTTAAGTGTTAAGTTGGTCTTCCCAAGCTCCTGTAAGCCAAGGGTACGGGAGACATCTCCTCGAATGAAACAGCGCTGGCTTCCCCCATCCACGATTCCACGGACGTACGCACGTTGTTGGCTTCCATGAATCCAGAGCCTACAAGTCTGCAGCAGTATTTCAGTATCTAGAATGGGCAGATTGCTGGAGTGAAGGCTACTAGTATCCAACTTCCTTACGCTCTCTGTTCTCTGAGTTCCTTGGCACCACCAGGTAGGATCACACACCGATGCAACATGTCGCCCGTTGCAGTTTCCGCATTTGACCGTGCGACGACACTCTTTGGAAAAATGCCCTTTCAACGTACAGCGAAAGCATCGTCTGTCAGCGGCCAACTTCTTCATTCGATCCTTGTGAGGGAGGTTGCCGTCGCATAGAGGCGTGCAATGCTGGTCGGAGTCGCAGAACAGGCACTTGGACTCGCCTAACGCGCTAGAATTCAGCCCCGCAGCCGTTGGCGGCATCCCCAAACCTTCCTTTCCATCGTGTGCTTTAGGCCGACCTTGTTCCCTTTTGCCTTCAACTCCACTCCGTTCTCGGTATTCCACTTCAATCATAAGGTGAGCTAAATGCGCGTCAAGCTCACCGTCAAAGGACGCGGGTGGCGCAGCTGCTCCGCTGGCGGAGGACTCTCCCTCTCGAGGGCTTGATCTTCGCGGATTATGTGCTATGTGTCGGTGATAGGCAACGACGATGTCTGACGGCAAGGCTCGCAGTAGCAAATCGGTAATGATCGTCGAGTAAGTGGCCGAAGAAACCTTTAGAGCCGCGAGTCTACGAACATGACATTGCACGTGGTCCAGCAGTCGTCGCAGTCCGCCGACATCATTCTAGGATACCACTGAAGGAAGCACTCGAAGCTGCGCTAAATGCTCCTGCACAATGCGGCGGGTGTCACCGAAACGTCGAGAAAGAATTTCCACGGCGTCTGGCTAACAATCTTCCGTCGGTTGCAGCCCGGCAATGGATGAGGCAGCTGACCCACCCAGCAGAGACCGAAGATAATGGAACTTCTCTCCATTGTTCAGGCTGGGGTTTTCGTGGACGGCTGCCTTGAACTGCGTCCAAAAGCTCAACCACTGGCACAACTCGCCGTTGAAGGTTTGCAGCTGCAGTGTCGGTAGCTTCACGGAGCCTACATGCCGATTACGCTCGTCACTGTGAGACTCCACCGCCGTAGCTGGGGCTGTCGATTCAGGCAGGCGTGTACCACTCCGAAGTGATTTCTCCTTGGCCTTCAGCTGGCCCAGCATGCCTTTGGCGGCGTCCTCGTATCTCATCATTGCTTCAAACTCAGCGGCGAACTCTTCGTCGCTTCGCTTCGTCGCTTCGTCGCTTCGCTTCTAAGTGGCCTCTGCTGCGGACATTGTGATTCCTTTTGTTAAAATGGTACCAACGTACTCGTGAAGTGCTGCGGCACACCTACGTGCCAGTTTTGACTTTCAACGATTCCTCTGGGGCCCGTTATTGCCCTGTTCTTTTTGGGTGAAGCTAAGCCTAACCCGCCGCCACGCCGTTGGACCCCCCTTCACTGCTCAGTGCAGCTAGGTGGGGAGCACCGCAGAAGGCGGCGTCTTCCTCGACGTTTGGTGGGGATCACGTTATTCAAGATGGTCCTCCGACCTCCTCGCTGTAACTAGCAACCACTTCTGCTGATGCCGGCCTGTTGAAATGGAACACGACCAAGGACCCGGCACCGCAACAAGAGTACCAGAACAACACTCATCACCAAGACTGACCGGGTAAGTCGACCCCGCTCACTGTTAGTGCTGAGGCCACTATCCAAAACCAACATTCGCGAAATACCTAAGAATGCTTTTGCTAACCTTATAGGCACTACGGTCCCAGAAGCCTTTCATTCCGAGATAGCCTCTCACAAGTACGACGCCGCGGGCAGTTGCCTTGACATCACAGTTTACGATGACGAACATGCGTCACACATCCCCAATACTGCCCAAATCATGATTAACAAAATGGCAAATTCACCTATATCCCAGTTGAGTTCAAAAAGTCCCCGCACCGTCCAAATACCACAAGAGGAGTAATTACAGTTGAGCCTGAAGACTCCGACGAAGATTTTTTCGAATGGCTTCGATGTGAACACGCAGAAATTCTCTCGGTACATCGCATCGGCAAAACCAATCGTGCGGTAGTCCCGTTCGACTCCCCAACTTTGCCAAAAGCTGTGAAGTATTACGTGGCCATCATTAAAGTAAGCCCCTATGTACCCAAGACAATGGTATGCAACAACTGCCACCGCATCGGTCATATGTCCAAGTACTGTACCAGCCAGACGGTGTGCAGGAACTTCGGTAGACCACATGATGCAGGTGAGGATTGCGGACCGGCAGTATATTGTGCTGTATGTGACGAATTAGGCCATATTGCTGTCCGTCCAACTTGCCCCAGCAGGCTTCCGTCTAATAACACACCCGCTAAGGATTGTGCAAGGGCATCTCTTAGGCGCACAGAATACGTGAGAATGAAACTCAGCGCCAGCGAAACAGGAGGCAAGGTTCTTGTGACTCTAAACAGGCCCTCCCTTAGGCCGCCGTCTTTGCCAAGCTGGCTGCCCTGCGAGAAGAAAACAAGCAGATCAAGACTGAAAACCAGGAACTCAAAAGGTCCTAGCCGCAAAGAATCAGAATGTAACCAAAACGAACCCCACTAAACCCGCTCCGCGCAACAATACGTGCTCTAGCCGGAGCCCCGGCATCAAACGTACTCCCACATCATAAAGTAGGTTCGACCCGGAGCTCACGCAGGCTCTCCACGCCATCCGAACCGACATTCAGCGCCAACGTACTACAGGGCAAGATGACATCGCAAAAATTCGAAGTCTTCTAGAAATTCTCGTGCACCAAACAATGGTCTTACTGCAAGGTTTTTTAGAAGGGTTAACCCCGACAGAGGTTCCCGAGGAACCCCCGCGTAAATTCGATATTCAGCAATAATGGCGACTCCTACTATTCTACAGTGGAATTTCCGCAGCTACCAGCAGAATCATCTCACATTGTTACAGTACATTAGGCGAATCCAACCGCTATTTATATTGCTCCCAGAAACTCGAACAACTCCTAACGTTCGTGGCTACACCACCTACACCAGCCCCTGCATTACCTGCTGACCCCATCGCAACTCAAACGGATCCACCGTTACACCCGGCTATGTGGCCGTACTGGTTTGTGCAGACCTCGGTAGCCGACAAGGCATTGTTCTGTGCCTCACGTCTACTCAGCATGAAGTCGTGGTCACTCATGTTTGACTACCTAGTCGAAAAACCACAGTGGTTGCCTCGGCCTACTATAAGCCCATTGCAGGATCCCTTCGTAATGTTAGTTTTAATTGCATAAGTCAACCTAGGTCTCAATTTCCCTGCACAATTATGGTTATTGGAGGCAAGTTTAATGCAATGAGCCACACCTGGGGCTATACCAATACATACAAGAGAGGGGTGGCTCGAGAGGAAACTGCTGAATTATGCAATCTACACCTCGTTAATGACCTCACCTGCGCAACAAGGATGGGGCTTCATCCATCTCAACGGGACACCATCCCTCACCTGACATCGACCACTGCTGGCCTCATCCGTAATTGGTCCACATACAGTACAACGTGGGGTAGTGACCACTATCCTATATATATTACATTACGCGGCAAGCGACTGCGCATGACGAAAACTATCACTCGAACAGACTGGTGTGCCTTTCGGCAAGCTCTCAATGCACACGAGGACCACGATCTTTTGGCATTCATCGCTGGCGTCCAACAGGCCTCGCACGCGGCTTCCGAAAGTAAGCTGTTATGAAGACACCCCTGCCAATGACGGGCATTTATCGAATTTGTTGAAGCGAGTCGAGCAGCTCATCCACCGTTAGCGCAATAATGGTCATCGCCATCGGGACCTGATGCGGATAAGGCATCAAAACACTGATTAATTCGTATTAGAAGCAATTATTAAATTACCATTCGAATCACTTGTGCTCCTGACTTAGCAAGAAACGTTGCCTCTCCAAGTTGTGGCGAATTTACAGAGGCCTCGCCAGGAAATCGAAAAAACACCAAGCACTGTTCTCTACCCTTGCACTGACAGGCGATCCAGCCACAGTACAGCACCAACTTATCACTACCTTCTTCCCCACGGTATCACTCACCCAGACCCCGCACTACTAGTCATCCAGGTCCCAGATTCACGCGAGGACCTAGACTCTCCGTTCAATCTGCCAGAACTCCGGGTGGCCATAATGCAGAGAAAACTCCGTTCTGCACCTGACCATGATCGCATCACCTGGCAACAAATTCGGAACATGGGTGATTTTACCCTGACTCGACTGCTAGCCCACGTAAACAAGCTATGGGAGATGAACGAGTTCTCTGATTATCTGAAACTCACCCTTGTACATACCATTACCAAACCAGACAAAGACAAAAATGTTATCTCAAACTTGCGGCTAATTTTACTTACTCCTACCGTGTGTAAACTAATAGAACGTCTGATCAATGCACGAATTCATTACTACCTCGAATACGCTCAAGCTTGGTTTCATCCGCCCAAACCGGCTTTCCCCCTCATCTCGGTACACACGACTGCCTGTAGTTTCTTTGTCGTGTTATCGTCGGCGATTTGCGGCAACGAGTGGCAAACGAATAACACTGCCCTTTCCTGTTGTAGGAATACGAGGCTCGCCTCGTGCAACCAGCCCGAAGCCGCCTGGGCGCTACTCATCACCGAATTCGACAAGCATCGATAACTATCTGCCAAAACAAGCGTGATGAAAGCAAGACGCGACCTCCTCTGACGTCACAAGCAAGCAACAGCCAGCGCCCCCAGGACCATATTTAAAGGCTTGGAAACAGCTCACCTCTGAGATTTGCGGCCACGAGTGGCGAACGAATAACACTTGCCCTTTCCTGTTGTACGTAGGAAACTTTTGTTCACATTGAGTGCGATTTTAGCGAACATATTTTATGAGGCCGTAAATCCCACCGCGAGTGCGTTTACAGTTGTGCCGTGGGTGTCGACGTGTGTACGTACCGTGCACGCATCGGGCGCCTTCTTTCCAGGCCGAGCGCTCGGGTGCCATTATGTTGATTGTTTTTATGGAGCTTTTGGCCTAACGCGAGTGATTTGCCCTACATCAACTCTGCTATTGTCTATGTGCCTTGCGCTGCTGCTCTTATCTGCGGGAGATATCGAAGCAAGTCTGGGGCCCTAAACTGAGGATGTGATCCTACTTCTCTAAGAGTGCCATGAAGAAACTAAAACGGCTCGTGCAGATATCAAGCGGCAAATCAGGAGCATCCACACTCGTGTTAGCGCTAACATAGCCTGAACAATGTGTCTGACTGTAGGGTGAACATCGATGCCGCTGCAGACTCAGTTCAAGAAGTTAAAGTTCACATTAGCAAGGCCAACGAAGGGCTCGTAGATCTTGTTGATGATATAAATAACCGCATGCGCAGAAACAATCTTATCAACAAAAGTTTTGACGAGGTCGAACATGAAGACTACGCGGAATGGGAGCGTATTGTTAGGGAATTTTTTTCTAAGCATCTTAAACATGAAGTGGGCGGCATTGAACGGGCTCATCGCGTAGGTAGCAGTCGACCTAACTTCCATAGACCACTTATTGTGAAATTTTTCAACTTCAAATCAAAAACACATGCTCTGAGGCTTGGTCCTAAATTAAAAAATCTCGAATCACCCAAAGTATGGCTTGAAGAAGATTTTTTCCCAAAGGTTCAGCATGCTAGCATGAAACTGCGTGAACTTGCAAAGGAAAACATAAAAGACGGAGAAAAAAATCGCGCCAATCCACCCCGTGAATGTGGTTGGAAGGCAAAGCTGTAAACGGCACCCATAACGATTACCCATGCGACGTCTCTTAAATTTACTCACATCGCTCTACAAATAGTAAAGCCAGAGAGAAGTGAAATGCACTTAACCACACCATTTATTACTTCAAAGAGATATTCTTGGTAAGGTTAAATCAATGCATGAGCGGTGTTTGGTTGAGTTGTATTGGTGTAGCAGAAGAGTGGAAACTTTTTTTATAAAATTAAAGTAAGCTCCAACCCGGTGTTAGACGATCTGACTTCTCCGTCTCTGCGCCGCGGACGGAGGCGACGAGATTTCCGGCAGAGAACGAAGAAATACTTCTGTTCAGATTTCTGAACGGGCCAGAGTGCAGCCCTGGGGAGCGATTCCTTCTTCTGTGGGGCCCATATGCAGTCCGCGCGTCCTGTGTTTTGTCCACCCGCTGAAGCTGGGTAGGTAGACAGGGCATGGACAGCAGCATCTCCCATTGCTCTTGTCGGGTAGTTGACGGAAACAGAGGACTGTGCTCAGGGCGAAAGTCGCACACCCCCATTTCGGGACGGAGTGTTCCTACTTCTCAGCAAAATTTACATTCAGCGTCGTAGCGACTCGGATACATTAAGTGAAGACGCGTAGGCTGTGGGAAGGAGCCCGCATTGTATGAGCCGTGGGGTAGTTTGTTGTTCTCTGGAAAGGTCAGGGTAAGGCGAAGGTACGGTCTGTCTCAGAAGGCGATAATTCGGGGTTATCTCTCTGAACATGACAAGTGGGTGACTGTCCTCGTGCAGCTCCATAGCACGGGAGGTAAAAGCGCAGCCTTGTTGAGTGGGCGTATTTGTTGCCCTCCATTGAAGCGTGAGGGGGTGTCCAGATGAGCTGAGTGTAACCGTTTGGGGAGTAGTTTTTTAGCACGCGCAGTGCAGGTCAGGACACCCAACCCGACTGGTAATTCCAGTAGGCTTGCTGGGAATCGGTGACTACCCTCCGAACCCCTGGTTGAGTGAGAGCCAAGGTGATGGCTGCCTCTTCTGCTACCGTCATTTCTTGGGTCCTAAGCGAGGTACACGCAAGGAGGTTGGTTCTGGAGGTAGCCACGATGATGGCGTATTGCTGCCCTCGATGTTTGGAGGCGTCTGTGTAGGTAACTGCATCACCCCCACCGAGGGTGGTGTTTAGCGCTTGAGCCCGTGATTTTCGGTGACCTTCGTCATGTGAGGGGTTCATATATCTAAGCAAAGGGAGCATCTTTAGTTTTAGTCGCCAAGGGTCTGGGAGTACGTCAAGCGGAGTGACATTCTGGGCTGCCCAGCCAATCTGTTGATGCATGCGTTCACCCACCGCAGTTCTGAGCCGGACCTTCTGGTTAAGAAGATGGCCTTCTATTAGCTCTTCCACCGTGTTGTGGAGCCCCGTGCTAAGCAGCCTCTGTGTGGACGCACTCATGAGAAGACCAAAGGCCTGCTCGACCGTCTTTCTAATCATTATATAAAGCATCTCTATGTCTTCCTTGTCGAGAAGAAGACAGGGGGTTGACGTAAGTGACTCTCGAGAGGACAAAAGCTTCAATTAATCGAAAGGCACCTGATTCCTTTAGGCCTCGCTTCTTGGTGGGTACTCGCCTGATCATGTGTATGATTTGATTAATGCTGTTTTGGGGATCTGCAAGGAGACGTCACTCTTGGTGTTAGCCTCGAGATGTAGGCCCAGGATCTTGATGCTGGGGCTTAGAGGGATGGCCTGGCCATCAAGTATTTGAATGTATTCCTTGGTTTGGCGTGAGGGCGGACGAGAAGGAGCTGGGATTTTTTACGTGAACACTGGAGGCCACAGGATTTAGCACATTTGCGTACTAGAAGTGAGATGCCATGCATTGGTGTGAGCTCCCTTAAATTTTTGTAACTCTTATCACATGAGCAAGTTGCGCACAGGGCCGCTAGACGGACGTGAGTGGGCGCGTGACGCTTTCACGTGGCATTCAGCGAGAACGCAGAGGGGGTGAACCCGTAGATGTGCTTGCTGAGTACACCACCGGTCTTCCCCGTCTTCACATGTGCTCGTAGCTAAATCGGTAAGACAACGGGCTCTCGCTTTGTTAGTCTATTAGTTCCAGGTTCGATTCCTGCCGGTGCCAGTAGTTTCTTTTATTTGTTCGCTTGAGTTTTCTGGTGACACCAATGGTCGCGAAAAAAACCTTAGTGGGTAGAGGTAAAAAGCTTTGCTTTAAAATATTATGTGCGCTTTAACAAGCTACACATAGAGCACGCCACATACCGTTATGATCCTTCCACAAGCCAAGTCGGTCAAGTCTCTGCAAAAAATCAGCCTCCCCCTAAATGACACCCCGTGAACCAAACTCAGTCAGCCACATTTCGTCTCCTTGCTCATGTGCGCGGGCATGGCACATGTTGCCTGGTTGTGAGAATTTACGATTTGACCGCAATGTGTTCGTGTAGATGGTGTGATGCCAAGCAAATGTGTCGATTTTCGCTGTCATAAATTTCGTTGTTCACGGTGTATGTATGGAAAGGACTTTATTGAGTAAATCCTGCAGTAGGTAAAGCCCGGTTGACGGGCCGACCTCAACGTGGCCGTGCGTTGCATCCTCTTGGGCAACCCTACTCGACAGGGACCCCCTTGCGGAGTCCGTGCCTTTCGAGTGCCTTGAGAACCTGCTGGATGGCCCACTCTTGATCCGACTTGTTGGCTGAGGCGATGGCGATTTGGAGATCTGCGGGGTATTCTGTGAAGCTGACGCTGTCTTGTATGGCTGCACAGTCCCATAGGATGTGCCAGCGATTGGCCGTACCTTGTTTTCAGATGTCGCACTGTGCGCTGGGATAATCGTCGGGGTACATGTGATGGAAGAGCGCCGGTGTGAGCACCGACGCAGTTTGAAAGCGTCGTAGGTGTACGGCTTCTTCCCTGGTTAGAGATGGTGACAGTGTTACGATTTATTCGACATCAACTTCAAGTCATACCAAAATGGATACCTGCGATACGGCGACAGCAATTCCATCTATCGCAAAACTCCAGGGTGAGTGATCTTATGAACTGAACAGGCTTTATAATGCGAAAAAGGCAGGACTGTTATGGTGTTCAAGAATACGTTTCGAAACTACCATGCACCACATGGGCATTGCAACGTGCACAGAAGTGAATATTTGGGCACGGTGATGTGACAAAAACAAAGAATTATTTTCTCGCAAACTGAGAAACCTCACAAGGAACCGATTGAGCGGACTTGGAAAACGTTTTTTATTATTGCATTGTGTGCGACCGCCTTCATTGTTTTATTAAGAGTGCATTTCCATTTTACCCACCGTACATGCAGCTTCGTGTGTTGAGTACTGAATGTAGTGAACGACTTCTGTGTGCTGTCTTTTTTAGGTCTACCTAGCACCTGTAGGTATTTGTGTCCCGGTGGGTGTTCCCGGTGAATGTACCGCGTAGTGTGGCTGTCGAGCGAGTAACATAAGCTTGAGCCAGAGTGTTTGAATGCGGGTGCTCTGTGTTTCGATCGGCGTATGGGAACAACTATTTACTGGCGGCGAAGTAGCGTAGATATTAGCCCTTTATGTTATGAATGTGGTGAATAAACCCCTTGGTTTTACTTTTCTTCAATGCCTGTGTGAAAACTCGAAGTGTTTGCAATCGCAACCTTGTACTCCCCTTTTATCGCCGAAGTGTTCACGGAGCATATGTTACAGAATGCAGCTAGGCACACAACCTAAGTGCTAGAGGAGAAGTTCTAGAGATCTGCAAGGCTATATTTCGGCATGGCAGCGTGTTGGTAACTTCTCAGCAGCTGCTGCTGTCGGTGTTTCAAGTAGTGGTGATTTTCGTCTGGCTGCAGCCCATGCAAAATTATTGTCACGGAACACCTATCAATGCCCCATAGCGCCATAACCCGTCACCGAAGACGACGAAGAGGATGCGGGTGGCCTGAACGATCATGGCCGCTTGTAAATAGATCGCATCGCTCTGCGGCAACACCTTGTAAACACATCACTTCAACGTCGCCCATGGCTCGTCTGTTCATTGTCCTGCCGCCACGTAACATATTGGTTGAGGTGCGGGTTTCAGTCCTATCCCAGCCCCGGTGAGTCACGGACGTGACATTCCCCAGCCCCGTGTCCCCTGACCATGCCCCCCCGAGACCAGACGAACTGACCAGCCACGACCAGACGTATAGCCGGCGACGTCACCCCGCCCAGATCTCTGGCGCTTCTCCGAAAGCTATGAACGCTGCCTCGTGGGGTCGGTGGTGGTCACAGCTGTTCCTTGGCCGGTGCTCATCGCGACTATCACCATCATTAGTGGCGTTAAGGACTTCATTGTATACGTTCTTATCGCTTTGCTCATACGCGTCGCCACCCTGTCTTTGCCCTGGCCTCGACCGGACCGTCGTCCTCCAGCGGGGGGGGGGGGTGGTGGAGGGGTGATGTCAGGGAACACCGATCAATGCCCCATAGCGCCATAACCCGTCACCGAAGACGACGAAGATGCGGCTGGCCCGAGCGATCATGGCCGCTTGTAAATAGTGTTGCAAATGAAGAAGAGGGGAAAGCGGGCAGTGGCACGCGGCGCATTGTCATCATTGAGTAGTTGGGTTGAGGACAGCCAGTAAAGAAGCGTGTATCGCTCCGTCTAGGGCTCTGGGCCTTCTGTCGCGCTAGCTTCCTCGACAGCTTTGGTGCCGCGCAACCCGTGAAATCGTCCTTCGGAGCATCACCCACACGCCTTCGTCGATCGACCGCCTTCGGAAGACTCGTGGCGTCGTCAGGAGCGGCGTCACGCGAGCTTCTCAACCAACTGAATGACCTCCTGGAGCAGCCTTCTCCCGACGCGGCGACCCTTAGCTCCTACGTCGACTACATCGTGCAGCAAGACGCGGAGTTCAGGGCGCTAAACGGGAAGATCGCCGAGACAACGGATGATGACGCGCTGCAGCAAGAGCTCGAGGTAGCGCCAGAGTACAACCGCAAGGTACCGTGCGCCATCTCTCGGGCACGGTTTCTTCTAGCCGAACGCTCCCGTAACCAGCGAAAGCGGGGCAGCAGCTGCTTTAGCCCATGATACAACGGTTACGTAATCACGCATCGCACCTGCGTCATGGCATCGGACAGTCGCCCTTCCAAAATTCCAGATACCAGCGTTTTCGGGAATTCTGCACGAGTGGCAAGCCTTTTGGGAGCACTAAAGCGTTACCATTCATGACAACGTCGACCTGCGAAAAATCGAGAAATTCAAGTATCTGCTGACCTACATGATCGGCGATGCCAGGCGAGCCATCGAGGGCATCGGACTTTCGGAAGCATAGTACGACGTTGCGGTGAGCGCCCTTGTTCAACAGCTTGGCCGCCCAGAGTTGTTCATTAACGAGCATATCGATCAATTGCTGCCATTCATACCGATACGTAGCTCGACGAATGTCGACAGGCTCCGCGAGTTGTACGACAAGGTACATTTCCGAGTCAGCGCCCTGGAAGCCCTGGGAGTTCCGCAAGAGTAGTATGCCGTGGTTCTCATCCGTGTACTCTTGCGATGTCTGCCCGATGACATAGCCTTGATGTACCGGCAGAGGGCTAAGGAATTGGGCCAAGGGTCGACTACTGGATCCGCGGTGGAATCCGCGATGGGTCAAGGGCAAGGTTGCGAGGTGAAGAAACTGCTGGAGGTCTTGAGGATCCAAATTGAGATTCTCGAGGAAGGGAAGGAAGGGCGGCCCCTATCAACCGCAGCTCCTCGGTCCGTCCAGAACGCCGACTTGAACACCTCAAGACAATCGGAGACACCCTTTTTCTCAGCGTTGGCAATGACCGCAGAGACAGAGTCCCCAGCCACGGACGCGTGTCCCTTGTGTGACAGCCGTGGTCACAAGGTAGCGGACAGTTGCGTCAACCTGTCGGCGGCCGAGAAGAGGATGCGATAGTGCAACGCTCGCTGCTGCTTCCGGTGCGGCAGACGCAACCATGTGGCTCGTCAATGTAGAGCGTCGCGCAACCTGACCTGCAGTACCTGCAACGGGCACCACCTCACCCTGCTGTGTGACGTGCTCGGGCAGGCTGACCACAACATGCCCAGATCAACGCCGCAGGTATAAGCCTGGCAAGGTGCACCGCCAACTGTGGGGACGGCTTGGATTAGGCACTCCGGAGATACGCCAGTACTACTGCAGACGGCCCGAACCTGGGCAGAGGGTGCTCGGCGACGTTTAGTCTGAGCACTTCTAGGTACTGGAAGCCAGCGGACGTTCATTCGTCAAGATCTGTCTAAAGCCTATAAATGCACTGTTCATGACACAGAAGAGCTAGCGTTGGTACGTTCGGTAGGACAAAGGCTCACAAGATATTACGCTGCCGGCGAGTAGAGGTGAATATACGCGGACAAGCTCACGGAGACCCAATCACGTTGGAAGCTTTGGAGGTCCCTAAGATTTGCTCGGTCAACAGTCCGCAACTCAATAGCGCTACATTCAATATCCTCCGTGAAAAGCGGTACGACGCTGCTGACGTCTACCAGCCGAATATATGGAAAGAGGATGAAATCGGCATACTGGTTGGATCGGACGCCTACTGGAAGGTTGGCCACAGGCAAAATAGGCCGAATTCCATGGAGATCTCACAGCTGCAGAAACAGCTGTAAGTTGGACGATTCGAGGAACACTCGGATCTACGGCTTGTAGATCCGAGCGCCATGCTCCTCTCGGGTGGCACACGACGGCATTGAGAATTTGGCACATGTACTGTGTGGCGCCGGCGGAACTGCTGTTCCAGTTCATCGCATGAACGCGAGTCGCCTAATGCCTCCCTGAGCTCTTGTAAGGGATTCAGAGCCAAACGCAAAGTAGTTGAAGACGTGATGATGGAGAAATGGGCGGAAGGAACGAACAGCTCTAGTGAGCAGACCCCGTAGCAAGAACCTGCCGAAAAAACACCCAATTATAAATCCGCACGTGGACGCAAGAAAACTCGATACCCTGAAACGGCCCCGAAAGAATATGCACCTAAGGATCCTACGTCGAATCCGAGCACGTTATCGAACGAGGGCACCGTAAAGGCATGCTCGAGACGGGCCAGTTCTGGAAGTCCAGCATAGGGGGAGGCGAAGACAAACCGAACTGATAAAGCGTGTTCAGCCAACCGTAAACATGCGCATGTGGAGAAACGCCAGAAATTTAGCTTGGGCCGCAGCAGCGAAGGAACCATCAGGCAGAGCATAGAGCGCATCAGCCGTTTCTTTAAGCAAACCCAGGCCAAACAGCGCGCACAGCCATTTGTGTCTGCGGAGCGGGAACGTCAGGCTTCGGGTGGCTGCAGGAAACCTCATATGCTGGCCTGTAACAGGAATGTTCTCACGCTGTTGACTCCATCTCCAAGCGAAGGAAGGCAGACGTCGAACACCGACGATGGAGTTGGACACCATCGCGATCGTGATCATGGGCTACAACGCTCTTCAATTGCAATGGGGACTTCGCCAAGTGTCACTGCAACATGAATAGTTTCATCTGCAATCTTCCTGTGTAATAACTGCACGTTTTTGAACTCGCCTACTGACCATCTTGGGCCCGCGGGAAGATGTTGCAAATGAATAAGAGGGGAAAGCGGGCAGGGGCACCCGGCGCATTATCATCATTGGAGTAGTTGGATTGGAGGACAGCCAGTAAAAAGGAGCGTATCGCTATGTCTAGGGCTCTGGGCCTCGTGTCGCGCTAGCTTCCGCGACAAATAGATTTTTGAAGCCAAGCCAAGCCAAGAGTGTGACATATCGCTCTTCGGCTCTTCGGTGTTTTGGTCGCGTTTCCATGGTTTCAACCCTGGACCTGTTGCCAACAGTGCTGTCGTCTTGCCCAAGAACCTCTGGCACCTCAATGACCTGTCAGCGACGACGGCCGAAGCGCTGGTGTGTACCCCGGGCCAGCACAGCATCATCATCGCCCATTAGGCCTAGCGTCCACCGGCACCGCTGGCACTAGACCTAGGCACGCCGCGGTTGCTATAGCAACGCCTCCGCTACGCTCGCCGTGCATGAATGTGACGCTGCAACGCCACAGTATGAACGCTGAAGTGACTCCTGCTGCCCCAGATCGAACACAGCACGTGCCGATTGCGGCAACGGCTAATGATGGTTCGACTAACACCAAGAAGCGGACATGTGATAAACCATCGGACTCGCTGGCTGCACTGACTCAGGAGACTTTCGCGCACAAACGTGGCCCCGAATCTGAAGTGCATACGGTGACCCCCGGGTTATCTCCGGTATACAAAGTGCCGATAAAACCACGGGAGTGCTTCAATGTGACGACATTGCTGAACTGTGTCCTCGAAGCCACATTGGATTCCTGCCTCCAAACCACAGGGTTCTAAGGCTTCGTGATTCACCGGCCCACTAACAGCGTCCCCGTTTGCGTGCGTTCGCTCAATGATGTGGATCACCTCCATGGCGTGAAGGAAATTCCTCTACCTGATCACACCGCATTGCCCGTTCAAGTGTACCTGATCTCGGGCTCAGATCTCCGCAGGTGTGTAGTTTCCGGCGTTGACCCAGACGAGTCCCCAGAGGTTCTTGCGGCAAAACTTACATACACCAGTCGCAAGATCTTGCAAGCCCGGTACATGGGTCGCAGTCGAACATGCCTTGTCACCCTTCAGGGCCCGACGTCTCCCCCAGCGCACATCACATATTATGGCTGCATACTGCTATTCCGCCCTTACAAGGCGTAATTTATTGCTACAGGGGCTTACAGCTTCGCCATATGCATGCCTCCTGCCCTCAACGTGAAGACACCGCAGAGAAGTCCTAGAAACTGCCAAATATGAATGTGGAATCTGTAAAAAAAGATGACTCCGACGTCACATCTAAAGACTGCCCCGTTAACCGTAAAGCTATCGAAACTCGTCGCAAGAATACTCGCGACCGCAAAGCGCCACTGCAAGACGCGTCCGACGGTGCGGTCAAGACTTCTAACCGTTACGCCATCTAGACTCCCACCGAAGAAGAGTTTCCTCCATTAAGCGTAGATGATGAGCCCCAAAACGTTCTTACGTACAAGGAGGCAGTCAAGCATGGCAAGGTACGGCGCAAACGTCAGAATCCACCGCATGAGCCAACTATGGAAGCTCCGAGGAGGTGGTAGAGCTTGAAAAGCGGATTCTTCGCTCCAGAAAGAGGCCCGACGTCTTCGTCACCGAAGGACTCTTCTGTCCGCTCTTCTCAGCGCTCAGCAACCGCTTACACTCGCTCGTCAGCTCCTGCTACGCCTGTCCCACCCGTGTCATCGCCATCTGGCAAGCTGTCTCCGATCGAACTCATCCATTTTGTGGCGCAGCAACTGCAACAGCTCTCGTCGGTTTTGCTGACTCACCTTTCATCGTTGCAGTAATCCAAACGAACCACAAGTGCATGCTTCAGTAGAACTGCCGGGGACTCGCAAATAAGGCTGGGGAGCTTCGCTACGGTATGCATATCGGAGGTCTCCCGGTTTGGGCTCTCCTCCTGCAAGAGACCAACTCTCTTCCCAGTCTCCCCGGATTCAACGCCTACGCCTCGCCCACCATTCTGAATCGTCGGTGTAGCAGTGTGAATGAACATCCAGGCAAGGCTGCTGTCTATGTCACCAGCTGTTACTCCCAGGCTCAGCTGAAATTAGAACCATGGTGCAGTGAATAGCAGGAAGTGGTGGCCGTGTTACTGCGCCTCCCTCAAACTGACATCATACTGGTGTCATGTTACGTGCGCCCGCACAGCGGACGCTCCCCCGTGTTGTGTCTTGGTTGGATTGAAAATCTCCTTCGCGCGCACCCGGGGTGCGCAGTGCTGGTAGGTAGAGATTTCAACGCGCCGCGTCCGACTTGGGGATACCCCTACTCAAGCGCACGAGGAGGTCTGGTGTTGGACGCGTTCACCGATGCGCACTTTGTGCTCCTTAACCTGGTCGACACTCCAACTCGTCGACGTGACCACCCGCGCAGACCTTCGTACTCCCCTGACCTTTCTTGGTGGCTTGGAGCGCAGCCTGTGTCTTGAATTGGGAGCCGGAATGCTGGGGCACTGATCATTATCCCATCCGCATGGGCTTGGCTCCCGCTGAAAAAGTCCGCACCTGCCACCGCTGCGGTGTCACAGACTGGGACTTGTTTCGGAGAGCTCTGAACACCTCAGTTTATGAAGACCTATCTGATCCCCTGTACGTGCTACGTGCGGCTCTCCGGGATGCCACGCGGACTTCTTGGGTAGAAGAAAACAAGCCAACACCAGACCTACATCTCTTAAATTTGTGGGCTGCTCGCCACCGAGCGGAACTGGCAACCAATAGAGATCCTTCAAATCCAGAATTGCGCACCTCCTTACAACGTCTTACGGCTGCAGCTCACCGCCATGAGACGTCTATATCCCGGCAACGGTGGCTGGACTGGTGTGCCGCAGTAGGGCCATCCTCTACCACTGCGTCAATCTGGCGCACTTTTCGTCGTATGAAGCTCGGTGGACGCCCCCAAGAACCGGCTGCCAATACGTGCCTAACGTCTGGATGGACCCCGTGCCAGTTTGCTCCTCAAGTGCCAAGGAGTTCTTCCCAAAGTACGACCAAGCTCCACCATCATTTGCCTGCTCACCTACTCTGCCCCCAGAGGATAGTTCGCCTCCCAGTCAGAAAGATCTTGGCGGGATTCAGGCGCAATTCACCATGGCTGAGTTTCTGGCGGCAATAGACAAGGCGGAAGTTACCCACAGCCCCAGGCCCAGACGGTGTGACTTACGAAGCGTTCAAGAACATCGACAGTCCAAGTCGACGGTGGCTACTCGACTGGCTGAACGCTATCTGGACCTCTGGTGACATTCCGGTCTCCTTGAAGCACTGCCGAAGTAGTGCTAATCCCAAAAGCTGGGAAGCCTCATGATCGCCTCAGTAATCTTCGCCCAATCGCACTAACATCGACCGTCTGTAAGCTCCTTGAACAGATGCTAGCCACGCGCCTTACATGGTGGCTAGAACGATACGGATGGTACCACCCGGCTCAGATTGGGTTTCGTACGCACCTAGGCACAGAAGATGGCCTAGACCACCTCTCATCTATGGTGCTCTAGGTGGCAGATCGAACAAAATCCACACGATCCTTGCTATGTACGTCCAAAAGGCCTATGACAACGTGAGCCACGCTGCAATAATCAGTATTCTACAGTGGCTCCTCCTTCCACCAGCAGTATGCCGTTTCGTAGCGTCTTTCTTCAGAGCCGCTCCTTCTACATCCGCATTGGAAAAGAACACGTGGGACACTTTGTTTCGGAGCGAGGCGTGCCTCAAGGTTCTGTGATGTCCCCAGTGCTATTTAACGTGGCTATGCTGCTTTTGACATGGAAGCTGGGTGAAATACCGGACACATTCTGCCTCGTATATGCAGACGATGTGACTGTGTGGTCTGTGCACAATCAACTGCACCGGCAACGAGCAGGTCTACAGACTGCCTTGGAAATTATTTCATGGTGGTGCTCAAACATTGGATCGAATTTGTCCCCTTCAAAGACTGCATACAAGTCAGCTACCAATCGCAGGGGCCGACGCCGGTTGTCGCAGACACCAATATGCCTGTCCTTGAATGGGGAGACCCTGGATACCACTGCTTATATTCCTGTATTGGGGTTAGAAATAAGCGCCGCAGGTTCAGTAGCTTCATGGGTCCGTTGCACTCGACAAAAAGCTGCCAGCATGCTTCACTTGTTCCGCTGCATCGGCCAGAAGTCGGGGGGTGCCTGCTCTCGTGTCTTGCGTGTATTAGTGCGGGCAGTCTTTCAGCCGTGTATCGTATACCAAGCCCAGTTCCAGCATCTCACTTTGAGCGACTGGGATAGTTTGGAAACCACAAACAGGGAAGCAATGAGAGTGATCACCGGCCTTCCTCCCATGACCTGTATTCTGACCCTGCAAGCTAAGGCACAAATTAACACATTGGACGAACTTGCACATCAGTGTCGATCGGCACGTCTTCTAAAACCTAAATCGATTCCTGCCACCGCCGCACTAGCGCACTACTATGACCCCGCATCACCTCTGATATCGCGCCCAGCTGAGTCACCGCCATGGCACCGCCCACAGGCCACCGATAACCGGCCTCTCGGGCGTACAAAAAGTATTCGCCCAGGGCATCAGACCAACCCACTCCTCCCTATCAACACACCAGATGGTCTCCAGGCCCATGTGGATGCAAGGGTGGACAATGGCATCATCCAAACGAGCCTAGTTTGCCCTGCTATGCCGCCTGTAAACCAGACATGCAGTTATGTTACAGAGGCACCGCTTTCGTCGGTTTTGGCAGAGCTGGTCGCCATCCGTGACGGCTTGTGTGCCCTAGGCCCTCGTCTATGTGTTGACCCGCCGTCTTGCCTGACAATCGATACCGATTCAACACACGCTACTCGCGAGATACGGCGTGTATACAGCACACTGGGCATTACAAGCGATGTGCGCCGGATACTGCAACCGTTCCCGTGCCCTGTTGGCATCCTCTGGGCCCGCCGTAGCACGCCCACCCACGTCGAGGCCGACTTGGCTGCTCATCCTCCGCAAGTTATGTTCCCGCTCCCACTTCTGCAGCTGTCCCTGCAGGACGCTCTTCAAATCAAGAAAGAGTCTCTTCGGCGCTCCATGCGTGCCCTTCTTCCTCAACGTGGGACTGACCTTCCTGGCGGCTTACCCCGCCGTGAGGAGGTCACGCTCCGGAGAATTCGGATGGGCATTGCACTCACGCCTGCTGTTCGTGCAACGTGGACTTCTGGCCTCGGGGTTACCTATGCAACCTGCCCCTAATTCCCTGTTTCCGCTGCGGAGGTGATATTAGACCATCTCCTGGGGACATGTCCAGGTCTTCAACCAGCCCGAACCCAGCACATGGTAGCACCAGGACACCGACCACGCCGCGCGCCTGATTATCATCGGTGGACGCATGGTCCTCTTTACAGGCAGCTCTTGGACTTCCTTGCTGAAACTGGCCTATATGGCATTCTGTAGTCCATGAAGCCTCTTGCTTCCCGCCACTTTCAGTTTTTTTGTTATTTTTTTTCTCAATTCCTCTGATGCGCTGGGGAAAAATGGCGCAATAAAAAAAGATCGCATCACCCTGCGGCAACATCTTGTAAATACATCACTTCAACGTCGCCCATGCTTCGCCTCATCATTGTCCTGCCACCACGTAGCAATATTGTTTGCTCGGCTATCGCAAATCTTTTTTTGGGTTGTCTTTAGCTATTTGGCCCAATAATCTTTAGACGTTTCTATGACTGTCTTTAGTGATTCCTATCCACATTACTATGGGTGTCTTTAGCTTCTTCTATAGCCATAGCGATATCAAAAGAAGAGCTAAAAACAGCCGTAGAACCGGCTATAGAAGAAGCTAAAGACACTGGGAATGTCTATACGAATAGCTAAAGACAACCACTGAACCGGCTATAGAAGAAGCTAAAGACAGCAATAGGAATGTCGATACGAATAGCTAAAGACAGCCATAGAACTGGCTATAGAAGAAGCTAAAGATACTGGGAATGTATATACGAATAGCTAAAAACAACCACAGAACCGGCTATAGAAGAAGCTAACGACACCGATAGGAATCTCGATACGAATAGCTAAAGACAGCCATACAACCGGCTATAGAGGAAGCTAAAGACACCCGTAGAAATGCGACACATATAGCTAGAGACGCCCATATACCCGGCTATAAAAGAAGCTAAAGACACCGATAGGAATGTCGATAATAATCGGTAAAAACAGACATAAAAACGTCTCAAGATAATTAGGCCAAAGAGCTAAAGACAACCATAAAAAGGATTTTCTATAGCTGACCAAACAATACTTTAGTATGAGACGACAGCGTGCTGCGGTGGCCTGCAGACCTCAGTCGACCATCGACGGAGTCCCGGGCAAAGGCGTCCGTGTGTCTAATCAGGGGGACCTTATTGCGAAGGAGTTGGGGAGGGGGGAGGAAAAGGCGGAGAAATACGGCGCGCAAGCCCGTATGCGAAAATAAGCGCTGTTCCGAATGTGCGTCCGTGTCCCTGACGGCGAGAAAAGGATGAAAAAACCAACGAAAAAGGACGTGAAATACGAGGAGAGACGAGACAACTCTCCTCATGTTTTGCGTCCTTTTACACTGTTTTTTTTCATCCATCGATATGTACCAACTGGCCCAGCAAGCTGCACTTCTAGAGAAAAGGAAAGCACAAAATAGTAAAGGGTGGGGAGAAAGCAGACGCCCGCGTTTGGCGCTGCCGTTGAACAAAATAAAATGGCCGCGTATCTGCTCCTTTTGTGGCAAATGTCGCCACAAGACGATTGTGGACTGGTCCCATACCAAGTAAATGCCTTCCTTCTCTTTTCCACTCACCTCTCATGCTGTTCGTCTCCCGTGTCGTTCCTCCCAATACAACACGCTAGAGGTTTGCGCAAGTTATTATAAATTTACCGCGTTCCACAGCTCCAAGTTTGGTGTTCCAGCGCTGCGGTACCGTGGAGACACACATGGATTGAGGCACCCTACTACAACATTTATAGAACCACGTTGCCCTCCTCCACGAGCCTTCCAAGCTGAACGTGGATTCCCACCTACTGAAACCATTCGTTGCTATTGCCGTTTGATTTCTTAAATTCCGCCAGGAGGTAGCACTGGCTACCGCAGGCGACGGTTTTCTAGCGTTGCTGTATTATTTCACTTGATATCGCAAAAAACCAAGCATCTATGACTTTTAAATAAATGAACACTGAAAATATCACTTATGTATTGATTTGCTGCCTTATGTTTGCGCAATGTCTAGTTCTTGTTCAACAATGTTGACAAGTATGAACACTGACAACGGACTTGGCTGCGCGTATATAAGATTATTAAGGAGCCTTCGCTTTACCTTGGTGAAGTGGCTGAATCGTGTTGCAGACAGACAGAAAGACAGACCAAACTTTCTGCGTTGAAGTAGCCCAAGAAAAGCTATGGTCTTTAAAATATGGTGGGATTCAGCACGACGGATAACAATGAAATAGAACTTCGGTTACGCGATGAATGGAGCCAAACTTCGGACATAATTTCAATAGGCTCGTTGGTCATACACATACCGTGATTGTAATCAGGTAAGCCATGTTAAAAAGGCTGATTTATTGTTAAATTCGATAATTTCATTTATCTATATGGGCAGGTGTAGCAGCTCATATGGGTTGTGTTGATATTTGGACTGCGAAACATGCGTCACATTCTATCAGTCACGTAATATTTGGCGTGCTCATCAATAGGCCTTAATTTTATTGTTTTGTACTTTGAATGTGTTTACGTTGCAGCGGGTTCTGATTTTTACAAGTGCTAATGGATCGATTTGGTTACGATCGGTATTCATCGTTTTTGCTGTCTGCAGTACACATAATTTCGGGCATAAAATATTCACTGATTTAAGCTAAAATTTACGTTTGTCATGAATCGGGTCTCACTTTTTCCTATGTACTCGGGTAATACAAGCGGATGCCTTGATATGTCTCTCTCGCCGCCGTAATCCTTGCCGGACTCTTTTACGACATGAAGAAAGTCTCACAAATCTGCCTGAACGCATTCATCATAACTTTTTATTAATTCTCTAAGCTATTTAGGTCAGATTGTACAAAACAAAACAAACAATAAAAATTTTGACAGTGGTGGCAAACATAAAGTGAATACTCCAGTTCGGGAAAAAAAGATAAAAAAATTAAGCCCACCTCCCCTCGCCGGAACCCTGGTGTGATGCGACGCTGAGGGGGGTTCAAGCGCAAGCGGAGAGCAACCGTCGACCGAAAGGCCGCCGGAGAGCGACACACCGGTTATATGTGCAGCGCGCCCGAAGGAGAGGAAACCGCGGAGAGAGAGAGCACTGTACATGCGCAGCACCGCGCGCAGCGCCGCCCACCGGCAGAGTGAGAGCGCGCTGGGCCGCACACCCGCAGATGTTGAGAGACAGTGCTCGCTCTCACCTGGACACGCGCCGGCGCCAGTGCGTCTGCCGCGGCTATGACGCAACACAATCCCACACAATCCCCTTTAATTCAATCCAATCCACATCCAAGCCAAGCAAAGCCAAGCCAATCTAATTCAATCCAATGCCCCTCGCGAGAGAATGTTAGCTATCGGAGAGGGGGTCAGCGCAGGAGATGCGGACGCCGCCGCCGCCGCCGACGACGACGACGGACGCACGCAGGAAGGACAGGTCCGCCGAAAAGAGATCCTCTCAGCGTCGCATCTAAAAAGCTTTTGCCACCTGTCAAAATACTGGCTAGCCTGCGCAAATAATACTTCACGAAGCGTGCAATCCCGGCCACTAAATTTGCGCCGTCAATTTGTTCAAGACAGCCATCCAAACAGTTTACTTCGAGAGAAAGCCCAACAGAAAAGGGCACAGAGCGGGGAGGCCCAGAAAAACTGCCACCAAAGAACAGAAAACAGCAAGCAAGATGAAGGAAGGCTGATGAGAAAGCTTCGCTGTGAGCGCTTGGCAGAGACAAAGCGAGGGAGTAGGGCGGTGCCATGCGGTCTCGCCACCACGGCGCCGCAGATTTTACCGCCGTCGCCCTCATGAAGACGAGTTGGTAAGCACCCGCCTTCCTAGTCCTGCCCCCTCCGAAAACGGCGCCAGCCTGCCACAGAGCAAGCCCCAGCTTGATTCTAAACTACACCTTATGCTACCGCACGTGGCATCGAGACGCGTTCCTGTCGAAAGTTGATACGAAATAACGGCTACTATGGGAGCCATCGGACACACACACGCACACAAGCACATGGATGCACGCACACGAGCACGCGAGCACGTGCACGAGCATGCACGCCTGCACACGCGCGTAACGCACACGAACATACGCACGCACACAAACGCACATGCACGCACTCGCACACACACATGAACGCACACTAATGTGCGCCCGCACGCACACACATACGAACTCACCCGCGCGCACGCAAGAACACGAACGCGGACGCACATACGTGAACACGCACACGCACGCGCTCATTCACTCACTCACCCACTCACTCACAAATTCCCCGATCTGATTGCGGAGAAAGCATACTATTTGTCACAGCACACTGTGATGCCAGTACCTCTCCGCTAGTCTTTACGCCATCGGCATGCGTACGACAATCTACATACGACGTTCAAAATATGAGGCACACAAGACTGTGAAGCACTTTCCACAGAATTAGCGCTGCAAGCATGGCTGGGACTACGGTGTTCGGGATATCCACGACGCGAAATACAAAAATAAAGCAGCCGAGGTAATTCGACCTTTATAACTACAGTTGACGACCGGGCACAAACAGAATAAAAAAGCATAATGCCCAGGATGCCCAAGTTGGAATTTGAAGTTGGGCAGACATATTCAGAAGCGTATAGGTAAATGACCGGCGATGACAACATAGCAGCGCGAAAAGCGCATATTTTACCTTTCGCGACCTCAAGCTATCAAATATATATTTCACAAACTGCACGCCACAGTAACGATTCGAACTCTGTGATTCGATAAGGCGAACGAGGAGTCAGACATAACGCACGATTCTTGTGAATCTGCACGAACAGATACGCATACTTCAGCGTAAGGACAGGGAACTAAACAAAGGTGCAGTCGGCGAGTCATAATGAGAAGTACTATGTCCGGTCCTTGTGAAGGCGAGCTACTTCGTTTGCTGCACGTTGAGAAATGTATGCACATCGGCGTATGTGAATCAATGCAACATTCACACAACATAACGAAGCATAAAATTTTGGTGAAGTTTGCACGGAAACAGCAGCGGTGAAGTTTTCAGGTGTGTCATAGAGGGACAGCAGCAAATCACACGCCTCAAGGCAAGCACCGATCTTTCGTAGAAGGATGTGTGACGCCAAGGCCACGTGAACGCGAAGTATCATAACAGACGCGCCGCCGCAACAAGTAATGACAAATAGGTTTATTTCGCCAAGGTCTCGAAAGTGGGTTACTTCTTACACAACACGCAATTCGCCCAACCGAACCGTTTCGCCATCTTGATACGCGAGTCCATGAAAATTTGCGACGCCTCTTCAAACGAGTATGGGCGCTCATATTTTATGCTCCAGAACAGCCTATACATTGACAGTAGTGCCAAGCCGGCTAATTATATACCGTAACAACTACGACACTATACCA
Source organism: Haemaphysalis longicornis (assembly GCA_013339765.2). Lineage (NCBI taxonomy): Eukaryota > Metazoa > Arthropoda > Arachnida > Ixodida > Ixodidae > Haemaphysalis > Haemaphysalis longicornis. The sequence continues at coordinate 194,187,392 of CM023451.1, forward strand.
CGGTGCTCCTAATGCTTCCATTTCAGCGATCAGAAACAAGTAAAGTGCATTCGCTTTGTTGCGACGACGTTACGGACACCAATTCCAACACAAAACTATGCGAGCCAGAAACAAAATTCGGCAAGCGTGCGCGCAACAGCACTCTCAATGAGTCATTACAGTTTGCGCTGCTGAGCACGAGGTAGCGGTTTCGATTCCCGGCCGCGGCGGCCGCTTTTCTGATGGAGGTGAAAAGCAAAACCGCCCGTGTGTACAAGATTGCGGTGCACGTTAAAGATCCTCAGGTTGTCAAAATTAATCCGGAGACCTCCACTACGGTGCGCGTCATCGCCTGCGTTGCGTCGGCGCGTTAAACACTACAATCAGTCGAGTCATTACAGTGAAGAGTATCTGTGCATTATGGCGTCAAACGTCCTTAAAAATCATAGGCCTAAATCAAAACGTCACCGCACAATTTATTCCACATAACAGGAGGGCAGTGGCGACATATCCCCGAAGCTAACGGCAATCGCTCCAATAACTACTGGCTGTGCGTACGATTGGATATCGACAGAAGTAATTACCACATCGAGCGGGTCCTGCGATCGAATAACAACAGCAACAGCAACTGGTGCTCACCCCGGTAAGCCCCGCACATCGCGAAGAAGCGCGAGTGGACTCGTCACTGATGAGTGGTGAGCGGGGTTAACCGCGAGTGGAACTCGCACTCAGGAGTGGTGAGTGGGGCTCAACGCGAGTGACTCTCGCCCTCGCGAGTGCTGAGCGTGGCTCGCGATGAGTGTAACTCGCACTCGCGGGTGGTAAGCGGGGCTCACCACGAGTGGCGCTCCCACTCGCGAGCATACCTCGGCAAAGTTGGCGCGGCTCACTCAAACTCACTCACACTTTTTTTTTCGAATCACCACTCACTCAAACTCAGACTCAATGCTGAGCAGCACATCTGCACTCACTCAAACTCAAACTCACATTGAGCTCAAAACTCAGAACTCACTAGGACTCAAAACTCAAAATGTACTCAGAACTCAAAATGTACTCAAACTCAAACTCACATTGAGCTCAAAACTCAGAACTCACTCGGACTCAAAACTCAAAATGTACTCAAAACTCAAAATGTACTCAAACTCAAAATGTAATCAAACTCAAAATGTACTCAAACTCAAAATGTACTCAAACTCAATTTGGACTCAAAACTCAAAATGTACTCAAAACTCAAAATGGACTCAAAACTCAAAATGTACTCAAACTCAAAATGAACTCAAAACTCAAAATGTACTCAAACTCAAAGTGAACTCAAACTCAAAATGGACTCAAAACTCAAAATGTACTCAAACTCAAAATGAACTCAAAACTCAAAATGTACTCAAACTCAAAATGAACTCAAAACTCAAAATGGACTCAAAACTCAAAATGTACTCAAACTCAAAGTGAACTCAATACTCAAAATGTACTCAAGCCTCAAAATGTACTCAAACTCAAAATGTACTCAAAACTCAAAATGTACTCAAACACTCAAACTCAAAATGTACTCAAAACTCAAAATGTACTCAAAACTCAAAATGTACTCAAACTCAAAATGGACTCAAAACTCAAAATGTACTCAAAACTCAAAATGAACTCAGAACTCAAAATGGGCTGAGAACTCAAAATGAATTCAGAACTCACATGGCCTGACAGAGATTGAGACAGTCAGAAGTGAGAGTGAGAGTTTGAGAGTGTGAGATTGAGAGTGTGAGATGAGAGTGAGAGTGTGAGTGTGAGTGAGAGTGAGTGAGAGTGTGAGTGTGAGTGAGAGTGAGAGTGAGAGCGAGAGTGAGAGTGAGAGTGTGGTGAGAGTGAGAGTGAAGTGTGAGTGTGAGTGAGAGTGAGAGTGTGAGTGTGAGGGAGAGTGAAAGTGAGAGTGTGATAGTGAGTGTGACTGAGAGTGAGAGTGTGAGATGAGAGTGAGAGTGTGATGAGAGTGAGAGTGTGAGTGTGAGTGTGAGTGTGAGTGAGAGTGAGAGAGTGAGGTGAGAGAGTTAGTGTGAGTGTGAGTGTGAGGTAGTGAGAGTGAGATGAGAGTGTGTGAGTGTGATGTGAGTGAGAGTGGAGTGAGAGTGAGTGTGAGAGTGCGAGTGGAGTGAGTGTGAGAGTGAGAGTGAGATGAGTGAGAGTGAGATGAGTGTGAGTGTGAGTGTGAGTGTGAGTGTGAGTGTGAGTGAGAGTGAGGTGTGAGTGTGAGTGTGAGTGAGATTGTGATGTGAGTGTGAGTGTGAGTGAGAGTGTTGTCAGTGAGGTGAGAGTGTGAGGTGAAGTGAGAGTGTGAGTGTGAGTGGATGTGAGTGAGAGTGTGAGTGTGAGTGTGAGTGTGAGTGAGAGTGAGAGTGTGAGGTGATGAGTGAGAGTGTGAGTGGAGTGTGAGGGAGTGAGAGTGTGGTGTAGTGAGAGTGAGTGTGTGAGTGTGAGTGAGATGGTGAGTGTGAGTGTGAGTGAGAGTGTGAGTGAGAGTGTGAGCGTGAGTGGAGTGAGAGTCTGTGAGTGTGAGTGGAGTGTGAGTAGAGTGTGAGAGTGAGAGTGAGAGTGTGAGTGTGAGTGGAGTGTGAGTGAGTGGGAGTGTGAGTGTGAGTGATGAGTGTGAGTGAGAGTGGAGTGTGAGTGAGAGTGGTGAGTGTGAGTGTGAGTGGAGTGTGAGTGTGAGAGTGAGTAGTGTGAGTGTGAGTGAGAGTGAGAGTGAGAGTGAGAGTGGAGTGAGTGGAGTGGAGTGTGAGTGATGAGTGAGTGAGGTGTGAGTGTGAGTGGAGTGGAGTGAGAGTGTGATGAGTGTGAGTGAGAGTGAGAGTGGAGTGTGAGAGTGAGTGTGAGTGGAGTGAGTGTGAGTGTGAGTGTGAGTGGAGTGTGAGTGTAGAGTGAGAGTGTGAGTGATGAGTGGAGAGTGAGAGTGGAGTGTGAGGAGTGTGAGTGTGAGTGAGTGAGGTGAGTGTGAGAGTGTGAGTGTGAGTAGTGGTGAGAGTGGAGTGAGAGTGTGAGTGTGAGTGGAGTGAGAGTGTGAGAGTGAGAGTGAGTGGAGTGGAGTGGAGTGAGAGTGTGAGTGTGAGTGTGAGTGTGAGTGTGAGTGAGAGTGAGAGTGAGAGTGGAGTGTGAGTGTGAGTGGAGTGAGTGGAGTGAGGTGGAGTGTGAGTGAGTGGAGTGTGATGGAGTGAGAGTGAGGTGAGAGTGTGAGTGTGAGTGTGAGTGTGATGAGAGCGAGAGCGAGAGCGAGAGTGAGAGTGAGAGTGAAGTGAGAGTGTGAGTGTGAGTGAGAGCGAGAGCGAGAGTGTGAGTGTGAGTGAGAGTGTGAGTGTGAGTGTGAGTGAGAGTGAGAGTGAGAGTGTGAGTGTGAGAGTGTGAGTGTGAGTGTGAGAATGAGAGTGAGTGTGAGTGTGAGTGTGAGTGAGAGTGAGAGTGTGTACCTTTTGCTGTATACCTTTTGCGATATCCTCATAATTGTCCCACGTGATTTTCCTTATCGGAACCTTCAATTTGATACCCCGGACACCCAGTGGCATCATTGTGAATTTTAACCTAATTTATGACCCATTTTGACTATGTCATGATAATAATCAGGAAGCACGTGATTACCCTCATCGAGACCTTTAATATGATACGCCCTAGCGTCATGAACCTGAATTTTAACCGAATCTTTGACATACCATGACTACGTCATGATATATCCATATCTCATGTTCGTCCCGAATGATTCCCCACATCGAGACCTTGAATTTGATTCCCCACATGCCCTCGCAGCGTCATTTTGAATTTTAACCCAATCTATGACTCATTATGACTGCCTGATGACTACAATCAGGAAGCATTTTTTTTATTTACCCCGCGTGATTCCGTTAATCCGGACCTTTCATTTGATACCTTACACGCCTTAGCCTCACCAGTTTCACTTTTCACCCAATCTAATGTGGTCATTATTCTGTCTTAAGGGGCGCTGCCCAGTCAATTCAGCTAATTCATTTGAAACAGTAGAAATGACAGCCCCCGCCCCCATTTCCCCCCGGCTCTCATCTCTTCCTTTGTGACCCCTAGTATATCAAGCCGTTAACAGTAGCAGGCGAACAACCAGCACGCCAGCGCCGCCGTGTGCTTTCCCACCACCCTTTCCCACGCTCTTAGTGGATCCGTCAGGAGGAAAAGGTAAGACAACCCTTTTTTATGACCTCACCAGTCAATTATCACTCCCGCGCCCAGCCGCGAAATTAGGTATACAGCAAGTGCTTATGGCCATAAAATTCAACAAGAAACTAAAAAAAATCAGACACCACCTCCTACCAACCGATCATGCAGATCGCGATTGTTGCATACACGCAGTAACTTGAATTCCGAGCCCACAGTGACGCATGAAACTTAACAGCCAACCATAGCCTGCCTGCTAGGCTACTCATATGTACTCAACTCTAAATGGACTTATAACTCCTATTTACTCAGAACTCAAAATGTACTCAAAACTCAATATTATCAAACTCAAATGTGCTCAAACTCAAAATGTAATCAGAACTCAAATGGACTCAAACTCAAATGTACTCAGAACTAAAATGGACTCAACTCAAAATGGACTCAAACTCAAAAGGTACTCAGAACTCAAAATGAGCTCAAACTCAAATTGTACTCAGAACTCAAAATGAATTCAAACTCAAAATGGACTCAAACTCAAAATGTACTCAGAACTCAAAATGGACTCAAACTCAAAGTGTTCTCAGAACTCAAAATGGACTCAAACTCAAAATGTACTCAGAACTCAAATGAACTCAAACTCAAATGTACTCAGAACTCAAAATGGACTCAAACTCAAAATGTACTCAGAACTCAAAATGGACTCAAACTCAAAATGTACTCAGAACTCAAATGGACTCAAACTCAAATGTACTCAGAACTCAAAATGGACTCAAACTCAATCGGACTCAACTCAGTCGTGATCACTCGGCTCAAACTCACTCAAGCTCAAACTCACCATGCCACACTAGCCTCGCGCTCACTCAAACTCAAACTCACGCGTGAGTTTGAGTCCAAATGAGTCTGAGTGAGTGGACTCATGAGTGAGTTTGCCGACCTCTGCTCGCGAGAGCTGAGCGGGGCTCGCCGCGATTGGAACTCGCACTCAAAGTGGCGAGCGGGGCTCGGCACTAGTGGCGCTCTAACTCGCGAGTGTTGAGCTTGGCTCGCCGCGAGTGAAACTTGTACTCGCTGTGGTGAGCGGTGCTCAGCGCAAGTGGCGCTCGCACTCACTCGCACTCACCAGGCCGCAACCATTGTAAAGCTCACTCACCACTCACTCGTAAGTGGTGAGGAGGTGCGTGAGCGCACTCATGAGTGAGTCTGCAGATCTATGGGTAGCAGAGAGCAGATAACGGCAGTATAGCCCATTATGGCGAATAACTGCTCTGCACTTCCGACAGCTTTCATGATGAGTGGAATGGCTTTTGTTTACCTAATAAATGTTCCTCTATCTCTGTCTCTCTCTCACACGTACAATGTCATCCGAACTGTAGCATCCGCGACACGGGGCGAGCGTGTGCTCCAGTAGCGCTGCTCACGCAGTTGTCCCAACGCAAAGGCAATAGAATGGCGCGCGGCACTCAGTACAGATGGCGTCCAGGGTGTAGACAGGGCCGACAGCCACGAAGAAGGGAAGAGCGAGGACAGCCTTCGTGGTTTTGTGTGTTTATTTCCTTTTTTGCATTATTACAATTCAACCATGTTCTGGTTGGGGGATACTAATAGAAACGTCAAATGATGTCAATGATTGAAATACTGGCAAGGTTTTAGCGTCAGAAGTTTTCTGCTTTGTTCACTTCACACAAATAATTCCCTTTTCCCCGAAATATGCGCTCACGGTTTGCTCATTGACATCCGCATGACGCACCACCATTCTGGTGCACCAGATGCTAGACAATCCTAAAAGCATAATCACATCATGCGGTACACCGTCTTCGTTATTTGCGCTCAGGAACCTGATTTCATGGGGTGTCAGCAGATACTCCTTTAGGGTTCTCATAAGGGCGTCCCAAAAGAAAATGGCACCCCAAGACTCCATAAACACATCTTCTGTTGTGTCAAATTTTTTATAAAGGAAGCACAAGTTGTTCCATGCAACAAAAACACCTCGGTCTTCCATCTATCTTTTAACAGGAAGTGCGTTGGTGTGCAATTTAAAAAAGAAACTTCAGTAAAATGGGCTGTTGGGCTAGTTGGTGCATTATGAATTACAAAAATTGCGCCTAATGGACAAACAGAGGAAGGAAGACAGAGGAAGGAAGAGTTGTGAGTTGCCTATTGTCTGTCTTCCTTCCTTTGTTGTACATTTGGCGCAATTTTCTTAATTCTAATTAAAAAAGAAGGTTTTCACAGAGGCTGGGACTAACATAAATTTTACCCTGGACAAAACGTCTCGTCCTGGGCCTGCAGAGTACACTGCTCTGTACAGAAGCAGAGGAAAGAGAATTTCTTTCACATCTTTTGTCAGAACCTTCCTGGGGACATTTGAGAGATACTCAGAAGAAAACCGCACACAAACGAATCTAACTGCGTCCGCTACTTGTTTCAGATATCCTCTAATTACAGGACATTACTCGTTGCACGAGGAAACGGTGAACTGACATAAAGCATTGGACAGTGGAACTTGGCAAAAACTTCACGTGAAATAATCGCTTTAATCTCTGAAGAGCATAAAACGATTATCAATGTGCCTTGCATATACAGGGTGATCAAAGTTAAGTCGACAGGATTTTTTTTTTAAATAGGCGCTTAGATTTCTGCGAAGAACACCTCTACAGTGAGGTTATGCGTCCAAGAAGACATATAAATAGGAGGTAATTATTGATGTTGGTGACCTAATTAACTAAAATTGATTAATTCACTTTTTAGTGGCTGCAGTAACCAGGCATGTTTGTATTGAAAAGTTTGACACAATCATGTTTCTACGCAGTTTAAATTGGCAGAATTCTTCTAGCGCATCTGTAGACCGAGATATCAAACGGCGGAGTTTAATTGCCGCTCGCATGATTACGCATGCAAGATAGTCGGCTCCGGCGCGAAGCTCCTCCCTTCTGTGACGTGGCTGCTGTGTACGGTGTTCAGTTCGACAAAGGGGTGGAGGACAGAGTGAAAATTGATAACTGGCACCCATTGATTCTTGGCTGGCGTTATCGCAATCTGCACTACTCGGAACCGCTATCGAAACTCGGAACCGCTATCGCAATCTGCACTACTCGGAACCGCCTCTGCCATTATGGCGTCTAATCCGTTCGTCTTCCTACTGCAGCTCTTCGTGGGACCGGCGCTTCTCGGCACCGCTGGAAGCGCCGAACTACATGGATTGCCCTGGACCGCACCGGACCATGACGTCACCAGCTGCCACGCGCTTCCAAATGCGACCTGCCACATGGATAGTCTACAGTATCTGCCATTGCATCACCGGACCTCAACGTGCGCAGACCGCTTGGCGCATCACTTGTTACCAGCGCCACCGCCCACCAAGCTTATATATTGCCTACCCGCCAGCTCCGCAGCTATTGGGCACGGCGGCTCTGCCAGTATGGCGTCTAATCCGTTCGTCTTCCTACTGCAGGTGAGAAAAAATTACGGAAAACGCTATCGTTGAAGTGACCCGTTTTTGGTAGTGCTGCCGTGCCCATGGCTGTGTTGTTGTATCTATGAAACTGCAGTGTCTCTGAGAAAATTGCTCATGCTAGCCGGGGATATTCAATCAAACCTAGGCCCGGATTTAGCTGCCATTGCAAAGCAACTGCAAGCAATAGCGGCCGATATCAGAGACATTAAGGAAGAGCGGCTAGCTAACATTGACAAGAAATTAGATGGCCTGGCTATACTAGAAGTTAAAATAGAATCTTGCCAAACTCAGATTGACTCCATGAGTCGCGCCATTGATGTTCTGGAAAAAAAATGGATGAATTGGACAACCGTAGCAGGCGCAATAACTTGATTGTTTACGGTCTCCCAGAGGCTGACGAAGAAACAAGTGATACGTTGGCGGACACCGTGAACACAACTATAATCAATGGAACACTCGAGTTAGATAAAGTTGCCATAGAACGGATACACCGGTTAGGTAAACCCGCACCAAAAAAAAAACACGGCCAGTAATCTTTAGGCTGTTGCACTGGAGAGAGAAAACAGAAATTCTAAAAAGAGGATTCAAACTGAAAGGTACGTCGTTTGCTATCGGCGAAGACTTCTCGCCGAAAGTACGAGAAGTAAGAAAGAAGCTATGGGACAGTGCGAAGCCAAACCGTGAAAACAAAGAAAAGATTACCCTTTCATTTGACAAATTGTACATTGACAAGCGCGCGTTCGTTTGGAGCGATGAAATGAACGACAAGATACCGATGAAAAAAACGACCAAAATGTAAACAAAAGTCCAATGAAAGAAACCAAGCAAAAAGAAATCCCTAGCAGGCCAACGACTCGAAGCAACACGCAGTCAAAGAGCTAACCTTGCTGAACATAAATGCCCGGAGTATACTAAACAAGATAGCACAACTCGAGCATATACCCGCCGCGGTGGCTCAGTGGCTAAGGCGTTGCGCTGCTGAGCACGAAATCGCGGGTTCGATTCCCGGCCGCGGCGGCCGCTTTCTGATGGAGGCGAAAAGCAAAAACGCCCGTGTGTACGAGATTTCGGCGCACGATAAAGATCCCCAGGTGGTCAAAATTAATCCGGAGCCCTCCACTACGGCGCGCCTCATCGCCTGCGTTGCGTCGGCGGTTAAACCCCACAATCAATCAGTCAACTCGAGCATATCTTACTTGATTATGATCCTGACCTCGTGGCTATAACGGAGACTTGGCTTTCCCCAGACGTATCCAGTCACGATATTGCTCCCCCAAACTACTCAGTTATCAGGAAGGATCGGCCAACTCGTGGCGGAGGGGTAGCTCTATTAATTAAAAAATGTATTCCTTTCACATGTTTGCCTGAGGTAGAAAGTGCGGAGGCTTTTTTTGTAAGATAGCTTGCGACGGCTCGAGTATAATCACTGGATGTGTCTATCGTAGCCCTCCTCCGGCGAAGACGGTATATCTTTCGTCCAAGAATTTCTTTCGCAGCATGCACGTAGAAATCGTGTGATTATTATGGGTGACTTCAACCTCGCTGACTTTAACTGGGCTACTATGCACCGCACGTCTCCGTCATCGGAAGCACTGGTTAATTTAATGCTTGATTTTAACCTTCATCAGGTAGTACCCGATGCAACACGCATACAAGGAACAACTGGAAATATTCTTGACCTCGTACTTCTCAGCGACCATTTTCCAAACGAGCAAATTGAGATAAGCATTGCTGACGGGATATCTGACCACAAGATGCCTGTTTGTCGCTTGGCACTTGATTGTAAATTGACAGTTCGCCCTACAGCAGTAACCATTATCAATTATCAGAAAGCCAACAACGACAGTATTCAAACGTATCTCGCGCATGAATTTCAACCTTTTTTTGAAACTGCCTCTGATATGTCCGCGAATGTGAATTTGTTGTGGCTCCAGTTTAAGGACATTGTTCTTCACTGCATAAATAGCTTTATACCTGTGAAACACAAAAAAAAAACAACCTAAAAAACCCATGGATAAATCGAGAAGTTATCCAAGCGAAACGTCAAGTAAAAAGGTTACGGCGGGAGTCGAGGATCAACCCCGCCAACTCGCCAGGTAACGAGAAGTTATTAAATGCAGTCACGGAACTGAAAAAAAAGACACAGCAAGCCAAACAGCATTACTACAACGTAACCCTTCCAAACTTTATCACAAATAGCCCACAGAAATTCTGGAGGCATTTTCGTAAAAGTCCTGAAGCGTCGTCTACACTAACAGCAGAAGAGAAGGTAGCAAAGTCGAATGCGCATAATGATTTCTTCCGCTCGGTATTCACGACAGATAATGGCATTTCACCTTATTTAAAACAGCACAATACAGACAGAATTGACGAAATTAACATCACAGACGCTGGAATTATGCAACTATTGCTTAACTTGGACCCGAAAAAGCCACCGGCCTGGATTACATACCGAATGAATTCCTAAAAAGATATGCAGAATGGTGTAGCAAGTACCTCGGCCTAATTTTTCGCAAGTCGCTTTCAACATCTATCCCGCCGGAAGACTGGAAAAAAGCAAAAGTAGTACCAATTCACAAATCAGGAGACAAAAATGACATTTCAAATTTCAGGCCTATTTCACTAACAAGCACGTCATGCAAATTACTTGAGCACATAATCCTGAAGCATCTAACTGTTTTCTTGGAAAAAGTGAACTTTTTATCACCTGATCAGCACGGCTTCCGCAGCGGTCTATCAACTATTACACAGCTAGCAGAAGTAGTTCACGACCTCGCACTATCCATTAACAACCACGCGCAAACGGACATCATACTACTGGATTTTTCCAAGGCGTTTGATTGTGTAGGCCATACTAAATTAATTGCGAAATTGGAAAGTGTGATTGGCAAAGGCGCAATATCGGCATGGGTAAAAGAGTTCCTCACGAAAAGATCACAGTTTGTTGTTTTCGAAAACACGCCATCTCAGACCGTAGCTGTAACATCCGGTGTTCCACAGGGGTCAGTCCTGGGACCACTATTGTTCTTAATTTTTATTAACGACATCACTTCCAATATCGAGTGCAACATCAAGTTATTTGCAGATGACTGCATTATTTACAGGGAAATTAATAGCTATACGGACCACCTAATGCTTAACACGTCACTTAGTAAAATAACGAAATGGTGTTCTGACTGGCAAATGACCATAAACATTAAAAAATCCGTTACCATGACTGTTTCAACAAAAAAGTAGCCATCTATGTTTACATACTTCATTAATGGCATACCCTTAAGTAAGGTTTCGCAACACAAATATTTAGGAATTACGCTTACTTCCGATCTTAGATGGGATACACACATCACAAATATTACCGCCGCCGCGTTGCGCAAACTGTTCTACCTAAAACGATGCCTAAAGACGTCCCCCACTCCTACCAAGCTGTTAGCTTATAGAACATTTGTAAGACCGCTTCTGGAATATGCAAACACAATATGGTTTCCGCACTCGACTACCCTCATTAAAAAGATTGAAAGTGTCCAACGAAAGGCAATAAGGTTCATCCACAATAAATATAAACGGACTGACTCTCCCACTAACCTCTTGGCTGTTTCAGGAATAAAAAGTTTGTCAATTAGAGCGAGGCACGCTCGCCTAAAATTCTTGTTTCAGCTAATTCAGAACAGTTACAAGATTGATACGCATAAATACATATCTTTTTCTCAGACCCGCCCTACACGTCACAAACACGACCGCACCATATCTGAATATTCCTGCAGTAACGACACGTTTATGTACTCTTTTTTTCCCATGGCAATACGCGAGTGGAATAAACTGGACCAGGCGATAACAAGCAGAGACTCGTTATCTAAGTTCGTCGAAATGCTAGATTATTCAGTGCAGAAATAACACTTATTGTTGCGCGAACCGAACAAAACACGTGCAGCATTTCCAGCTTTCAAATTTTTTAATTTATTGTGTATTTTGTTGCTCCAGCTTTGTAGTGGCACTATTCTTACCTTTTTGATGGACTTGTTTCTTGGTTTATTTTTCTTCCTGTTACTACAGCTTGTAATATAGGCGTGTGTATGCGTAAAGTTGTGTAATTATTTCTGTCTTTGAGTGCATATGTTCTTTTTTCTTCTTTCTCATGAAGCAAGCCGCCGATTCACATGTTTCATGTACGCACATTTTATACGCCCTCCTGCTATGCTTTCGAATGAGAGTGGCAGTATTGTAAATAAATAAATAAAAAAAACACAGAACAAAGGGGAGGAGCTATGCGCTGGTCTTGACTTCTAGCATGCGTAATCATGCGAACGGCAATTAAACTTCGCTACTTGATATCTCGCACTACGGATGCGCTAGAAGGATTCGGTCAATTGATACTGCATAGAAACACGATTGCGTCTAACTTTCGAATACAGACATGCCTGGTTACTGCAGCCACTAAAAAGTTAATAATTCAATTTTAGTTCATTAATCCACATACATCAATAATTACCTCCTAATTAGGTGTCCCCCTGGGCGCCAAACCACACCGTGGAGGTGGTCTTCGCGTAAATCTAAGCGCCTATTTTTAAAAATACCTGTCGACTTAACTTTGATCACCCCATATATGCGATTACCCGAGCCTCCCAGCTTCATTCATTGAAAAAGAAAACTTCGGTTCGTGCGCTCCCATGTTGAAGTCCAAATAAATACCGCAAAAATACGATGCAACTCATTTATATGAATAGGGGAACAGTGACTATCTTGGATCAGGAACCACACTTTTGCCAGAAAAAAACAAGTTGGAGACAGTGGCGCTTGCGAAGACGAACAATGCAGAGCCCCACACTTAGTGGCTTTATCGCTCAGCCTTTGGGTTTCGCCCTGCCAGAACTGATTGCTCTCCAGATAACTCTCCATCGGTACCCCGGGTACCGCCCTGGCGTAGTGGTCCAGTGTAGGCGCTCAAAAACAGTCGGTGTCGATTTCCAGTTTCCATGACAAAATTAGGCACACTTCTGCCAATCGACTGAGCTTCGGGTGACTTCTCAAAGTTCTGTGGTTATCATGACATCTCTACTCACACTTTGTACATCTGTGCAGAATATGCCCACATCGTCAGCATACGTTAGCAGCTTGACTTCGCTTGCACGCAACACAAAACCTCCTACATAAATATCACTTATAATTTTTAAACAAAAAGGGATCTATACAAATACAAAACAACCACAGGGAAGCAGGGAACCCTTGCCTTTCTGATGACAACACTGGAATGTACTCAATGACACTTTTGTTATTTATCAGCTGCGTGAATCGATGATGATACGCCATCTTAACGCCTTTTAAAATAACATCTCCAACATTTATATGCTTTAAACTGAAAAAAAAGGATACAATGAAAGACGCAATCAACGGCTTTCTCAAAATCAACTTGTATCACGGCTACTTTACGAAAAACGTCACAGCTCTGCAAGACACTTCGCGCTACTTCAATGTTTGTTACAATACTGCGACCTTTAATGCCACATGTCTCATGTGGCCCGACGATCTCTGAAGTCTTCTCGCAATAATCTTCATTAACATTTTGTAGTCCGTGTTGGCCAAAGTAATCGGTCGGTGTCCCGTTACAGACTGCGTTTTCAAACGATCCTTAGATTTTGAATAAGAATGGTGCGTGCGCGGGTGAATGTTTTTGACAATGCACAGTTGTTGAAAGCTTCCGCGAATACAAAAAACAAAAAGGGTAAACCATATTTTTGTACACCTTACACAACTCCGAACTCAGACGATCTGGATACGGCGCGTTCCCTCGTTTTAATTAATCAATTGCACTTTCACCTTCTTTTAAACTACTGGGTTCTTCAAGTATTTGCCTAGTCTCGTCATCTAACACCGGCTACATTGAAAGAAACTCCCGCTCAAAAACATCTACTTTGGGACATGCAGGGCTGAACAGTTCTGTGTAAAACCGTACGAACTCCCGTTTTCTCTATTCGTTCTCGCGGGTTGAAACACCCTGACAGGTTATTTGTTCAGTTTTGTTAGCCTTCACATAACGAATCTCATCTTCTAAAGCGCGCTTTGTGGGCGCCTCCCCTGCCAGTAGCCTTTCTTCACGCGATCTGAGTGTTGCCCCCTTATATCGTTCCTGTTCGATCACCTCAAGCCTGGATTTGACGGTTGCAATATCGTGGCGGAATAGTCTTGGCACCTGGCACTCTAACTTGACTGAGATTGCGTCGAAGGGTTTCCTGTTCCTCCCTTTCTGTTCTTTTAATTCGGACCGCTGTTTCAGTGGACTTCATTTTAATGTCTTGCTTGAAAAGCTCACACTTTGCTAGGGGAAAAGGGCGGAAGGTGAGAATGAAGCTGTGCAGTGCGTTCGAAAGCCAGCGTCCTTATAAAGCCTCCCTTCCGCTCTTGGCAGCATGTACTCGATAATAGAAACCGAGCTGCGCTGGCACAATCCGTGATAAGCGTGCCCTTCCAGACCGGTCTCAAGCAGAAATATAAGTGGGTTTGGGGCGATTCGCGCCCTCCTTGAGTTTGCGCGTATCTTTTCTCTTGCATATAGTAAGGGTAACAGCTCAAACGCAACACTCATCTTTGCCCGCCCTGAGCCAAGCCATGCCCTCATCCGGAGAAAGGGATGACAGCCGGCGAGATAAACGTGATTTCTCTTCTTGGGGTACAAGGGAGTTATCAATGCTGGGTGCACTTCTTTCGAAAGAGGAAAGAGGTGCAAGGAAGCGCAAAACACTGCACACGCGGAGCAGCGCATTTTGTTGAAATATAGATTCTTCTTCTCTAGAAAGCATTGACAGCCGGCAAGATAAGCGTATTTTCCCCTTTGGTGCGATGTTGATTATTATGGTCGGTGTTTATTGACGGAAGATCAACTTGGCAAAGAACACCAATCATAGTTATTTATTGACAGTGGTGTAAACGTAGATACTAAACTCTCTCTATAAAAATAAAAGTAGAATGAGTAAGACAATAAAGATTGCCGCTGTAATGAACGGCCAAGCTTCAACTCTGTATGAGAAGCAATAAAATGTAAAGATGTAACTTCTAATAGACACGTTTAATGAAAACCATGGGGTTTCTTAAACAATGGCAGAATTTCCACGTCGTGGAGAATGGAGAGGGTGCGGAGTACGGGGACTCGAAGTGACATGAAAGTTCGACCCGGGTGACATCCCATTTGCGCCCCCACCATCATTCGATTTGAGCCGTGAGTTGCACCTTGATTATTCCCTAAATAAAACTGCAACTCACGGCTCAAATCGCATTTTGCTTAATTTTCGCTTGATGGTGGTGTGAGCATGGATAGACGCGGACGGACATCAGGAAGTCCTAAGGTACTCCGCACCGTTACAGGCGAGGGAGTAAGCCGTTTGACTCTTGGCTACTAACTCACGGTGGTAGCCCAATGAGTAATACGACTGACGCTAACTCTCTCTGGTCTACCAGACACAGGCTCGAATCCAGCCGGTCCCTGTGTGATTTTTTGCGATTGTAAATGCTATGCGCACGGACTCGGACGGACATTGTGCGGTCCTAAGGTACTTCGCACCTAAAAGAATGCCAGGTGAAGTGGAAGGTGTAGTCTCGTGGATTTGTGGAAACTTTTGTGCCGGTTTGGGTCTGGTCCTTTGCATTGAATTATAACCCTTTGCGACACGCTTTAGGATGTAGCCGTCAGAATACATTTAACCACCTGTGTATATTTTTGATAACCTAAACCATTTTAATTTAAAACCATAAACAACTTCATCATATAAGTAGTTAATAAATTCGGTGGTCTCCTAATCATAACCGCGCTATCGTAAACGTGACCACCGTTTCCTAACCTTTGCTACAATAGAAAACCTGTACACATTACTGGGATCCCCAGCCCTTAAATGTTAAGGTTGCAGCCTCAGTTTTGCTTTTATAAACATTTTATCTGGATGAAAAACGTAGAACCAAAACACTTAACTGACAGGCCTGACATTGGCGTGTCAAGTATACGTGTTCTTGAAACGCTTAGTAGGGGTGGTTAAACCCCAATTGAACCGCTCAGCCAGCATTCGCATTTACCGCAGTGGAGCGGGAATACTGGCTGAACGGGAAATGGGAATGCTGGCTGAGCGGTTCAAGTGGGGATGACGACGATTGTAACTTCCAAAAATGCTCTTAAAGTCGCGTGTACAATTGTACACGCCATGTTGCCAAGGGATAACGTGTACTATAGGTAGGCCATCTCCACATCTGCTGCACAGGCGTCTTGAAGATATTGTGAGCAGATGCCAGTGTGTTGCATGTATGGCCTATACATAACCTTGCTAAGCGACCTCCGTGTACCTGTTGCCTGCGTCAGTGATGTAGCGGCCCAAGTGTGGTTTTATTACATGTATTTTTGTTGCCTGTTTGTTGACTTCAATCTGCTTGCCATCTTCGAAGAATCGACTGCCTATTGCGTGGATTGAGTCGGTGTAGGCTGCTGATGTGTGGTCTACTGTGTTCTTAAGGGAAGCAGCGCCAGCCCGTTTATCTGCCACCTCATCAACTGAGGGGCCAGTGTGACCAGGAACACAGCATATTGTTAGTTTTTTTTTCTTCTTTTTCTTAGACAGCTGTAAGAGGTAGCCGGAACTGTAGGCGGGCATCGCCTGACGGGGCCCTGTCCCCCTTAAAAGTTTCAGTTTGACATAAAGGATAAAGGATATATATTCAAACAGTAGGCTCTCAGCAAAAACAGCTAGGAAGGGCAACACAACAACACAAATTCGACGTAACAAGAGAGTAAAACACATAACAGCGGGTCATGTATTTAAAAAGAAGAAAGCATAATACCACTGCAACGTGTCGACGTGCATACCCGCGGCGTTTCAGGGGTGTGCTATGCGTGTAACGTAATATAATAACAACGATTAGGTAAGAATACATCGCACAGTGGAGTGTACATAAAGGACTACACATTGTTGCGGATATGGTACCGTGACCGGTGATGGCTTCCGTTGGTCCGGGCTTGGGGCAAACATTCGGGCCAAGTAGGAAGAAAAAAGAAACTTTATATACAGAAATCTACATGGCGCTTGACTGAGTGAGCACGGGTCTGCGCTCCTGCGCGCGCGAGATTAAATAACAAGGTTGAGGCCGCCCCCCTTCACCCTTTCTCCGCTGATTTTAAGAACGCGCCCATCCCGAAAATCCATGGCACTGAAATTCACGTCCATACACTCACAGCGAGAAGGCACTTTCCCTCTCGCACAGGTCAGCGTCAGGTTGACTTCCGTGGTGCAATCTTCCTAAGGTCGAAGCACTTGGGACCATCCTAGGTTGAAGCGACAGGAGGACGCCTGGGCCCCGTCGGTAATCGGGCGTCGGGCGCTTGTTGAATAGCGGCGTCTCGGACCCGCCACAAACGGGCCCCACGATGCGCGGCTCACAGTCGTAGAAGACAGGGCCACTTCGATTACCGCCGAAATAGCAATGCCGCGCGGCGGTTACTGAACGCAGCTTGTGTCCAGCAGCAACGTCTTTCGCTGCAGCGTCATTGCATACATAGCCGGGTCGCTCCCCGTAGGTTAGGGGAGGGGGGGGGGGGGTGGAGGCTGCCGAAAACTGGACGACGGAAGGATTGGGTGATTGAACACGATAATATTGCAGACGGTCTTCGAAATACCAGCACGCCGATCGTGACAGCATCTCCGGCCGGCGAGAAGTTCCCGACGACATTGGTTTCCAGCCCGTGAAGGAAGCAGTCTTGGCCCAGGTGTAGAATTCGGGCTGGCACACAAACACCTCAATGAGTCCTTCCAGTGGGTAACTCATTGTTTTAACACGATGCAGCGGTCGGAATCATGGCCCTGACACTTGCGGGAACACCCCTTGCTTCCCATGTCGATGAGGGCTTCATGGCTCTCACGTGCACTCGAAGTCCAGGAAAAACTACAAAGCAAGCGGTCGCAAGGACAATCTCCTGAAAGACCACCAGGCTACCTCCAAAGTCAGTCAAACTAGCACACGGACTAAAACCCCATCGAATGTGGCAACACCTACCACGAGTATATAAACTGATTAAAAAGAATATGGGAATATAATTAAAGAGAATATGAAGAGAATTAAAGAGAATATGAACTGATTTATTTATTTAAATATTGATGCAAAATGCATCAACAAAGGGACTCACAATGATAATAACCGCAGAACTTAATATTGGTGAATAAAATATTTCAGAAAAGAATGAAAGCGTATTCCTCAAGGCCACATCTACACTAAGGGCAGCGGTTAAGGCCATCTGCGTTGCCATTGAGCTTCCCCTTGTTGTAACGGACCTCAAATGATCACTGCTGCAAAGCGAAGCTCCCGCGCAGTCGGTGGCCGTTCTTAGCAGACATTGTCTGCAACCATGTGAGGGGACAGTGGCCAGTTTCAATAACGAAATGCGAGCCGGCGATGTAGCAAGCTAGCTTTTGAACTGCCCACACGAGGTACGCGCACTCCTTTCTATGCTTCCTCGCGCACTGTCAGCTTCCGACTGGCGTAAAGCACGGGGTGCTCGTCACCCATCTCCCCTGTCTGGCACAATACCACCCCCATTCATCGAGCAATAGCTTCGCACTGAATGACAAAAGGTTTGCTGTAGTCAGGGGCTGAAAGCACCGGCTGGCTCGTCAGTGCTCTTTTCAAGTCATTGAAAGCCTTCTCCTTCTTCTCATCCCATTTATCGTAAGGGGCTCAGTGTTTCGAAGAGCGTCACTGAGGGGGCTGGCTAACTCAGAATACCTGTGAATGTATCGATGGCATTAGCCTGCTACGCCCAATAAGGAACGGATGTCAGTGTTAGTATGGGGCTGTGGAAAATCGTGAATCGCCGCTACCTTGACTTCTGAAGGCTGTCGGCGCCCTTGACCAATCACGTGGCCATGAACGAAGGGCGAGAGGTTCGTACGATAAGCCTCTGGCACAACCAAGAGATCAAACTTCACTCCCTTTTTGTCCCTGTAGTTACGGTACTGTACACCATTGCCTTCCTGAAAAAGAACATTTTTCTTTGCAACTCTTTCGCTTTCGTCCCGCTTAATGTCCTGAAGTGTTTCCTCTCGCCTTTGTTCAGCTGTCAAGGCCTCTTTGGTTATTCCAAACTTTGGCAAATTCACGGGAGTGCGTGAGACAAACATTTCACCTAAGTCGGGAAACTCTTCTTCGTCTCCGGGGGTTTTCCTTATGGGTAGAGTCTTGCGATGTCATCTCAAGTCTCGTGGCATGCGGGGGCGCCTCAATGCTTGGAGTGCTGCTTTCTCCCACGCACTGACTGGGGTGCCACGTCGTCTGAACTGGGCACTCTTGCCGCCAACTCCCGAGCTTTTGAGCATGTCAGTGCTAGACGGATCCAAATTTCAAACCCTTCTGACGCAAAATTTGATCCGAACGGTTGGAAAAGAAGCACGGATATTCGGTCGGCAAACTGGGCGACACAGCAGCCTCCGTGTCAAGTGTCCCGAATGTACCCACACGTTGTTTGCCTCAACCACCTGCTGATCCATGCACACTCGCCTGAAATGTGCTCTGGTGCAACCTAAGATTGATGCACTACATCCATCGTTGACGTGGAATCACGGAGTACTTGGCAGCATTTACCGTTCACCGTCATCTCCTGAATGTACGGTTCCAGCAGCTTCCTATTCACACCGCCTTCACCGGCAGCAGGAAAGACAGAAGAAAGAAAGAAAGACAGTTTATTTCATTCTTTGCATACCATACAATTTTACCATCTGGGCCCTTAGCCAATCTGGCTAGCACCCGGGCCCATGCAGTAAAGGCTTCATGAAATTGTACACGGGTCAAACATTTCAGTGGGAAATCACATTACACACATCAAGAGAAGACAACACTAAAGAAACTCCGCTTGGCTACAATGGTGATGCATACTTTCCATCACGAAAAAACTCTTTTACACATGTCGTAAAATTGGCGTTAGTTTTAATATCTAAAAGCAGAAGATTCCAGATCACAGCTTCGGAAAACGCTATATTACGTTTACCATAATTATTGTGGATAACAGAGAGGTTGAAACGAAGGTTGGTTTGATTGCGTGTTTGTCGATGTGGCCATTGAAAAATAGAATGAGAGAACGGAATATTGTTTTCTAATATATTCTTAACCATACAAGCTAACTTGTGATCTCTAGCATTTGTAAGTGGCATAATGTTTAAGCTAGAAAAAAGTGGAGTGGAACTGTCGTTTACCCTAATAAACGTTATAATGCGGAGCGCTCTCTTTTGTAACAAGATAGCTCGGTTTATGTAGGAGAAAAAGGTGACCCCCCCTTGTCTCAACACAGTAAGTGATATGACAATGAAATATAGCGTAGTATAATATTTTGAGAATGTGTAAGCTACCATGGGATTCTGACACCCGGCGGCCACGTGACCAGGCTGGTGAAAGTTAAATCGAGTCAGTGGTAGCCTCTTCTCGAATACCTTTTTCAGGTTCTTTGCCTGGTCCTCTGTAGTATCCGCTTTTTCACTGTCACGGTGCTGCAACTCTGTCGCAAGCGCCCTCGGCATCTCGGGAGATGCTGTCTTTCTGCCATACCCGATGTTTTGGTTTAAACAGCCTCTTCGGACCCTCCCTTGTTTCACTAGCATGACGCGACATGAACTCGTCAGCAAGCCCGGCGGCTCATGTTACCGTTGTTATATCTGATTTGTCGATTACCCAGTTACGCATGCCTGCGGGGCGCGGGCGATAGAACTGCTCCAGTGGTCATGGACATCGTACACCGGTTAACTACTACGTCAAAAAATCAGAATGTAAAAAACATAACCGTTCGTTTTTCCTCACGTGAAAAGAAAAACGACTTCCTTCGGAAAGCACGGAAGGCAAAGCTGTACACGAGCAACATTGGGTTCTCTGGGAAAACTGATGTCCCTGTGTTCGTCAACGAGCATTTGACCTTCGATAACAAGAAATTGTTTGCTAAGGCTTTAGCGCTTAAGAAAGAACATCGCTGGCAATTCCTGTGGACAGACAACTGTCGCATTAAGGCTCGCAAAACACAAGACATCAAAGTATTTCGCATCACGTCTGAGCGTGACTTGGAGGTTTTCACATAATTCTGAGTCATGCACCCTTCTGACAAACTGCTAACACCTTGCAGCCGATGGCTTTGCTGTCCCCCGATGATGCGAAATTCCGTCTTTCTAATAACAACTACTCCATAATTCACTTTTATGCAAGAAGCCTCAAGAGAAATCTTGACACCATCGATAGTTTCATCGCTGCGCTTAACCATGCATTTTCATTCATATGCATATCTTAAACTTGGCTCTCTGATTCTGACAGTAATTTGTACAGTTTCCCATCTTATCAAGCAGAGTACTGTCATCGAACTTCTGATAGCCATGGAGGTACAGCAGTTTTCGTTTCACCTGATATTTCCTACAGACGCAGGCATGATCTATCGTTTACTGCAAACCTTTAAGAATTGGTGTGGATTGAAACTAATCAATCACTTATTTCACATAACAAAATTTTAGTCATTGGTTGCATTTATCGTTCCTCTTCATCTTCTTTGATTGAATTCCTACGTAACCTTGATACAATTCAAAATATGCTATCACTTGAAAATAAGCACGTCCTGTTAGTAGGCGACTTCAACATTAACTTACTTGACACCGAATCTAAATCGTATTCTGCATACGCAGATTGTTATACTGGATTCGGACTTGAAGCTTTGATACATGCACCCACGAGATGTGTGCGCAATGGTCCACGTACGTTAATAGACCATGCGCTATATTGTCACGAAGCCAAGGACGACGCAGTTGTCTTGAAGGAGAAACAAGTTTATTGGAGCAAACTTGTGCTCCCCTAACAACTCAAAAGAATACAGAGGCGGCGATGCAGCGGTCAACAAAGTGACTTGCGTCGGCGAGCGCCGCAGAATAGAATGCCGAGGCGTCTGCTCTGCAGGAATTTTATCTTTCGGCGCGAGTGTTTCTGGAACCGTCGATTCACATCCAGAACATTGTAGATCACAGACGATTATTCTGAGCTAGCGACGTTAGGGCGAAACAGTTTGCTTATCTGAATGTGATAGCCCGTGCGGCATAAAAGTAAAGAATGGAAGACGCGCTTTGCTTGGAACGCAGATAACACAGCCGGGCGTGACCCGGAAGTAAAAACAAACAATAATAAGCAAGCCCATACATTGTTCGCGGCAATATAACATATCACGCCAACTTTTTTCTGCCGTCCTTGAAACCTATATCACCGATCATTTTCCTATTTTGCTTATTTTTGACACGTGCATGCCGTAAAAACGCAACTCACATAAGCAAATTAATAAGCAAGCCCATACATAGTTCGCGGCATTACCCCCCCCTCTAAGAGTGCATCGACCCGATGCTAAAATAAAAGACAGCCCGAACAAACAACAACAACAAAAAAAAAGTCCGTCATCTTGCATAGTAAGGTTTCAAGCGAACCACATGGACGACTTTGGGCCGCATGCGTCGTCGTGATGTTCCGGAATCGCCATCGCGAATCACCTCGTAGGTAAGTTGGCCGACACGTCGTAGCATTTGGTAGGGTCCGAAATATCGTCGCAGAAGCTTCTCACTGAGTCCGCGTCGTCGGATGGGAGTCCAAACCCAAACACAGTCCCCTGGCTGGTACTCGGCGTCTCAGCGTCGGAGGTTGTAGCGCCCGGCATCCACGAGCTGCTGGCGCGTAGTACGAACTCGAGCCAGCTGGCGGGCCTCCTCCGCACGCTGAAGGTATCCTTGAACGTCGGTGTTGAGGTCGTCGTCTTCTCCGTGCGGAAGCATGGCGTCGACCATCGTAGTTGGCCGTCTTCCGTAGACAAGCTCGAACGGCGTCAGCTGCGTCGTCTCCTGGATAGCCGTGTTGTACGCAAATGTGGCATACGGTAGCACTTCGTCCCAAGTCTTATGTTCAACATCAACGTGCATTGACAGCATATCTGCGATTGTCTTGTTCAGACGTTCTGTTAGTCCGTTCGTTTGGGGGTGGTACGCCGTCGTTCTTCTGTTTTCCGTGTTGCTATAGCGTAATATTCCTTGCATTAGCTCCGCAGTAAAGGCCGTTCCGCGGTCCGTGATTAGGACTTCCGGGGCTCCATGTCGCAGCACAACTTGGCTTATGAAGAACTTTGCGACTTCCTGTGCAGTGCCCCTCGGAAGAGCGGCGGTCTCTGCGTAGCGCGTCATGTAGTCTGTCGCCACGACAATCCACTTGTTCTGTGACTGTGACGTAGGGAACGGGCCTAGAAGGTCCATTCAAATCTGTTGAAAGGGCCTCGACGGGACGGCGATCGGTTGCAGAAAGCCGGCGGGTCGTGTCGGCGGCGTTTTTCGTCGCTGGAAGTCACGGCAACTCCGAACGTAGTGGGTGACGTCGGATATAAGGCGGGACCAGAAGTACTTCGCTTTGATTTTTGCAATAGTGCGAGCTGTGCCGAGATGTCCGGAAGACGGGTCGTCGTGGCACGCTTCCAAAATTTCGTCACGGAGCTCTGCAGGGATGACAAGTAGGTAATGTGTTCTCGTTCCGGGGCTGAAATTCTTCTTCACGAGGACTGAGTTTTTGAGGCTGAATGCTGGCAAGGTCCGCTTGAACGACCTAGGCACGGCAACATTTCGTCCTTCGAGGTAGTCGATCATGACGCGCAAGTCGGGGTCGGCACGCCGCTGGGCGGCTAGGTCGCTCTCCGTAACGACTCCGAAGAATGCGCTGTCTTCATTGCAATCTAGTGGTGGCGGGTCGACGAAGGCGCGGGACAGGCAGTCGACGTCGGAGTGTTTCCTGCCGGATTTGTAAACAATTGTAACGTCGAACTTTTGCAGGCGCCAGCTCCACCGCCCAAGAGGGCCAGAGGGTACCTTCAAATTGGCGAGCCAACACAGCGCATGGTGGTCTGTGACAACCTTGAATGATCTACCATATACGTATGGGCGAAATTTTGAAATGGCCCATATAATGCGAGGCACTCTTTTTCAGAGGCTGAGTAATTTTTCTCCTCCTTCGACAGACCACGGCTTGCAAATGCGATTACTTTTTCGCCAGCGCTTTGCTTTTGGACGAGAACGGCACCCAAGCCTATATCGCTGGCGTCGGTGTGCATTTCTGTTTCGGCGTTTTCGTCGAAATGAGCGAGCACGGGCGGGTTTTGCAGGCGTTGTTGCAGATCGCAGAATGCTTTTTCTTGGGCGTTTTTCCAGGCAAAAGGTGTGCTATTTTTTGTCAGGCGCGTGAGTGGCTCTGCAATGCGTGCGAAGTTTGCGACGAAGCGCCCGTAGTATGCGCACAGCCCGAGAAATCTTCGCACGCCCTTCTTGTCTTTCGGCCTTGGGAAGTTCGCAATGGCTGAAGTTTTTGCCGGGTCAGGTAGGACTCCCGCGGCGTTGACGACGTGGCCCAAGAACTTCAGCTCCTCATACGCGAAACGACACTTTTCAGGCTTCAGCGTTAACCTCGATGTACGAATGGCCTCGAGTACAGACTCCAACCTTGCAAGGTGTTCGTCGAAATTCCGGCCGAATACCACAACGTCGTCGAGGTATGCGAGGCAAGTGTGCCACTTCAGGCCAGCTAGCACAGTGTCCATCACTCTCTGAAACGTTGCTGGCGCCGTGCACAGCCCAAAAGGCATCACCTTGAACTCGTATAGGCCGTCCGGGGTTATAAACGCAGTCTTCTCTCGGTCTCTCTCGTCCACTTCAATTCGCCAGTAGCCGGTCTTCAAATCCATCGATGAGAAGTACTTGGCATGGCAGAGGTGGTCAAGGGCGTCGTCGATTCGTGGCGGGGGATACACGTCCTTTTTGGTGAATTTGTTTAGTCGCCGGTAGTCAACGCAGAACCTTAATGTGCCGTCTTCTTTCTTTACGAGTACGACCGGCGCAGCCCAGGGGCTTTTCGATGGCTGTATAATGTCGTCGCTGAGCATGTCGTCGACTTGAGTCCGGATGGCTTCCCGTTCGTGGGAAGAGACGCGGTATGGTGACTGTCGCGTAGGTCGGGCTCCATCTTCAGTTATAATACGGTGCTTCGCTAGGGGTTTCTGACGTAATTTTGAACTCGACAAAAAACACTGGCTGTAGCGACGCAGCAAAGCCAATAATTTGTTCGGTTGTTCTTGCGGTAGCACCGGATTGACGTCGAAGGGGTGCGGAAGCTTTAAGGTGTCATCGGGTGTGCGTTCAAAGTCGGCGACCGCGATCCCGTCACTTGCTTCTTGCGTTTCTTCGAGGAACGCAATTGCAGCTCCCTTGTTTAAATGCTGGAACTCTTCGGTGAAATTAGTAACCAAAACGTGAGATTGGCGTTGCTTAAAGTGCGCAATGCATCTTGCGACGGAGACACCGCGGTCGAGAAGCAACCTTCGATCACTCTCTACGATAGCGTTGACGTCAGAAGCAGCATCCTCACAGTAGATGGCGATCCCCAAGCTTGCGCGGGGTGGCAGGGTGATGTGATCGTCGGCGATCCTGACAGCAGCACGGTGATCGGGGTTCGGCGGCGGCGTCGTGGAGTGATCGGAGGAAAAAGTTATCGACTTGGTCTGCAGATCAATTATTGCGCCGTTGTCCGTCAAAAAGTCCATTCCGAGAATTACGTCGCGGGAGCAGTTAGCCAAAATAACGAACTCAGCAGGCTACGTGGTGCCGCATATGGTGACGCGTGATGTGCACGTTCAACTTGGCGTTACGAGATGGCCTCCTGCTGTGCGTATATGCGGACCGTCCCATGTTGTCGTAACTTTCTTCAGCTTCGACGCGAATGAGCCGCTCGTTACTAGGTAGTCGGCTCCCGTGTCGATGAGGGCGACTACCTCAAAGCCGTCGATGGACAACTGGACGTCGGACGCCGCTTTCCTGGAGTTTTTGGTGCGTCTGGGCGTTGTATCTCGGCTTGTACGTGTTGACGGTCGGGCACCATGCGTCGTCATTCTCGTCATCTTCTCAGCGGCAGGCTCTGTCGTTTCGGGTACGCATCGCGTCGTGTCGTCGTCGGGTTCGGGAGTCACGTCCGGGTTAGATCGAGTCGTTGGGCTGCAGGTATGGTGTTCGGTGCGGCCATGCGTCGATGGAGGGTTTTCTTTTTTTCGCCGTTCTGCAACTTCACCTCCAGAAGTTGCTGCTTTTAGTTTCCCCCGCGTGGGATGGGGGACCTTCCTCGTGAGACGTCAGCGGTGTTATGGCGGTTTGGCGACGGTACCGGTAGGGCGACGGCGAACGGTTGAAGCGGGCAGGTCCTCGGTTCGTGTTGGACAGGTATTCGTCGATCTCTGTAGGGCGCTGGCCGGGTAGGGGGCGTGGTGCGTCGAGGGCGAATCTTTGCAGACCAAGCCTGTTGTAAGGGCAGCGACGGTAGATGTGGTCCGCCTCTCCGCAGTGGTAGCGCAGCGGGTGATTATCGGGCGTTCGCCACACGTCGGTCTTCCTTGGCGTCTGGTATTGGTCTACAGGGTGTCGGGCGGGCGGCATTGGACGGCGGTATGGCTGGGCCTCTTGACGACGGGTTGGAGCAGGGCGGGGTTGACGAAGAGCTGCGGAGTGGGTCATCGCTTGGGGCTGACGGGGTGCTTCTGAAGGCATAGAAGTTCCCAGCGCCTGTTGAACCTCTTCACGGATGACGTCAGTCAGAGAAGCCACTTGAGGTTGCGGCGTTGTTGGAAAAAGCTTCTGAAGCTCCTTCTTGACCACTGCTCGAATGGTCTCGCGCAATGTATCGGAGCTTCCAGTTGCGGCACCGATGGTCTCCGAGAACAGCGCGTTGACTGGGCGGTCGTATTGCCTCGTTAGAATTTCTAGCGTCTTTCCATCGCGGCCGCCTCAGACGCGAATTCAGCCACCGTCTTCGGCGGGTTACGGACTAGACAAGCAAAAAGCTCTTGCTTCACTCCTCGCATTAGAAACCTGAGCTTCTTTTCTTCGGTCATTTCGGGGTCCGCACGGCGAAAAAGTCGCTTCATCTCCTCAACGAAGATCACGACACCTTCGTTGGGGTGCTGCGTTCGAGTTTCAAGCAAAAGCGCAGCCCGCTCTTTTCTCACAACGGTAGTGAAGGTCTTAAGGAACTCCCTTTTGAATTGAGTCCAGTCGGTCAAAGAACTCTCATGGTTCTCGAACCAAGTTCGAGCAGCATCTTCTAGGTAAAAGAAGACATGCCAGAAAGTTTCTTCGTCGTCCCACCTGTTGAAGATGCGGACGCGCTCCAGCTTCTCCAACCATTCTTCGGGGTCTTCAGCGGGGGCTCCCCGGAGTGATGGCGGTTCCCGGGGCTGCTGCAGGACGATTGGCGACGTTGTTTCTTGCACCATGATGTTGGTTGCAGCGTTCCTTTTCCTGGGCCCTTCTGGCATCAAACCGAACTAGGGTAGCAATCCTTGCAGTCGGCGTCTTTCTCTGGTTGAGCTGGCTTGGCGGCTTCCAGATGTCGTAGAGAGCATAAAGGGAGATGTCGTAGAGAGCATACCCAGCACCTCCACCAGACGTCACGAAGCCAAGGATGACGCAGTTGTCTTGAAGGACAAACAAGTTTATTCGAGCGAACTTGTGCTCCGCTAACAACTCAAGAGAATACAGAGGCGGCGAAGCAGCGGTCAACAAAATGACTTGCGTCGGCGAGCGTCGCAGAATCGTATGCCGAGGCGTTTGCTCTGCAGGCTTTTTATCTTTCGGCGCGAGTGTTTCTGGAACCGTCGATTCACATCCAGAACATTGTAGATCACAGACAATTATTCTGAGCTAGCGACTTTAGGGCGAAACAGTTTGCTTATCTGAATGTGATAGCCCGTGCGGCATAAAAGTAAAGAATGGAAGACGCGCTTTGCTTGGAACGCAGATAACACAGCCGTGCGTGGCCCGGAAGTAAAAACAAACAATAAATAAGCAAGCCCATACATTGTTCGCGGCAATATAACATACCACGCCAACTTTTTTCTGCCGTCCTTGAAACCGATATCGCCGATCATTTTCCTATTTTGCTTATTTTTGACGCGTGCATGCCGTAAAAACGCAACTCACACTTCACATCTGTTTTTGATGCCGTTCAATTTAGAGAAGCAATCCGGGCGACTGATTGGTCTATCATTAATTCAATGGATGATGTAGAGGCCGCACTGCATAACTTTTCTTCTACAATTTTTAAAGCCGTATCATCAAGTACTACCACGCCTAAATGTAAAAAGAGATTTAGCTATTCGAACAATCCACGGATGACTAAAGGGTTATTATAAAGCATGCGGAAAAAAGAAAATATGTACAAAAAACCAAAAGACAGCCCTTTAATTCTAATTTAGCGAAGCGATATAAGAAATACTGCCGCCTCCTAAACATACTCTTAAAACAGGCTAAAAAATGTTATTATGAAAATGAATTAGCTAAACACCATAACAACCCAAAAAAACAATGGAATCTTTTGAATACCTTCCTTGAAAAAACTGCAGCTAACGCCTCTATATCAAAAATTACATACAATGGAGTAAGCCTGATGGAACCACCTCGTATTGCGGGTGCCTTTTGCGAATATGTTTCATCCGTTTATCACAATACCCCTCAACCTTTAAATGCGCAATTTGGTTTGCCCCGTGCTTCCAAATTTTTCCAAATCTTCCAAATCGTGCTTCCAAAGCAACATGTTTTTTTATGACAGCCGTGATCAGTATTGACGCTTCGGGGAAGAAAAGCACGTTGCACGTTTTAGGTGAATGTTGTCGACAAACTAACCCCACGTGCAAAGCCCCCGCGAGCCTCCTGTCATAGCGGTGCCGCAGCAACTGTGGGCGAATATCGGTATCCAGTGGCAGCCGGGGAAGACATAGCGTGCGCCATACTGCGTACAATTCAAAATACCGACCCGAATTAAGCATTCCCGCGTTTGTTGGCGCAGTAAAAGCATGAGTAAAAGCATGCAGAGGGCTATAATAAAAGTGGCTATGCCCACAGTACTGCACAAGGGTCGCAGAATTATCCATGGCTGAGTATTGCGCCCTGTATTGCACCGAAACTGCAATGACTTTGTTGGCGCTTATGTTCGCCGCGTGATTTATCAGCTGGGCTCCCATGATATTGTTTAGAGCTTTCTTTTTTGTTAAATATTCCAACATAATACTGCTAAAACGTCCAGTTAAGTTTTTAAACTTATCGGCTGCGCTCGCATGATCTTGTTTAGAGCTTTCTTTTTTTATACATTCAAACTTGATTCTACTAAAACTTACAGTTAAGTGTTTGAACGTATCGGCTGGACTCCAATGATCATGTTTATAGCTTTCTTTTTTATTAAACATTCAAACAATACACTACTATAGCTTCCTATTGAGTTTTTTTAAATTCTGAAGGCGTATCGTTAGAGTATTTGTACGCAATTTTAACCACTTCCGGTGCAAGTGTCGTGGTACAGCCAGTGACGGCGATACCTGCAGTCAAGATTTCTAAATGTCCTACCTCATTTTAGAAAAACTACGCGTATCAGTGGTATATTCGGTTCTCGGTAGACTAATCTATCGATCAACAGCAACATGTATTTTGTCTTCAGTGTCCCTTTAAGGTTCAAGAATCCCGGAAATTAACAAGAGAAGTGCATATAAGCGACCGCAATGTATAAGCGGGGCGGTAGATCAGCGATGTTAGATGTGCTGCTTCCCTGCGTCAATATTTTCAATTCAGATGTTAAGTTTATTGATGCCTTGATATTGATGTAGGGGCTACATCTTCTCGTGTGGACTAAACATGACTTCCCTTGTCCCAATCACCACGCCAAACTCGCGGAAAGTTCGACGAGGTCAAGACGCGACCCGAATGTAAAGACCTGGACTGCGTTTTCACGAAGGTCTGCGATCTCAGCCCCGACGCCCACGTGAGTGTGGTTCCTGGCGTGCCGAGCATGCCTTCCTGCATTTACATATTTCTTCTGGCGTGTCCCTGTAGAAGCACGCGTGCTTCATTACAGAAGCGTGTCGCTTAAACGTGCGCCCTCTCAGAGAGGCAGGAAAATTCTTCTAGTGCTTTTTTAGATGCGAAGCAGCTTATGATCGAGCCTGTTCCCTCCGCCGTTGTGTGGGCGCCGTTGTGCGGCGTCCACACTCACACTGCGTATGCCTGGCCAGGCACCACTGATGATGATTGTGACAGGATGCCCTAGGGATTGGCCAACCAAAGAATCCATCACGAGATAGCCTCGCGTTCAACCACCGTCGTCATCTTCCCGTAGGGGAACCCTGACTACCGCACCCCCATTGCGCATGCCTGGCAAGACACCGCTGATGATGATTGTGGCAGGATGCCCCTAGTGATTGGCCAACCAAAGAAACCATTACGAGATAGCTTCGCGTACAACCACCGTCATCATCTTCCCGTAGGGGAACCCTGAGTATTATGCGAGGCATTCGTCCTCTCCTCTCCGAAGCAGCTCTCCTCTCCGGAATTGCGCAACGAATGGCAACACCTGTGGCTCCGGGCGCGATAATGCGAAGCATCTTGTGGTTCGAGAAGTGACGGTAGCCGCGGCATACTCCGCTGGGGGCGCCCCTGTAGCTCCGCGGTATAAAAGACGCGCGCGCGCGCTCCGCTCCCCTCATTCTCCTCCAGCAACGCCGCGATTGAACTGAAAACTAATGTGAACTTGAGTCGACCCCATGGCTGCTTCGCATACTACTCAAGTTTCCGCTACGGAAAGATGGGGATTTTTTTTTTATTTTGCAACAGAGGAGTTGTTCTAGTGGTAGCCTTGACGATAGTCTCTGCTGGTGTTGTGTGGCGTGACGCAGATTTTTCCGTCGCGCAAAGACCGGTTCCCCGGATAGAAAAAAAATCACTGAAAAAAAAAGACTGAAGACGGCTGATGTAGCCACTGAAAGAAATCTCTTTACCGCAGTTCATAGTTTGAGAGATGAAGCCTACTTTAGGGGATCGGTGTGAGCTTGATCTTTGTAAGCTGGCTTTTCCACATTGGAATCTGCACAGTGGGCATGGCCGTCTACTGACGGATTCAATATGATTGCAGAAAGGTGCTGGAAAGAATGCCAAAACAAATGACATAATAATTAGCCTCTAAGATGATTCTGTCATTACGTCTAATTTCATTTGCTTGCTCATTTCATTTACTTGTTGACAGTGAAGTTGTAAACATCACAAAATTACTGTCTGCTGCCAATACATGCCCATCTAATGAGTGAGTATTATTATAGGAAACTGCAGTAACTGTTGTTTTACCGGAACTCCACCGAAACAAATTACATGACAATTAGCCGCCAAGATGACTGCAACATTACGCACAAGAAGCCGAAACTAAATGGAATCGTCGTAAAGACTGCACGCACATCACTGTTTCCCCAGGTTTCACACTGGGTGGAACTGGTTTCACATTTCTTCCTTCCCTGCTCTAGCCCTTCTACTACCACACAATTATCACCACCGCTGGGCACAGGAAGAGCTGTCAACAAGTTCCTAAGGGGCTCACTTTGTGTTTGTGTTCTGAACTGTTTCACTGGCAGTCGCAGTTATTAAAACGAGGCCAACCACATTCATCAAGAACGCCTACGTTTATTCCGCACATCCTAACGCATACGGAAAGAGAGGTAAATGTTCGTATGTGACCATATAGCGCGAAACATCTGAAAATAGCGGGACGAAATATTTGGCATTCACTCTAAGACGTCGAGGAGTGCTGGGCACACTGTCGAGGAGTAAAAACTTTTGTCCCATATTTCACTCCCTTTTGAAGCATTCGGCTACTCTTCCAAGGAGTGCGCGTGGCCGTCACAACGAGAGGCGAAATACTCCTAGTGGGATATACTTGCTGCTTTCGAGGCGGAGTACTTGAACCCTGTATGGGAATTTCAATGCCATGTCCAATGCAGCGTTCCGTCACTTTCTTTAGGCGTGAATAAGCTCTATTGGCTGCGGCACTGCCGGATACTGCAGAAAGGTACTACTACTCTCTCTTGGAAAGCACTCTGTTAGCCCCAAGAGCGTTCTGCTATTCCCCGTGAGCAAGCGTGTTTTCGCACCGCCTGCTGCTACAACTCCCTTCCCCACGATGGTACTGTAGACAGTTGCAAACAGAACCGGACAAACTATTTTGAAACATGGAAAAGAAAAAAAATAAAGTCTGTTTCTCCAAGAAAATATCACAATGATCGGTTCATTCAGCAATTTCACAAAAAAGCAATTTATTTGAAATTACAATATCACAGCATAAAAAACGGTTCCTACTCCACATCCACACAGAAGGAGACGTAGCTTCTATTTAGAACACATTCAAGAAAAATTCACAGACAAAAATGAAGCAAAGCAACTGAAAACACTAAATCTACAAACGTTAAATTAAGACAATAAAAACGACATTAATACCCACAAATAAAAAGGTACTGTCATTAGCACGAAAAGCATCAGTAGAAATGCTGCAGTGGGAGAATAAAAAGAGGGATAACTTGCTAATAAAAACAAACACCTTCGAGCTGACTGCCTCATAATGCTGGTGGCGGCCTTCATAACTGTACGGACCAGGCACTGGGCTTGAGCCGAAGTAGCGTCTCAAGAAGCAAGAAGGTGCACTTCGCCTTTGAAGCGTATTACACACCGAACAGCGAAAACACAGACAGCAGCACTGGGAACCCATCCACGATGTCCAAGGTTGTGAGGAGAAGTGTCTCAAATACGACGGCCACCTGCTGAAACCTCGGGGCTCTGTCTCGCTCTCAAAAAAATCTTCGGGCAAGTAGTTTTGTTCCAGTATCGGCCTCCGTACTGCCGCTGCTTTAATGTTCGTCCGAAAGAAAAACTAGTTCTACGCACGCACGCACGCACGCACGCACGCACGAACAAATATGCGGCTTGCTAGATTGTTAATTGCCTAGCGCTCTCTTCGCTTGATAAAGGCACTTGAGTTCCAGCAACCGATCGGTGTGTACGCTTTTATCGTCGCTCGTCAGCCGACGAGACAGTTTTCACCGTAGACAGTGAAAACAGAAGACGGAGTGTTTGAGATTGCCTGGCAGTGATATCACCTGCTCCTCACACGCCGATCTTGCAGGCGGGCCCCATATTGCTGTTAATGCCAGTTATGTAGCCGGATTTCCTTTATTTAACCGAATAAAAGCTATCGTACGTACATTCCTATCTCGGTGACACAAGCCACGGTAGTTTGGTCGGGTCCGTGTTTCACTTGCGGCTTGAGCTTTCAGAAGAGCGCGGACCAACACCATTTTCCTCAATCGATCTCAGATTTACAATCCAGCTCGACTAGGCGCGGGGCAAGAGTACATCTATCAAACTCTTCCAATAGGGCCGTCTGCAGCGGCCCGTAGATTGGCTCCTTCGGTTTGCTGCCTGCCGCCACTGATCGCTACGAGCAATCGTTACATGAATTCCTATTCTTGCATGTTTAGAATGGGCGGCTGAAGTAATCAGTCACTTTTTACACAACTGCTTTATATAATATATCCGTATGCAAATAAAACATCGCTGATGAGTTGGTTTGTGTAGTTGGTAGGACTGCATCTCCATGCTTACTCCCGCATTGGACAAGAATGAAATTGCAATTTTACTATTCGTACTGGAGAGGGGAGATGATGCGCAGGTTTACTCTTCACTGGTGCGGGAGCAGAACTGGGGCTGCACTCCGCTGCGCACGAGAAGAGTACGCGGTCAGTTTTGCGCTCCTCCTCATGGGGAGCGAACATTGCTTCCAACTCCAAGTGCTTTCGAGGTGAGTGCGCCAACGCTCACAAGAGTACAATGACTGTTCGACTCTTCAACTACTCCCCCGATTTCTTAGAGTGATTTCCCTAACAGTGTACCAAAAGAAGCGCAAAATCTCGTGGCTATGTGTTCTTATCACTTGAACCTCGCTAGCTATGGTGCTGGCTGATCGCTTTCTTTTTTTATATTTCTGTTCGCAGGAGCAGCACGCCGACTTCTTCTCGGTAGGTTCGTCCCACGAAGTTCTTGCACTCTCAGTCTGTGGTCGGAGCGCGCAGTGTGGAGTTTCACTCTCAAGAAGGCCACCTGTTGGGCGCACGAAAATTAAGTCTAGAAAGTTGCAAGGTCTTCTATGGCTATATAGTATGTGTAGAATAGGAACGTGGGGGTTAGATAATGACGCCTCCTAAACGGGCAATGGATTCTGCAATGTGCACGAAAGGCGACTTTGAACGAATGCGCATCGTCGTTGTGACGGTCAAAGTATTAATTATTTGATGGTGGGGTTCAGCGTGCCGACGCTACACCGACGACGAGGCACGCCGTTGTAGAAGGCTCCGGATTAAAATTCCCCAACTCGGGATCTTCAACGCTTGCTCAAATCTCGGACACACAGGCATTTTCACTTCTAGCCTCTATCAGAAAAGCGGCCGCGTTGGGGGGAATCGAACCCGTGTCCTTGGGGCGTGCAGCACAAAAGGGCAAAATACTTTGCAAACAGATCTGAAGTGACCTGAAGAACTCTATATAAAAAAATCATGAAAGGCTTCGCCATGTCGTCGTCATATATCTCGATATTCTTTCAAAAGTACATTCAGTGATTGTTAAAGGCTCGCCTTAGTTAAGTCCAATCTCGAAAAATTTATATAATCCACAAGGAAGTTCGTGAGTAACTCTAAAGGCTACGGTCAATTAAGGAAATTTCAACCGCGGCAGAAATGAAACACTGATGGCGTGAAGACTCACTGGGCGGTTTAAGATTCCATAAACTACAGCAGGGTCTTTTCTTTTTTTGTTGCGTTCTTGATTCTGTTTGCACTGCTTTTCCTTGTAATCGATCACAAGGTCCAGACCAGCTGCGCTCTAGATTGACTTCCTAACGGCCTGACCGAGATTTTCATTTGCACAAGGAGGGGGGAGGGTTCCTTGCACAAGAAGGGTGAAAACCGCTTCACTACACTCACTAGTAAACCACTAAAGGTGACTGGTCACTTTACCTGCGATGTTTTTAGTCTATGTTTCGCTAATTGACGACGCAGCATCTTAGCACGTGCCATATATTTGTAGTGCCCAGTGCTTGACCCTGGGCAGCAATGGCTCGTGAATGGCTTGTTCCTGCAATAAGCACGTTAATATCACCGCGTTTAAGCACAGAGCATTGAAATAGCTCAAAATTACGCCTTTTAAAGCAAAATTTGTATACATTTCTTAAGTGGTGAGTTGGCCTAGTTTGTTGATTTGAGGGTTGATTTAATCGCGCTCAAAGACGCAAGGTAACGGAGACGGCCGAAGGACGAGAGATTAGAGGGCTTCATGTAAGCGATCCGTATTAATAAAAACAACTGCCATGCGTACATGGTTGTGCACCTTCGCGCAGTTACTAATGCAATTGGGATGTTTCCGCTGTGTGGCATTAACACAGAGTGTATATTCACTGCTTTGCTGCCAGGCCTTGTGTAGAAAGCAAAAATAACCTGTCCTTATACGATTGTAATTTCCAGGCCCCCCTGAAATTTTAATGTGCCCTTTTTAAGCTGAACTTGCACGTCAGATATGCCAAGTCCCGCGGACAACGGCCAGGCGGTACTTAAGCTCTTCTGGAGACTCTCAATGCCCAGCGAAAAGCCATTCACATGGTCTTTTTCCGACGCCTTGAAAAACACCTTAGGTCGACAATTGATTATGCGACGTTCTCAGGTAACAAGCTACCAAGCCTGAAGGCGGAATTCATTCACAACAGCAGGGCTTGTCGGAAATAACTGATCAAGAAAAGCAAACAAGAGACGCGCCATGTAGTAATAAAACGACGTCTTCTCGTATTTGCAGGCGGAGACTATGACCGTTCTTCGTGCGGCTTTCGTCGTCTTCAGAGCGAACCACTAGTTCACCAACCGAAGGATTTCCACGCTGAATAAATCTGTTCATCTGAATAAGTGTGTCCATGTTCCCACTACTGCCGTTGAATCCTCTCCATTTTCAATTCCCAGTGCCTGCCCTGTATAACACTGCAACGCTTCGGATAATCAGAGAGATAGAAGTAGTCCCATAATCAGGCAAACACTGAACGTGGAGCTCCAGCGCCTCTCGAAGGCGCTGGAGGCGCCTCCCAGAGACGCTGGAGGCGCCTTTGGGAGCTCCAGCGCCTATATCTACAGTGATAGCCCCAAACGACGTTGCCTTCCCTAAAGACGCAGATACAAAAGTTTTTTTTTTATTGCCACGTGCAATCCGCCAGCAATAAACATGAATGTATTACTGCGCTTCTCAACGATCATGTCATCATGATAACCGAAAGGTGCTATACTTGTGACGATGAAGCTCTCGCACTACCGGGTTAGAGATCTTTTTACTTAAACTGGCAAGGAAAGCGAGGTGCAGGAGTGCTTCAGCTAATAAAAAGTAAACTTTCGGTGAATTCGCTGCCTACCTTTACAGTATCTTCAGTGAACTACGAAGTGCTATCTGTAACGTGCGGTGACAACATGCTTACAGTTATATATAGGCCACCATCTGACAATTTGGCTAGATTTTTTTTCCTTTTTTTGGCACTTTATTGTGTTTTGCCAGCAATAATAATCTCAGAATGGTTATTGGTGGTGACCTCAACTATAACAAGTTATTAGTGAACACAATGCCTAATGAACGTTTATTACTGCAAGAATCAAATAATCTCAAGAATTTAATTTCTGAACCTACGCGCAATACGCTGAAAGCTGAAACTCTTTCAGATCTATTTGTTACACCGCTGAGGTACAAAATACAAAAGCCGGAGTAATCGAAAATACCGTTAGTGACCATCTTCCTATTTATATGTTCCTAAAGTTTAATCCTCAACGCAAGAAAATTTCTTCATATTCTACAGTTCTGATTGAGGACATCACTAATACTACCGCAAATACTTTCAGAGAACTAATTACTTTATTGAACTGGCATGATGTAATAACTTCGCACAACGCAAATGAAGTCTACAATATTTTTATCGAAATTTACTTGTCTATAAATGGTGCTTTAAATTAAAAAAAAAGCGTGAAGTCTAAGAAAATACGTTAACCTTGGGTCACCGCAGAATGCTTCGAGATGATTCGCAAGAAGAACTTTTTGTACGTGCAATTTATAAAGCTCCGGAAGCGAGAAGATTATAGAAGTTTTAACAAATACAAAAACCTTTTAACTACAGCGTTCCAAAATACAAAGCGGGGCTACTTCACAAAACTACTGAATGAGGCCACCGCGAGACATCCCGATAAAAAATGGCGTACGCGAAACACACTTTAGAACCGCCTTGTGCGGCAAAGGACGCAAGACAGCGGATAAAAAGTGTCGTCAGCGCTACCAAGTTCCGTACCCACTTAAGAAGCGACGACAGGAGAGGGAACGGAGGAAACGCAGCGGAGGAAACACCTCCAACAACAACCACGGGCACCCAAGGCCATGGAGGGATCCTCAAGAAGTGCAGGGATCGTTCCGAGTCCTTTCCTCGTCTCCCGTCGCGAAATGATGGAGAGAACCAGCGCCAGGGTGGCCACGAGCTTCGGAGTGCATCCCGTTCGAGCCACCGACGTTCCTGCGTTTCTACATCGTCTCGCACCGGCAACTCTAGCAGAAAATCCAAATCCAGGTCTGCCAGCAGACGCACAGAAGGACGACGGGCCTCCAGATCGCCGTCGAGACCGGGACGGCAACAAAGCGCCTCCACCTCGAGAGGAGGGCTGGGAAGAAAACATTACGCCATCTTACCATAGGGAAACCCTGAGTAGAATGCGGAGCAGCCACGGGGTCGATTTAAGTGCCCAGTAGCTTTCAATTCATCGTTTCCGTTCGGCTGAGGTACGTAGCTACCTTCATATTTACCGTTTAGTTTCCATGGTAACAACCACACTTTTCACTTACCGGAACTACGAAATGGGAAATTGCGTTGACCCCTTGGTTGCTTCGCATACTACTCAGGGTTCCCCTACGGGAAGATGGTGTAATTTTATTGGAAGGGGGGGTGTTAGAGTGGAGAGGCATTAAAGCGAGAGAGAGAGAGAGAGAGAGAGACGTTGTACGTGGTATGAGTTTGGCTTTATTTAGGCATTATCATCATCATGTTAAACGTACGTGACGTCGATCTGTGGTTGACATTCCCCTTTGATTATGACCGCCTTATGGTCTGTCAAATGTAAAATCAAGGGCTGTTGTAGTGTATGAACCCTAAAGTTGCTGAAGTTGAGGTTGATGCACGCTCCCCGGATGGTTGTGGGCTGCTTGTAATCACGGCCCACCGAGACTTGCCGACGCACGCCACTGCCGACAACGATGAAATGTCGAAGGCGCGTGAAGCGTGCTCGTTTCGTACCGGCCCAGGAAGACACCGGCAACACTGTCGCTCCAGGAGCCCTTAAAGGGGAAGCGTGCTCGTCTCGTGCCGGCCAAGGAAGACACCGGCAAGACTGTCGCTCCAGGAGCCACTAAAGGGTAAGACACCACCGGGCGTTAAGCAAGCCGAGCATGCGCAGTGGAGTTGTGGACGGCGCAGGAACAACAAGGGAGGGACATAGCCCCAACCATGTGGTGCTTCGCATCTAAAAGGCAGCAGTGAGGGGAAACCGGCAGAACTCGAACCAGACTAAGGAAGTGCTGGCAGTGGCCGCGTCCTCGACCGAAACCAGAGTAATCTGGGGAGCGTGGTCTCCCAACCTAAGAAGCAGGGTAGAACCAACTCACAGGAAAACAAAGATAAATATGCACAAGCCGCAGCAGAGCAGTCCGAGCTAGCCAAGGTTAGACAGATGCTAGAGATTCTCATTGCAGAGAACCGCTCCCTAAAGGACAAAATAGAGAAGTAAGAATCCGCTGGAGATAAAACCACCGCCCCGAACCCCGGGTGGGAACAGGCCTCCACTAGCGAAAGCGAGGGGATGCTGGTGATGGCAGCGGATGGCGAAGGTGAAAGGGTGGACGAAGCCGAGTCTCCCCCTGTAGCCGTCATCGGGGCCATCGGTTTCTTCCGTGACGACGGAGATTGAGGAAAAGCCGCCAACGGTAGAGGCACCCGAACCTAGACGACTCCGAGATTGAGTCTCCTCCGCAAAAGCGAAGGGTACGCCGCAACACCTGTAGATCAAGCGCAAGGCGAAGAAACAAACGAGGGTACAGAAAAGACAGAAAGGAAATTTGTGGCATTCAGTAAAGCGTTCCAAGGGAAAATGAATGCGAAACTCGAAGAGATAAGGGCTGTGTTCACTTCCTGTGCGGCAAACGTAAGCAAGCAGCTTGCCCCTTTCAACATGAGAGTGGCCGCACTAGAGAGTGTGCAGACCACAGCCAGACAGCAGCAGCAGCAGGGTAACGGAGTAGGTCCAATCAAATCCACAAAGCCGTACTCGAGACCGGCAGCAGAGGGTCTGAGATCTGCCTTGGTGGATACAACGGTAGCAAATCGAAACTCATCCGAATAATCATGGCTAGGGACGATCGCAAAAACAGCAACATGTACACCATTTGGCAGTGGAATTGTCGTGGGTAACCTCCACCTATTCCTAGACTCCAAAAGCACTGGGGGAGTGCCAGACGTGATTGCCCTGCAGGACACGGGAGGGCCGGCAAAATTATCGGGATACACGTCTTATTTTGACAAGGAGCATTCGAACGACAAGCGGACCCCGGTCACGACCTTGGTTAGGCGCAACGTTCCTGCGATGCGACGCGAAACGAGCATAGGGACCGTAGACCACGTACTCGGGGGGATTATCCCCGGTCAAAAACTGGGAGAGGGAAGTGCCTCCGTACTGAACGTCTACACTAGTCCTCAGAAGAGACATATATTCAAGAACCTTTTCCGCAAGGCCCTAGATATTGCGAGTAAGCAGTCGCTTGTAATAGTGGGAGACTTTAACGCACCGCACCCGGCGGGGGTGTACAAGAAAGATATGACCAAAGGGAGAAATCTGAGTGGACTCTCAACAAGAGGCCCTCACCCTCGCGACGGATCCCGGCTGCCCCACGCGCACGGGAAAGAGCGTAAGCGTAGACACCAGTCGAAGTCCAGGGAGGTTCATGGTTTCTGCATTAGACCAATAAAGTATGTTCTTCACTGTATTTTACCAGCATTGGAGCATATTTATAACCTATGCTCGCACTCCGGAGTGTTTCCAGACAAAATGAACTGGTCTGAAGTGGTAGTTACATACAAATACGAAGATAAATGAATTTTTCAAACTACCGTCCAATTTCTATACTTGCTGCATTTTCAAACGCCTTAGAAAAGATTATATGAATACGAATCAATTATTTCTGTGAGAAGTATAATATACTGTTAACTCAGCAGTTTGGTTTTTGGAAGGGTTGATCTACAGAGCTAACACTACTAACACAAAAACATGTTATCTTACGACCATTTGCAGATAATCAACTAGCAATGGGCATTTTTGTTGATTTGTCAAAATCATTTCATACTTAATTCACCATTTACAATTATTACTATAGTTTCCCTGGTGTTGCTTTAGCAATATTCAGATCATACCTTGACAATAGCGAACAGTGTGTTCCGATCAGTGAATTTATGTCTAAATTTATGAAACTAACCATTATCATTCCTCAAGGCAGTACACTCGGGCCATTGATTTTTAATTAATGTCAGGGATGTTGTAACTATAACTACTGAAGCAAAATTTACTATCTATGCCGATGATACGAGCATCTTTATACAATCTAAAGATCCGGATGAACTTTGCCAAATGGCGAACGCTACATTGCACAATCTAATCATATGGAGTGCGGCTAATTCACTTAAAATAAACACTACCAAGACCAAAGCAGTTGTGTTTACTCCTTCCC
This sequence comes from Haemaphysalis longicornis, assembly GCA_013339765.2. NCBI lineage: Eukaryota > Metazoa > Arthropoda > Arachnida > Ixodida > Ixodidae > Haemaphysalis > Haemaphysalis longicornis. The sequence continues at coordinate 194,227,715 of CM023451.1, forward strand.
AGAAGCGTTTATATTTTCAGTTCTGCCTTCGCATTTGCTCAGACAACATGGATGTAGTGTCCGAAAAACAAACCACGTGGGGTTATGTTTAATCAGAATATTTCATGCACTTCGCATGTAAACCGAGTACTTAGTTCTCTGGCTAAGATGCCAGGCGCTCTTTGCAGAGTCCGTTATGTTTTACCTGAGAAATTTGTTATTATTTTTCAAAGCACTTTTTGTTCCCAGGTAAATTATTGTATTTCGGTCTGGGGAACTAAATCAAAACAAAATATAAATAAGATCTACTCAGGCCCAAGAAAGTCCTTCCGACACATAGCAAACTGTCCCGTTGACCATCTTTTCCATTGATATAGGGTTTTGCCGTTTACTTATTTATACCATTTCAATTTAGTGGTTAGGTGAAAAAACAGCCTCAAGCATAAGAACACAACATTGTTATCTCTGTCCAGCTTGCAGAGTGTCCCTTAAACTGGGTGTTCTTTTCGGAACAGTGATAATTGGCTGATTCAATTTTGTAGGACCAACCACGGCCTTGATATGGTTAAAAATCGTGTACCACGAATTCTAAATGAATTCGCCTGCAAAGAAATAATTCATGTAGCATTACAAGTACTCAAATAAGGATTTATTACTTTGGCAATCTTTTGCAAACGCCGTTTTTTTTTCTTTCTTTGGATTACTGTGCATTGTTACGTTTGTATTTGTCACTGTACGTTTGCAACGTGATTCCAATGTGTTGCAGTTGTGTTTTCGTGTATTCTTTGTGCTTTAGCTTCTCAGACCTTTTTCCCGGAAGATAAATACTACAAAGTTGTAACTATGTACTAGATGATAATCTTTTTTTTCTTTTATCCCCCTTTACGTTGCACTGCAAGTGTCCAGTGTCATGATTTTTTCTCTCAACGTGACGAGCGTGATAAAAAAAATTGAATTCTATTTTCTTTTTATGCCTTTGTGTTGCTTTTTTGCCTGCAAATAGGAAATTCCGGAATTGTTCGCTATGTGCCCCACTGCTTTGTAAAGGGTGTTGGGTCCCCGTCAAGCTGGCTGCGACCAGCTTTTTGCCATCCTTTTTGTATTTTCTGTTTTTGTTAAGGAAAGGCCAAATAAATTAATGAATAAATGAATTTTCTTCTGTTTAAGAAATTCACAACCAAGGACGCGATGAATTTTGAATTCCGACACGTCGAGGAGGCAAAAAGTCGCCGGATCGGTAAGCACTTCACCCAGCTGCCCAATGCTGCAGCGATATCGACGTGTGAAGCCCAGCCCCTACGACCTCCCGAACCGCCCCCGTCTCCGGCATCAACACGACTTATCCACCGCGAGGTCGGAGTCATGTTCTCTGCTATATATCCACAGTCTGGCTGGACGTGAAGGGGCTACTGTGCCGCTCATTCAGACTGTCGTCCGTCAAGAAATTGACAACTTGGGAGCCCCGTCTGTTTGCGCTTTTCATCATGCCGGCAGCTACAATCCTAGCCCCACCCAACCAGCCCGGCGTCAGTATTCGCCTCTTCATCTTCGCAATCCCGAAGACTGGCGCACACATGACGATCGACCAATATTCTTCCACTTCCGTGACGTCGGAAATGTCTCCCGCTACTGCCGCAACCACCGGTACTCACTGCTATGCACTGGTTTTCCAACTTAACGCCCTTTTACACCTCCCTATCATCAATTTCGGTAATACCAGGGCGACCACGCTCTCAAATGCTCTGTCCACAGAACCTGCCCGGCACAATCTAACAAATGTAAAAGTCGATGACGTCCCGGCACAGGGTTTAGACGACACAGGTGCGCATATCTCTGTAAAGTATGCTTGACTTTTTCCACAAACTTATGGACATTTTGACGCCAGCTCCACCTCGCCTGGTGCGTGTCGCCGATGGAAGAGCCTCTAGTATAATTGGCATGTGCACTGCACGCGTATCAGTATACGATCTTCCAATTTAAGTTTTGTTCCATGTCCTGTCCCAATGTCCCCCGTGTCATCGCCCAGCCCAAAGTCCTAAACCTTGTGGGCCTGCTCTCTACGGCATGCCAAAAAATTAGGCACAGTGCTTTTGTGTAAAAGACCTCTTTACTCACATAATGTCTCACATATTGCCACGTAATGTCACATAACACATGTCATAATGTCACCCTATCATAATGTCGTATGACCCATAATACACACTTGAATCTGCTCAAAGGAGCTTCAGACCTCTTTGTGGCAGATGTGGAGAGGGCCTATCCTTAATCCACGTCCTAATTCAATTTAAAGCACTCGACCCAACCTAACGCGAAAACTTCCCACAACTCTGGAGACTACACGTTCTACTTCACCCGGCATTCTTTTACGCGCCGATCTTCTGATTTCGATTAAACGCATTTTTGACCATCTATTTAGAAGTTAAATTTTCGCACCTCATTGCTAATCGCGCAGGTTTACAACCTTGCCCTTCACACCAGCCATCTTCATTGTCTTACACACTAAACTTTTTACACCCTTTTGGCCAAAAAGGGTGTAAGATAATTGAAAAAAGGGTGTTGGGAGGCCCTTACACCCTTTTTCTTGAATCTCAACACCCTTTTTCGTAGCTTTACACCCTTCTTGCGTGAAAAAAAGGGTGTTGACCAACCTCAATACCCTTTTTTTGGAAGGGTGTTGAAAGGGTGTGGAAAAGGTGTTCAGCTCACCATTGATTGAGGCGTATGCATGCAATGTAATTTCAAAAGACATCCCATTGCACCATCCACCCAACCTCGTCAAAAATGTTCAAAAGCAAAAAAAAAGCTGCCAAATTCAATAAAAAGCAGCGGCAGCGCCGACGTTAACTGGCTCAAATTAGCACACTTTTTCATCGTTTATCCGGTTGACAAATCGGTAATTATTTTACAAAGCGCGAAAGAAGAAAACTACCATGCGCGGTTTGCGGCGGCCGCACCAACTAAGGCTGTGACGTTGAGAGGAGGGGCGCCGTGATTGGACGATGCCCAAGGTTAGCAATCACACAAGTTTCGGTTTCGGTTTCGGTTCTGTAAAACATAACCAATGGCTTTGTTGGGTGGGCATTCTCAATATCTCAGTGAATCATCGTACCGCGCTTCTGCCATGTTGTCGGCTGTAAAATGCACAAGATAAGCCTCCCAGGACGGCTTGTAGTCGTAGCATTCACTAGCCGAGACCTACGCAGTGCATGAACGCCATCCGCGTACCCGCAGACGCCCAAATGTCATGCGCTTTTCCCCCATATTTGGAGCTTGCCTCCCTCATGCCTGTATCGTAAAAAGCGTGTTCGCACCAGGCCAAGGGTCTGTTCATTCTGGCCTGTGCCCACTGCCTGCAAGCAAGTCGGTGCTTATGGCAACAGCACGCCAACGAGAACTCGCTAGCGCGCCAGTGCCAGCCTGCGCGCGTTTTGTGAACTAGTTCGTGTAGCCATGAACGTTGCTGCCCACAAAAAAGGTGAACTCAATATAGAAAACATCGGCGGAAAACAAAAAAGTTAACCTTACAAAAAAAAAAAAAGCACGTACCCGCGGGGATTCGAACTCGTGACTCGGAAAACATTTACGGTGAATTCCTACCGCCCCAGACTGCTAGGCTACGGAGCGGGCGCGCAAGCGTTGCTAATATAGGGTATATATTTGTACAACCGGTTTACCACTTTTATTTAGTTTTGTCATTTCAAGCCGCTTAGGTGACTATTTGTTGTACTGCGATCGTGCAGTAAGCGTCGCCCGAGTTTCCACAGTAGCTCACGTCTAGCGATTGCATTTCGTAGACAGAAAAGCGTTCGCAGATGCGTAGTCGTGCTGCTGACCGCTGTGCTTGTTCGCCCAGCGCAAAAAAGTGCTTCCTGCGCCCTAGTTTTACGCTGTACGGTAAAAATATCAGTTGATTTTATTTGCTTTAGTACCTATATTGACTTCGCTGACTCTTCTCCCGCCTTCAAGAGGCCTTATATTTTCCTACTGGCGTACCAGTCAGCGAAGCGTCGCATGTGCAGCGCTTGTGTGAAGCGACCTTGACTTCGAGCTAGATACAGTGTACAAACAAAACCAAGTAAAGAAAGGTACATTCTTCATTCACAAACGTGTCCTGGGCTTCGTTTCAACTAAGCGAAACGAATTGCGACCAGCAATTTTTTTTTAACCTCCTTGATTGCAACGACCCGCCGGCGGCCGGCGGACGAAACGCCTGGGCCGACTGACTCTGTCGGCCGGGGAGCCGTGCAGTAGCGCAGCCGTGGCGCAGCCAATTTGCCAGCTCATCCCCTCCTGACGTCACACGAAAACGCCACAGAAAATGGGCGAGCGTAAAGAGAGGAGGACAGCGTTTAACAGAAAAAAATATCAGCCCTGCTTATTACGACATCGACAGAATAATACTCCCCCTCCCACTTTTTGTTTTCTACAGCCTTGCACGGAGTACAGCACAACCTTGAACTGTGGACATCTGTATCATCATTCTGTCGTTCCCTGTTCCTCTCCTGCCCCACCAGCACAATCATAGCCCCCTCTGACAACAGTCATTCTCGTCGCTCAGTGGAGTTATAACGTATTAGCCACCACAATTTTATTCCATTCTTATTGTTAGCGACCGTAAATATTGTGTACAAATGCAATAAACAGATCACCTAGTTTCTCCTGCAGAAACAACGTTGGAGAACAAGGCAGATATCAAAAGAAAACAAAAGTTGGGGAGGGAGAGGGCATGAAATCGGGCGCTAAATAAGAATACGACTACTTACACTAGAACACTGCCAAATTTCATTGCGCAGTGTTATCTTACTATCTGCTGCTTTTTTTAACGTTCAAATGGAGCGCCAAAAAACTCGGTTCGCGTTTCGTGTTTGTAAAATTTAAAAATCTAAGCTTCTTTATTATGTTACACACAAAAAATAATAAGTTACGGTTATAATCAGTAAAAGAGGCAATTATTTATTGTTGTCGTTTTAATTTGTTTACGCAACCCCCTGCCAACGGCCCACCCTGAGTACGGCGTGCGGCGGCGCGGCCGTAACTTTCTCTATGGCCGTAACAGTTACCTCCTCAAATCGTCCCGTGACCCGTCTGGCGTCGATTGTGATCTGTGGAGTGCCGTCGTGCCGTTAAACAAGCGCAGTTATTAAGGTTAGTTGGGTCCCTCGTCGTTTTCGGTTGTGGCTGTCGTGTTCGACTTCGCGAAGAAGTATTTGAGAACAACTTTGCCACCTGAAGACGGCTAATTTCGTTTGGTGCTTGCCCGTGAACGTCGCATGCTCTTCTGCGTCGTTTCCTGCAAGGTAGGCTGTCTCGTCACATTTGCCGCCTTTCTTGTCACTGGATGTCGTTTGTAGCTGTCATCGCCGCTTTAAGGATTCCTTAACAGGAGCCCACGTGTGTGAATTGTTTAACTGAACTGGCCAGGTTGAACCTAGAGGGCTCGTCTCTAGAAAGGCGATGTGCGAAAGAACATTGTGGTGCTTGCATTGAGCGCCGAACGCACTGGCGCTAAGTAACGCAGTGTCGCTCAGTAACTCAGTAACGTTTCCCATTCCGCAGCACTATTTTGAACAGCTTCAGAGTTCACCACTGCGAACCACGTCTTACGCGTAGTTTATCAGAACACGGGCGGCTACTCCTCTAAACTGTGCTGCGCAGCGTTTACGGCTTCGTGAATCACCGCTGTTGTTTGTGCCGTGTTGGGAATGGCGAGGGAGAATCGTTTGCGAGCGAATGTGCGCGCCTCGCAAGCTTCGTTGCGTTTGCGGCGAGCCACCTCACCATGTGTACGGTGCCGCTGTACGCGGGCATTGATTTTGGGTGAATGGTGTGTTGTCCGAGTTGTAACATTCGTGCACCCATTAATTTCCATTCTTGCCTGAGGGGTAATCATGTGTCATCCTGTTTTAGACCTCTGGACGGTATGAGCACATCACGTCCCTCCATTCAACCGGACAAGAGCCACAAGCATTGTCAACAGTGTTTGGCCGCCAGAACGTAAGTTTTCAAACACAGTTTTGGTAGCACAGTGGGCTACCATACTTGAATAATGTTCGATCACTTGAATGTACAAGTTCTCGCCCCCGTAACAATTATTGGTGTTTCATGCATAACCTAACATGTAGCCGCTAAATGGCAACCTTTATTGTTAATTTCAAGAAACTCAGTTTCACCCAAAATCATAGTGTGGGCGTAGCAGTTAATCATCATGTATACGAATTTCCTGGTGTTAGTCATGTTTACGGTGAAGTCATATTTCTGAGGTGGTGACACAAAAATGTTATTACCTTTGTAGTTTAGTCTTCGATAAAGCCTTACCAGTTCTGTTTTCAGCTATTTTTTGGATGTTTATCATGTGAATTGACAGTCCTTGCAGTCCGCTTTTTCAAATAGTTATGTAACAGCCTGTACCATTTAAAGAGGCCTGATTGGGGTTCTGAAGGCTGCAATTTACGCACGCTAGTGTTGTACCGCCAATAAATAAACATCTTCCAGAAAGAAAAAGATTTGAAAGTGTAAAGTATCAGCGGCATTATTCTTAACTGGAACATGCTAATTGCAAGGCCTGGGGCTTTTCCTGAAAGCACTGTATATGTTATGAGAGAGGAAAACCACTCAAACACATCTGCCAAGGCCGTTGCTGCTCCAAGATGCGTGCAAGCATTGAGTCTTCTGAGCAATACATTACACCCCTTTTTTTAAACAACCGACGTGCATGCTGAACGTACTCCTGATTGGGCGTGTGCCAGGCGCGTAGCCAGGAATTTTTTTCGTAGGGGGGGGTGGCTGGCCTTGGTCGACCAAAAGATGGGACGGGGAAATATGTCGGCAAGGCATCTTGCGCGTTGTTTTGCAAACGAAGCTTGAAATAGCTGACTTTAACATGCGATTTGTGTATGCTCAACGCTAACTGTAAAGCCCACCTTAAGGAGCTTAGATGGTGATGATAATGATGATCACCTAAATTCCCGTTCGCTGGTCTACGGGCAGACCACGGGCGATTCATTCATCCGCAGAGCAGGTGGTTAGGCGGACCCGCGCTCGTGAGCGTGATCATCAGTGCGCTCGTGAGTGGCGCGCGGTCCCCGAAGTTCGTCGGGCGGAAGTGGAGGCCAACACTGGGTGTTTACTATCAAGATTCTCGTGTTTTAGATTTTCCTTTACAAAAGGGACTATTAAGTTTTCTTGTCAGCTATGAAGTGCAGTCGAGCACGATTTGAAGGTTATCGCGCCAGCATCGAGCGGCCAAGCGTGCCACCAGCCAACGGTTTCGTTTTGGAACCATGAAAATCGAGATTTCGCATTCTCTGCTCCCTTGTTGGCTGTTCCATGATACAACAATGGCCCGCACGACTGACTTGCCACCCTTTGGGTTTCAAGCTGTACATTCGTTGTCATCAAGCACAGACTTGGACTTGGTTGCCCTTTATCTACGCCGACGATAACGAAACTTGCATGGAATATTTGCTAAAGCTGGTGTTCTTTGTGCTTCGTTTGAAAGAGTAGCTTTCCTGCGACAACCTTCGAATCGCAGTGGACTGTACATGCGGCGCATTCATATGTTATGGCGGTGAAGCTAGCAAACGTGCGTCTTCGTCCTTAAGTAATCGCGTTTTGTTATTTTTTGTGCTAGTAACGTGAGTAGTAAACTTGCGCTAAGCGGAACATCTTATTGCACTGCTGTTAAATGTTGAGCTTGTTGCTCGTTTCTTAAATTTCATTATATTTCTATCTGTTAAATCGAAACAGACGTGGCTTCAGTAAAATTCCGGTTAAGCAAATACAGAATGCTGATTCTAACCAAGAGGGAGGTCAAGGAAACAGTGGAATAGTGCCAAAAAAAAAAAACAAAGCTCCGCAATAAGGAGAATTGTGTAGTTTTGTTGATGTGGAGGAAATACAAGATGGGCAGAGCAATGCTTTTTATGCAGCAGAAATTGTGGATCTGCAATAGTCAATGAAATGCGATGTCGGTAGAAAAATAAACATATCAAGGATTGATAGTTGACTGAACAAAATACAGCGACATGCTCTGTCATGTCCCGACCCCATGTAAGCCTATATGAGGCTTTCCCTGCTGTTCTGCCATTTCCCGGCCGTGCTGTTCCGCCAGTGAAACAGTGGGGCTGTTTCGATCGGCTCGCGGCAGGTTCCCGGCGCTTGTCGGTGTATCCGGCGCGAAATGCCGCCGGGCTGAATATATTGACAGGTACAGCATCTGGAGCGGCCGCAGGAATCAGACGTTGACATAGCCCTTGTTTTCAGCTTTAGATGACCAAGAATGTCCTCAAAACTGCAGGTTCCGCGCCTGCAGGTGACTTCAGGCGGTTTTCAGGCTGCTTAAACCGCACCCCAGCCTTGGCATAAAACATTATGCCCCCCCCCCCCCCCCCAGCTACGCCCCTGGCGTGTGCTTATTCTTTCTTGCATCCACCACATTCGAGTCGTCGCGTTGATTCGGGGAATGCTGGAATCGAGCATATGCTGGCAATATACGAGAGCTTGACCACAACCCACTTGCCCGCAATGAATTTTTAAAGATCTCCACCACCTGAAGGTACTGAAGTGAGATGTAAGCATTGCCTGAAAACCATACCAGATGAGGGTACCAAATCATAGTTATGGGTCTTTCTTGCCCATTTACGTGTTTTGAACGAAAAAAGTGCCATTTAAAGGTGACACATCGTTCCCTGCCGATTTCTGATGCCTGATTAAGTTGGTGGGCATAAATTGAGCAGCTTGCTCACATGTCTAACGTTTATGTGTGCTTGTTAGGAGTGAAGTAGGTAAAAATTGAAAGGTTTGATTGTAGTTGTGTATAGATTACCTACATTGTTTTCATTCCTAGAAAAGAAAAATTGAGGTAACCCTGCCGATTGTTCTGCATTGCTGCATTTTATTATGCTTGTATGATTCGTAGAACCTGCAGGAGTTCAGCTGCTTGTTAAAGGAGAAATTACCAGTGGTACAAAAAGAAGAGCATCTACGAAATAAAAATCTTCACAATCGCAGGATGCCAACGGTCCACCTACCAACTTGCGTCCTGCATTGTTTCTGCTGGCTGGAGCGGCGCATGGAGCATTTTTGAGCTTCTCGAAGTTTGTGATCAAGCGCTGCCCCAAGTGAAGGATGCCGCAGAGGGATCTTCTGTTTTAATGCCACAATTTCATGTGCTGAGCACTTACTCGTAAGGCATTTTAAATATTCATCATCCCAGAGGGTATGTTACCTTCATCTTGGGTGGAATGTGGCTGCAATCAAGTTATTTGTGACAGAAACAAGTGAACCACGTGGTGAGAGTCATTGAGGCCTTGTTGATTGCGCATGCTTCTGAAATAACATTTTCGTTCAGCTGAATACTTTCTAAATATTACAATTTGTGAACAAACTATGATAAAAGTCATGATTAGTCGTACTGCAGTGCAGGAAAGAAATGCCAGCATATGTTTTAAGAGCCTCTAATATTTCAGGTCATTGGCTGGTGAGCAATAAACAGAACTGAAAATTGTTTAAAGTGAAATCAAATATTTGTTGTCACCAGTGCATGACCCGTAGTAAACGCTATCTGGTCTCCCAATTTCAAATGAGACAGGAAATGCAAAAAAATAAGGAAATAAACAAGACAGCTTGCTACAATAAACAAATTCAAAGAATTGCTCAATGTCTATAAAGTGGTGATTAAGGCGGGTTAGTTCGGTGTTGATCAAATACAAGCAGGCTACTCGCCTGGTCAGAAACAAATAAACAATAAACATGTTTGGGGCCCCTACTGGTCCCTTGATCACAATGAAAGGGGGTTGAAAGGTCGCGATTATTTATAGGTTTCGGTGGCGCAGAGTGCGCATGTATATCTCGGGGAGATTAGCCCCGCGACCGGTTAATCGTGTTTTTAGTTGGTTGAATATGCACTGATTCTAAAAGTAGTCGTGTCGACAGGCGCTTCTCTGATGCGATCATGCTTGCGGAATCCCAATCGATGACGTGGTCAGTAGCCAGGTGATGATCCTCCCAGGCATTTCAGCTTGCATTGCCTTTTTTGACATCGTTGTGGTGCTATTGAATTCTTCTTTTAAAAATTTTCCAGTTTCACCTATGTAGGATGCGTCGCAATCCTTGCATGGAATTTTGTAGGCAACTCCGGGGAATCTTGATTTTTCTAAAGGGTCCTTCACGCGTACCAGCTTCTGCTTAAGCCCTGTTTGTTGGCACGTGTGCAATTTTAATGCCATATGTGCCAAACACCCTTGCAAGAGCTTCACTGATGCCTTGCGTGTAGAGGACGGCAGCGCGTTTTTGCCTGTCTTCTTCAGGAACCCTTTCGGAGGAGGCAACTGAAGCCCGCAATTGTTGCGTCCCTCACAAGCATTGAAGAGTAGCCGTTGCTGCGAAGGTCCTTCCTTACCACGGCTAGCTCTTGCTTGCACCAGACCAGGCTCAGAGCAGATTCGTGATTGCGAGTGAGAAGAGTGCAGCGGCGACGGAGCGTTTTTGGCCAATAGGATGCGCAGAGTCGAACCCCAGGTATCTACCGTGTGGGTCGGCTTTCGATACACACTGGTTGTAAATCCTTTGGCCGACCGTTTCACAAGTATGTCGAGGAAGGCGATCTGTCCATTATTTTCCTGTTCCATGGTGAACTGGATGCTTGGAACACAAGAGTTTAGATACTCAATTAAAGGCATTACGTCTCGGCAGTGGATCACACAAAAACAGTTGTCTACGTAGCAAACAAAAATCTTGGGGCCGTCTTGTACGAGCATAGCACAGAATTTTCTAGAGCCTCTAAAGCAATATTCGCACAGACTGCTGAAATGGAAGCTCCCATCGCTGTTCCAAACCGCTGCTTGTAACATTGTCCGTCGAAAACAAAACATGTGTTCTGCAGGCAAAATTCCAGGCAAAATTACGCGGTCCGGAGTTGCAAGGATCTACTCGAGAACGATGCATCTCTGCCTTCACGTTCGCCAATTTAAACGCAAGACTTATATCGCCTCCTCGAATTTGGCCTGCAGAACACATATTTTGTTTTCAACGGACACTATTACAAGCAGCGGTTTCGAACAGGGATGGGAGCTTCCGTTTCAGTAGTCTGTGCGAATATTGCCTTAGAGGCTCTAGAAAATTCTGCGCTATGCTCGTACAAGACGGCACCAAGATCTTTGTCTGCTACGTAGACGACTGTTTTTGTGTAATCCACCGCCGAGACGTAATGCCTTTATTTGAGCATCAAAATTCTTGTGTTCCAAGCATCCAATTCACCATGGAACAAGAAAATAATGAACAGATCGCCTTCCTCGACGTACTTGTGAGACGGTCGGCCAAAGGATTTACAACCAGTGTGTATCGAAAGCCCACCCACACGGGTAGATACCTGGGGTTCGACTCTGCGCATCCTATAGGCCAAAAACGCTCCGTCGCCGCTGCACTCTTCTCACGCGCATCACGAATCTGCTCTGAGCCTTGTCTGTGCAAGCAAGCGATAGCCGTGGTAAGGAAGGACCTTCGCAGCAACGGCTACCCTTCAAAGCTTGTGAGGATGCAACAATTGCGGGCTTCAGTTGCCTCCCACGAAAGGGTTCCTGAAGAATACAGGCAAAACCGCGCTGCCGTCCCGTACACGAAAGGCATCAGTGAAGCTCTTGCAAGGGTGTTTGGCACATATGGCGTTAAACGTGCACACGTGCCAACAAACAGGCTTAAGCAGAAGCTGGTATGCGTGAAGGACCCTTTAGAAAAATCAAGATCTCCGGAGTTGCCTACAAAATTCCATGCAAGGATTGCGACGCATCCTACATAGGTGAAATCGAGAGCATGACGGAATCCCGTCTGGCCGGGAGGGTACATTAGGAACGAAAAAGACACGCCGACCAGTCCAAACAAAATGTACTGACGTTTGGGCTACCAGCACGGAAGACTTGTTCACAATAAATGCATCACCAGAAGTGGGTCCTTTAAGTGGGCTTAAATAATCGCTGCAAAGAGCATGCGTAGATCGGGTTTAGATTTTTGTCGTTACGATTGACTGTGTTAGATGTGGTCTGAATGATTAGTGATTCCAGATGTAGCCGTGATGCTGTCCCTTTTTCTGTTGCGACGATTCTTGCATTGTCCCAATCAATCTTGTGGTCATTCACGACGGCGTGTTCGGCTAAAGCATTGTTGCGGACGCTTTTATTCTGTACGTCACGTGCGTGCTGCTGCAGACGATTGTTATAATTTCCTGATTCCCCGATATACACGCCGCTGCAGTCTGCACAAGGTATCTCGTATACCACACCGGGGAAGCGCTCCATGGGCAAGCGGTCCTTGACTAACGTCTTGTGAACTGGAGCTGCGCGCTATTCACATGGCCCTGAACTTTTTATCGCAAGTGTCTCAAGGCGCCTTTCCCCACGGGACGCGCCTCACCATTTACGCAGATTCCGTTCAGGCCATCAAAAAACTACAGCAGATTCCCCAGCACTGCTGCCTAACTCACCAAATTAAGAGCAGTTGCCGTGCACTTTCCGTACAAAACAATGTGGACGTACATGTGACCTGGGTTCCCGGACACGCTGGCGGCTTCGGAAATGAGGCCGCTCACGCTTTGGCGAGCGCGCATCTCAACTCCCGCTCGCCGTCGCTGGAACACGGGTTCCCTAGTGCTCGTCCACTCCAGGACCCCGACCACCAGCGTGACTTCCTGAAGCAACGCGGTCGGCAAGTGCTCCTCGCCTCGGTACCTCTTGACCCCCATCGATTGCCGAGCGGACTGCCGCGTCCTGCCGAGGTTTTTATCCATAAGGCTCGAGCTGGAGCGGCACTCACCGATGATGTCATTGCTAAATGGTGAGCCTACATCCCTCGTCATGGACTCCAGCAAACTGAAGACACTGAGCCCTCCCATCCCGACGTCACCTGTCGAATATGCGACCTGGGGGTCCGGCCCACTATGCAACATCTTGTATGGGAGTGTCCCGTACTTGATACTGTTCGCGCGTGCCATCGCCACCACATTCCGACGTACGAGTACTGGATCTCGCCACCGCAGCACACGCATGCAGCCCGAGTCCTGCGTTCCGTCTGGGACTTCGCACGCGAGGCTGACATTCTGAGCCGGACTTAATTTTACCCCCCTCTTTTCCGCCCTGCCATTCTTATAGGTCTGTGAGCAAGCACATTCCCTAATGAAGTTACATCCATTTTTATATAATAATTCATTTATTTATTCGTTTTTATTATTTATTTATTATTTATTTATTATTTATTATTTATTTATTTATTTATTATTATTTATTTATTTATTTATTTATTTCACAAACCATCATGTTCTTGTTTCGTCATATTGCGTAGCAACCTAAGCGAAATCCCTCGGTTAACGTCGCCTCTACAATTAAATGCATGCTCTCCCTCTCTAAACACCAACCATTATCACCAGCATCGCACCAAAGGGAAAATGCGCTTATCTTGCCGCGGCTGCCAAGCTTTCTGGGGAAATATTGTAAATGTAAATTTAGACAGAATTCACTGCCAGGCGTAAGCAGTGTTAAGTGCTTCCTAGCATTTTTTTCTAAAACCAAGTTCATCCAGGGGTGGTAACTGCCGCGTCCCGCAAAACGAGAAAGTACATTTATCTGGCCAGCTGTCGTCAGTTTTCGGAGAAAAAGGCACGGCAGTTTTCAGGGCGGCGACAAACAAGTGTTGTGCCTTAGCTGTTTTGCATCGGCCAAGAGAAAAGGTGCGCGCGAACTCAAGGAGGGCGCGGATCGCCCCAAACCCACTTATCTTTCTGCTTGCGACGGGTCTGGAAGGGCACGCTTATCACGGATTGTGCCAGCGCAGTGCAGTTTCCAGTATCGAGTATATGCTTCCAGGGGAGAAAGATGCTTTATAAGAACGCCCGAGTTCGAACGCACTGCACAGTTTCTTTCTCACCTTCGGCCTACACCCGCACCATCCCCGGTCACCATGAAGGCTGTCCTCGCTCTCACCTTCTTCGCCGTCGTCGGCCTTGCCTATGCCCAGGACGGCTTCTGCAGTGAGTGCCGTGCGCCATTCTATTGCCCTTCCTATGGGACAACTGCGTTACTAATTGGCTCCGTGAACTTCTGTACCGGGGCACATGGTGGGCCATCTTTACGGAAGCTGCAGTTCGGATGACTCCGTACGTAAAAGTTGGCCGCGACAGTCCCTAGGCGGCGAGTTGCTCATACGGCTTGCCCCTTGTAACAGCAAAGCCCGCACAAGTCGCGTCACTCGTTTGTGTGTTTTCTCTTACCGTGTGTCAATTCGGGTTACTTATTGCCTTCGTGCGGAGTCTGGCAGCGGGTGCTTTCTTCCGAGTGTCGTAGGGTACGTCGCTAGCGAAAACAAGCGGCTTTAAAGGATTAAAGATCGAGTTTATTCAACTTACGCAAGCGTATCGTTGGAACGACAGGTCAAAATAGAAAACTCGGAGAGAAAATAAAGGAGAAGGGCTCGCAATTTTTTTTCTTTGAATAGTTAAACACATATTGGGCGGATTCCGTAATCATGTATACGCCGCTGAAACTTCTGAAACGAAAGCACTCAAACTGACAGTGGAAGGCTTTTTCTCATTGCAGCTATCTCCGCCTATATGACAAAGTTTGTTGAGATTTGGGCGGTGGCCGTAATCTCTTTTATCGAAATGACCAATTCATTGTTTGTTTACCCCTAGTTTTCACCAGAAAGCTCACGCTAATTTTGTTTTTATCAACGTTTATTACGAAATGAGCATTTTCAGTGCAAGTATATTTGTCTGCATATTCACACCTGCTTTCTCTTAGTTCGCCTAGCATTCATAGCAGCCTTAAGGTCCGCGAGAAGCTGCTGAGATGCACTGATGGTAACAAAAATACGTTCAATTATTATAGCATTACTTGCACAGGCGCATTACGACTTGATACAGTGTTACGAATCATTTAGTGTTTGTTGAAAAGAATACCAAAAATCAGCCATAATATTTAGGGCATATGGTAACTTGGAGTATACATATGATATGTAAATGCTCACGACCTCATCTTCGACAAGGCATTATAGTAGCAATGATAATATTTGACCAAATACTTCTTCTAGGAGCGGTTTCGGTGTGACACTGAGTTTTCATATGGTTGCAACTTGCCGATGACAGCGTCTCAGCTATAAAAAATTGAAATATGAAAGATTGACTTTATTTGGGTAATAAGAATTTCAGGAGCCGATTGATTGACAAATTTAATGACTTGACTGCACGCGTCATAAATGCAACATATCCTAGCTGCTTTGAGTCAAAACACACACCTTCCTGTTTCAGGCCTCCCAGCCGAATCCAGGCACGCGGTTGTGGAATGCCTGAAGACCCACGTGAGCGAGGAGGTGAGTCCACGGCGGGATTTCCAATTTAATGGCGCCTGTTCGGTTATTCATATGAGAAAATATCGCCACTTCAGCAGCTGTTCTCTCAACGGCAGTACCGAATAGCACTCGTGTAAGGGCGAAACAGAACTCCAAGTACTATGGAATAATCGTCAACTGGGCCAGTTGACACTGGAGCTTTAACATCTTGAAGTAGCGCACTCTGGGACGGAAAAAAATAAACCACATCACTGTTGGTCCTGCTTTTCCTTCTTTTGGCCGTGTGAGGGTGCGCGAATTCAAGTTGTTAAAAATACTATAGATTCGCATACACAGGCAAGACCATTCGGCGAAGACCAATTTCTTGTGGTTTAAGGAAAACACCCGTTTGGAGGGAAAATGCTACCATTCACACTAATAATCAGTCGCAGCGTCGAAGGTTGAAAGTTTTGCGAATAGCAAGGCAAACGCGACTCGAACTTTGACCAGTGCTCCCCCACTGCGCAGTGCAAAAGTGTGTGCTTTCGTTGGTTAATATGTCAGCGCACTGCCAAATCCGAGCCAAATGCTTGACGTCCTCATGATTTGTTCGCTCCCCTGGTCGCCCTCATTGATCATTCAGATGATTCAGCGGCGCTGTAAAGCACAAAACACATTGGTAGCATTGCGCGCATGGGTGAACAAACGGCTCACTTATTTTGGAAGTTTATTTGCGACCGCGTTTATGCCATGATTGTTCATGAATGGACACAAGGATGAACTGGTGCACAAATGCACGTATTGCACCATTTTAACTGTGTTTTTTTATTTCAAACCGGAGTCAGCATTGTAAAGGCCGTGCCGTGCGCCAAGAAGGCAGGCTCTTTTGTCCTCAATGTGTCCAGGTGAGCTTAGGAAGCCCTGCTCCACGTGACGGGGCAAACAATGGCATTTCGGTGGCCCGTTTCAAATAGGGTTAAACGGCGCATGTGCCGCGCCAGTCACTACCCCGCTGCTCAACCACATTTGGGCGGGGAATCGAGGCCAACGTTGGAAAATTCCATCAACCCTTGACTCTTTGGTTACGAATGCGCATGGCAGTCGGCTCGGGGGTTTTTGATTGGGAGCTTCATCGTCGTTTCCTCGTTCGCTTATTATCGCTCCTGAGTGTGGGCAAGCTGACAAGCTGTCCCAATATACGAGTTCTTGGTGCGACGACACAAGTAACTGAATGTGAGGACTACTTTAGATACTTTTACGGAGAAAATGCATTCGGATAGGGACGGACAGCCTGTGGGACGAAATAAGCGCGGCAGGGGTGACGGATGAC
This sequence comes from Haemaphysalis longicornis, assembly GCA_013339765.2. Lineage (NCBI taxonomy): Eukaryota > Metazoa > Arthropoda > Arachnida > Ixodida > Ixodidae > Haemaphysalis > Haemaphysalis longicornis. The sequence continues at coordinate 194,244,333 of CM023451.1, forward strand.
CGTTGGGGGTTACAATTATGACAGTGATTATCATCACTTGCGCCTACTTCTTAGAGTACTCCGGAATGACCTGCAGAAACTGTGCAACTCCGTATAGACAGCTTGCTCCTGTGTCTTCTGCACCGTATGCTCCCCTTATACTTCTGTCCCCCGCCGCTGTGATAGGGAGAAAGAGAGAGAATAGTCTTTAATGATACTGTGAGGTTAGCCTGGCCAAGGCGCCTATCTTGCTACACCAAATGTATGAAAAAATGAAATCGGTGAATAGATGATTGTGATGATTGTGATGAAGATGATGTGCTAATTAACAGAGTACCGTTTAAAGAGTCTGGTGAAGTCCTGTGATTCGCAGGAAAGACAATAGAGCTTTTGTCGCTCGAGATGTCGGTTGAGAGTTCGACCAAGGGCTGTCGGCGCCCAGCGTTATTAGAATAGCTAGCAACGTTATAGCCAAATCTTCGTGTAGCTCAATTGGCCCGTTTAGCCCAATCTTTGCGGTCCCACATTAGACGTTTGGCGTCAGCCTATGATTTTAGGTAGAAACAGCGTGAAAGGTTAATGCACGTCGTTAGAGTCCATTATCTCTGCCCCCATCCAGTAGATACCACCAACTTTGCTCAACGAAAAGCCCACAAAATATTGTTAAAATAGGTGTTTTAAACAAATGGTTATGCTCCGTGCAGTCTCAAAAATTTCGGAAGTGCGACATAAACATCACATGTTGCCCCAATATTGCTCACTGTTCTAGGCTGGAATGCACTGGAAAAGGTTCTGTACTTTAAAGGAACATTGAACACAACCAGCAAGGTATTTCAAATGAAAGTCTCACCTTACCATAACCACTTTAGCGTAGATTCGGTGCCGAAACATGCCTTTATTGCTGTTAAATCGCTAATCAAACAAGAGGTTTTCCTTCCTTACCGTTACGATAAACCGGGACCGAATACTACGCTACCACGTACAAAGTGGTTTGGCCAGTTTCTGTCAAATTAGTCGGGCTTTGCCGAATTCCCACGTCATTTGCTACCCGGATCACTGAGCAAAATGTTTCTAAACGACAGCCGTGAACAGTATTGACACTTCGTTGAAGAAAAGCATGTTGCCGTTTTGGGGCCGCGTGAATGTTGGCGACGAACCGAGCGCGTGCGAAGCCCCCGCCAGCCTCTCGGCGCCGCGGCAACTGTGGACGAGTAGCGCTGGAAGGCAGGGAAGACATTGCATACGTTAGACTCCGTGCAATTCGAAATTCGGGCTTTAGCATATGAGCGCTTGTGTGTTTGTTTAACGCAGCATAAGCACGCAAAGGGTCATACTAAAAGTGCCTATGTTCACAGTGCTGTACAAAGGAAGCACAAGTATCTGGCCGAGCATAGCACCATTTATACTGCACCGAAGCTGAAACGAATTTGTTGGCGCTTAGGTTCGCCCCGTGATTGATCGGCTGGGCTCCCATGATATGGTTTAGCTTCCTTTTTGTTAAACATTCTAACATGACACTACTAAAACTTCCTTTAGGGTTTTCAAACTTCTGAAGGCGTATTGTTAGAATATTAGCGCGGAATTTTTACCACTTCCAGTGCAAGTTGCGTGGTACAGCCAGTGGCGGCGATATCTGTCGTCGCGATTTCTAAATGTTCTACCTCATTTTAGAAAAGCTACACTTAAGAGTAATATATTCGGTTCTCGGTGGGATAATGTATCAATCTACGGTAGACTATTTTGTCTTGAGTGTTCCTTTAAGTTTCAAAGATCCCGGAAGTTGAGAAGAGAAGTCAATATAAGCGGCCGAAATGTAAAATCGGGTACATAGATCTGAAATGTTCGATTTGCTGCTTCCCTGCGTCAATATTTTAATTCAGATGTTAAGGCTATTAATGCCGTAATATTGATGTAAGCGCTACACCTACACGTGTGGACTAAACGTGACACCCGTTGTTCCCAATCACCATGCCAGACTCGCGGAAAGTTCGACGAGGTCAAGAGGGAACTGGAATGTGAAGACCTGGACTGCGCTTTCACGAAAATCTGCGATCTGACCCCCGACACCCACGTGAGTGTGGCTCCTGGCGTGCCGAGCATGCCTTCCCGCATTTACATGTTTCTTATGGCGTGTCCTGGCAGAAGCACGCGTGTTTATTACCGCAGCACGTCGCCTGAACGTGCGCCCTCTCAGAGCGCGAGGATAATTCTTCCGGGTGTTTTTTTTTTTTGTTAACACCGGAGTTGTTCTAGGGCTGGCCTTGGGGATAATCTCTGGTGGTATTGTGCAACACTCTCTGTGAAGCAGGCTTCTCCGTGCGGAAAAAACAGGTTATTCGTATAGAAAGAATTTATTAAAAAAGAATGAAGATGGCTTATGTTGCTTCAGAAAAAACCTATACCCAGCAGTTCATGTTTCAAGAGATGAAGCCTACTTTATGGGGATGGGTGTAAGCTTGGTCTTTGTGAGCTGGCTTTTCGACATTGGAAGCTGCACAGTGGGCATGGCCGTCTACGGAGGGGTCGAGTGTGAGTGAAGAAAGTCTCTCTAACTCTTGTGTTCTCAAAACTGCCCCGAAACATATTATAGAACAGTTACCCGCTAAAGCGACTCCACCATTACGTCGAGTCTCATTTGCTTGTTCGTTTCATTTGCATGTTCACATTGCAAACATTAGAAAGTTACTGCCTGCGGCCAACACATGGCCATCTACGGAGCGAGTACGATAACTTGTTTTACCGGAAGTGCGCAGAAACAAATTACATGACAATTAGCCGCCAAGACATCTCTAACGTTACGCACAAGAAAGCCGAAGCTAAGCGGAATCGTCGTTATGACAGCACACACTTCGCTCATTCCCCAGCTTTCACACTGGGCGGAACTAGGTTCGGATTTCTTCCTTCCCTGCTCTAGCCCTCCTTCCGCCATACGAATATCACCCCCGCTGCACACGGGAAAAACTGTTAAAAAGTTATTTTGTTCACTTTGTGTGTGTGTTCACAACTGTATCAACTGGCAGTTTCAACTGTTTCAACGCCCACGCTGATACTTTTAAACTCATAGGAAAAGAGCGGTATTTGTTTGTACGAGACAATATCACGCGAAACTGCGGAAATAGTCAGGCAAAATATTTGACATTTCCCTAACAGTGTACCAAAAAACAACAAAAAAAAACTAGAAACACTCGTCGCCCTCCTGTCCTATCGCTTGAACCTCGCCAGCTGGGGTGCCAGCTAATCGCTTTCTTTTTTTCTATTTCTGTTCGCAGGCGCAGCACGCCGACTTCTTCTCGGTAAGTTCGCCCCGCGAAGTAATTGCACGCTCAGTCAAACTGAGCTGAGCGTGCAGTGTACAGTTTCACTTTCAAGAAGGCCATCTGTCACAAGCACGCGAATATGACCTCAATGGCTACATAATGTGTAGAATATGAGCCAGCGGGTAGATAATGACGCCTTACAGAAGGGCAGTTGATGCTTTAATGTGCACGATAGGCGACTGAAAGTAATTACGCACCTTCTATGTGAAGGGCAAAATACTGTAAACTTTGAAAACGGAGCGTGCGTGATATGAGCAATTCTATATAAATAAGTCACAGAAGGCTGTGCCATGTAGTCTCCATGTATCCTCGATGTTCTTTTCAAAGTACATTCGGTGACTGTTGAAGGCTCGCCTTAGTTAAGTCCGATATCTTATTATTTATATATAGCCAACAGGGACGTTAGTGAATAACAATTTTTCTGAGGGGTATGGTCACGTCAGAAATCGTTAGCGCGGCAGAAATACAACACTGATGTAGTGAAGAATGGCGGAGAGGTTGAAGGGTTCACGAACTATGACCGGCTCGTTCCTTTTTTTATTGCGTTCTTGACCTCGTTTCCAATACTTGTCGCTGTAATCGATCACGAGGTGTTGAACAGCTGCACTCGAGAGTGACGTTTTAACGGCCTGAACGAATTTTTTTATTTGCACAAAGAGGGGGCCTTTTTTGTCTCACCTAATTGCGCAAGTGTAATTTCGTGAAAACGCTGCGCTACACTCACTAGCAAACCACTAAAGGTGACTGGTCACTTTGCTGGTGATGTTTCTCGCCTTGGTTTCGTCGATTGGACAGGGAGGATTTCAGCGCGTGAGATCTATTTGCAGAGCCACGTGTTTGAATAGCTTGTTTTCACAATAAAAACTTTATCTCAGCGCGTTAAGCACTCAGCACCACAATAGCTCCAAATTAGGCCTCTTAATGTAAATTGGTATACGTTTCTCCAGAAAGTGGTGAGTTGGCCTTGTTCGTTTATTTGTTGGTTCCTTGAAAAGAAGCGAGGTAGGCATACGGCTGAAGGACGGGGGGGCTAGAGGGCCTCATTAAAGCGGTGGGTGTTTCTAGAAAAGAACTGCCCTGCGTACATGGTTGTGTACTCACGAGCAGTTAACAACGCAAGTCGGATGTGCCCGCTGTGTGGCATTAACCCAGCGTGTAATTTCCCCGTTTTGATGCCAGGCCTTGTGTAGAAAACAAAGATAAGCTGTTGTTATGCGATTGTAATTTCCAGGCTCCACCTCAAATTGTAATGTGCCCTTTCAAACCTCAAATTGCACGATAGCTCTGCCTTAAACAATGACCACGCGTTACTTTAGCCCTTCTACAAAGTTTCAACGCGCAGCGAAAAGCCATTCACATGGTTTTTTTTTCCGACTCCTTGAAAAACACCTTAGGTAGACAATTGGTTAAGCGACTGGCTTAGCTACCAAGTCTGTATCGTCACATCTCACGGAGCATTGCAGCTAATACCGGTTCCGTGGTGGTTGCAGGCCGCTTTTCTGTTCTATAAAGATTGAGTTCAAGCATGCGCGCCAGATGACGAGGTGAAACAGCTGAAGCGTTCCAGATCAACCAAATAGGGGACGATTGTGTCAGTCAGGCATCTGTTGCCTTACCGGCGAAAGAGATTGCGTATCTTGGTAGGTTTTGAGTTGTACACACTGTGCCAGTTGATGATGTTGTTTTGTTTTTGTTTTCGTGGGTTTTTATTGTTGTTTATGGTTTTCCGGTTGCTTCCATCTCATTAGTTGAGACGCATGCGTGGTCTGGTTACTGGGAGGGTATATGTTCTTTGTCTTTTCTGATTAAGCTTCAGTTGTGAGTAAGCTCTCGTCCTGTGTTACATTCGTCTGTGTCGCGTTTTTAAAGCAAAGCCTTTTACCTCTACCGCCCAAGGGTTCTTTCGCGACCGTTGGTGTCAACAGAAAAGTCCTGCGAACAAATAAAAGAACTGGCACCACCAGGAATCGAACCTGGAATTAATAGAACAAAGGAGAGCCCGTCGACTTACCGATTTAGCCACGAGCCTACGAGGAGACGGGGAAGATAGGTGGTACACTCACCAAGCACTTCTACGGGTTTACCCCCAGCATTCTCTATAAATTCCACGCGATAGCTTCACGCGACCTATCGCGCCGCTGCACGCTCCGCCCACGGCATGTCTAGCGGCTCTCTGCCGGCCTTGGGCATGTGCTAGGAGTTACAAAAGTTAAAGGAAGCCCGCACGAACGCATGACAAGTCACTTCTAGTACGCCTATGTGCTGAAGCCAGTGGCCTCCAGAGTTCACGTAAGAAATCACAGCTCCGTGTCCGCCCTCACGCCAAACGACACATCAAGGAACACATTCAAGTACTCCTTGATGGCGATGACATCACTCCAAACCCCAGCATCAAGATTGTGGGTCTACATCTCCAGGCCAACACCAAGAGTGACGTATCATTGCAGCGCCTCAAACACAGCCTTAATCAAATTATGCACATGATCAGGCGAGTTGCCACCAAGAAGAGAGGCCTCAAAGAATCCGATACCTTTACATTATTTCTAGCTTTGTGCTCTCAACAATCACTTACGTCAACCCCCTCTCTTCTCGGGAAAGAGGTCATAAAGATGCTTTATATAATGGTTAGAAAGGCGGTTGAGCAGGCCACTGGTATTCCAATGAGTGCGTCCACAGAGAGGTTGCTAAGCACGGGGATCCAGAACATGGTGGAAGAGCTGATAGAGGGCCATCTTTCTAACCAGAAGCTCCGATTGAGCAGAACTGCGGCGGGTCGCCGCATCCTTCACAAGACTGGCTGGGCAGCACAGAATGTCACTCCGCTTGATGTACTCCCGGACTCTTGCTGACAAGAACTAAAGATGATCCCTTTGCTTAGAAATATGAACGCCTCGAGGGTCGCTGACAAGCACGCCACACCCTCGGAGGAGATCATGCAGTTATCTACACAGATGCCTTTCAACATAGATTACAGCAGTACGCTATCACCGTGGCTACCACCAAAACCAACCTCCTTGCCTGTGCGTCACTCAAGACACAAGACATGATGGCACCACAAGAGGCAGCCATCGCCTTGGCTCTAACTCAACCAAGGGTTTCAAAGACAGTTAATGATTCCCAAGTAACCTACCATAATTACCAGCAGCAGTGGGTGTGCCAAGCTGCACTGCGTGTTTTAAAAGGTCACTCAAGGGTCACTCACTAATCGGTTCCATCTTGTAGCTCATCTGGACGCCCGCTAAGCTTTCATGGAGGGCAACGAATGCGCCCACCAAGAAGCATGCGCTTTTACCCCCCGTGCCATGGAGCTGCACGAAGACAGTCACGCGCGTGTCACGTTCACCGACATAACCCAGCATTATCACTATCAGAGACAGACCTTACCTCCGCGTTACCCTGACCTTTCCAGAGAACAACAAACTACTGTACGGCTCCTTCCCACACCCGACGCGTCTTCACTTATTACACCCGAAAGGCTACGACGCTGATTGTAAATTTTGCTGAGAAGTAGGAAAACTCCGCGACAGAATTGCGTGTCCGACTTTAGCCCTGAGCACCCTCCTCTCTTTCCGCCCACTAACCGACAAGAGCAATGGGAGATGCTGCTGTCCAGGCGCTCTCAGGTTACTCTGCTTCAGCTGGGGGACAGAGCAAAGGCGGCTCGTACTGCACATGGGATCCAGTGAAGAAGGAACGACTCCCGTGGGCCGCACTCTGGGCCGTTCAGAAATCTGAAAAGAAGAATTTCTATCTCATCCTCCTTCTCCTTCTACTCCTCTTCCGTCTCTGCGGCCGACCTCGTCGCCTCCGTCCGCGGCGGGAGAGAAGGAAAAGTCATATAGCCTAACACCGGGTTAGAGCTTCCTTTTAGTTTATAAAAAATGAGTTTCCACTGATGTGCTGCACCAATACAACTCAACCAACTACTTTCCATGCATCATGCGCGGATTTAACCTTACCAAGAATACCTCTGAAGTAATAAAGGGTGTGGTTAAGTGCATGTCACTTCTTTCAGGTTGCACTATTTGTAGAGCAACGTGGGTAAATTTAAGTGAGTTTGCATGGGTAATCGTTGTGGGGTGCCGTTTACATCTTTGTTTTCCAACCATATTCACAGGGTGGAGTGGCGCAAATGTTTTTCAGTGTTGCGCTTTTTGAAGGTTTCGACATACCAAGCCTGAAGCTGGAATTCTTTGCAGAACAGGAGTGCTTGTCGGAAATAACTGCTCAAGAAAAGCATACAAGAGAGGGTCTTTTTAGTAATAAAATGACGACTTCCCGTTTTTGCAGGCGGAGACTAGGACCGCTCTTCGTGCTGCCTTCCGCGAATGCAGGGCAAACCACTAGTTCACCAACAGAAGGATTTCTACGGTGTTTAATGTCTGAATAAATGTGTTCATGGTTCCACTACGGCCGTCGAATCCTTGCTATTCTCAATTACCAGTGACTAACCTTGGCAACACTGGGAAGCTTCATGGGGCGCACGTGCTAACGATCTGAATGAAATATTTTTCGCAATTGTGAAATTCACACCGGAAAGTGCTTTGATGTTTCACCATCCTGCAAACAACCAGTAAAATGCAGACACCTAGGGTGGCTACCGGCATTTCGAAGCACGCAAATAGTCATCACTGGTAGATCAGTCGCTTGTAATAAAGGTAATTCCCTAAAGTAAGCATTGCATTGTAAAGATATGTTGCTTTAGCCTTATAATATTATGTTTGAGAATCGATTCTGTGAGGTCTGGATCTCTTGCTTTGTTTAACCGAGTACGATAATGAACTAAGAAAGCGTCCCTGTAGAAACTGAAATACAACACCTGCTTCCGTCACTATCCTGTTTATCGACACAGGGGTTTGGCTAAATAATAGGCGTTTGCCCAGCACGCATTAGGCCATTGGTATATTCAATTGGTTCTTGCTAACAAAGGCTAGCCGTACAAATCACCACAAACAAAATTTCACCGAACTGTCGGAAGAAACCCGGAAAGGTAAAAGGATTTTAACCGCAGGGCTGTTTTTGGGTCGCAATGTCCGGCGGTGCTTTTCACGCCAGGCAAAGCTAGATACCTCGGTAGCAGATGGCGTCACCGCGTTCATGGCAGTGGCGCCAATACGAAATCAGGGTAGAGACGCGGCGAAGAACTTTTGGAACCATGTGCGGGCACAAGGGAAACGCACGGGAGCAACAGAATGTGGTACTATAGAAAACGAATAAGGGCAGATGCTCAAGGGAGGGCAGGCTTTGGCATACCTTCATGAAATTCTCACGCAGAACTTCTGTAAGGGGGATGAAGCCGTCCCGCAGCGACACAGAAATGTCACGACGGGCAGGGCGGAGTGTCTGATGATAGATAAAAACAAGCTCAAGTGGAAAAAAGCAGAAAAACAGGTCCCAAAAAATACCGCAGTAGGCACGATGCGATACCGATGGAGGTGATCAACCGATTAGGGCCGAAGAGTAAGGAAAAGCTACTACAAGCCATCGGCACAGGGATAGGGAAGAAGGCCTTTTCCGACACGTGGCAAACGAGCAGGATGAACTTTATGTAAAAGGCGCAGGAGGCAGGACTATAGTGATTTCGTACAGACCAGTCACGTCAGTGCTGTGCAAACTAGGAATGAAGGCAGCGAAATTCGAGCTAGAGGAGTGGGCAAACGGGAACAGGATACTAGACGAACTTCAAAATGCGTTTCGAAAGGACAGAAGACTAGATGACAACCTATTTGTAGTAAGCCAATGCAAAGATGTGGCGTAGATGCAAAACCGATCTTTTTGGTTAGGCTTTCTGGGCATTAAAGCGGCGTATGATAACGTAGCCAAGGAGCGGTTATTGGATTTCCGGAGGGCACGGAAGTAGGGGCAGAATTTATGAACTTACTCAGCGATCTTTACCGGTGTTGCGACCGGGCGGGGGCACCCGATCCGAGGTCCGTGGCCTCCGACATACGAGTGGTAGCGTGTATGATGCGAGCGGCCATCCGCTGTTGCAGCCGTGAAGAAGTCCAGAAGCCGAAGGCTAACGTAACTGTTTACTTCATTGCGAGAGGTGAGCCGAAGCCAAAAAACAATGCCCCGACGGGCGAGGTTACAATACCAGACTCGAGCAGAGCGACAACATCGATTCGCTGCTCTAACAGGAATGTTTTACAACGCTTGGGCAGATCTATTTATACCCAAAAGCGATAACGGTCAAACGCAACAAGTGGGAACACGCACAACACTCTTTCCAGAGTTCGTAAGCCGTTCATAGCCTCGGGCACGTTGAGTCCGAGAGAGGGGAGAGAGGAGGACTCCGTTGCGATCGACGGGGCCTCTGTGTCCTTGAAGAGCGTGGAGACGAGCCACGCCGCCAGCCGCCGAAGTTTTGATGGCTGAGAGCGAAGCGTCTGACGCGGCTTGTCGCAACTTGCCACCGACATGGTTGCGTCTGTTTTCGAAGGAGCACGCAGGGGCTTCGCCGCACAGCCGAGGAGTGATGCGGGACAGTACGGCGGCGCTGGCCGATTCGTAACAGCTTCTCCGCCGGGGGTCCGAGATCCCGATGGATAAGGGTCTGCAACCGTTGTCCGGAGGGATTGCTGTCGAAGTGAAGTGTTCGGCAGACGCTCGACTGCAGGCCTTGGCTGTACGACACCGTGCTTGGAGCTTCACCGGGCGGGTCACTGGACGAGTAGTGGCTCCCCAAGAACGTCTCTGGCTTGGTCAGGCAAGCAACAGAACAACACAGGAAGACACAACCGCATCGCCGGCAAGTGCGAAGATAAATCCACACTGAAGATCTACCAGGCTTTTAGTTGCGATAAAATACGCTAATAACTAACTACTCTAGTTATTATTTTGCCCAGCAGTACTTTAGACAAGTGAACAAACTTGAAAGTTGACATTTCGCGTGATTGGAAATGTCCCACACAAAAAGAAATGTAATCGTAAAGGGCGAAACCTGCTCCAGGAAAAACAATGAAATTGAGAAAGTCAGGCGTCTACAAGCCACTTCTCGCGCTGAGAGCTGCGATTCGAGCTCTCATCATTGCTCCGAGTTTTCCCCTTCTTGTATCGCACTTTAGGTGCACCCGTTCTCTGAACGCTGCTGCGACCGCGTGAAAGGACACCGGTCGTCTTGTTCGACAAAGGTCGAGCGCGCGGAGGAGCGAACGAGATTTTCCAGCGTTCGAACGTAAGGCGCGCACTCCTCCTAGGAGGCGGCGTTCCCTTGGCGCGATGCGAGCTCATGGCCTTGCCCCTCGGCGTGCTCGCATTAAAACATGCGCCACAAGTACGCGCGGAAGTTTTCCCTCTATCCTTCTTGCTCGCCTTTTCGCGAACGCGTTCGGCAAGCAAACGCCGGAACGCGTTTGCGTTCTCTCCTCTAGGCTGGTCGGTTCCCGACTTCGGCTCAGCCACAGGCGCCACCGAAATCTCTACTAGCTTAGCCCATATTGGCCTATCGTCGGGAACATCAGCTGGGAGTAACAAGGGCACGACGTGCTCTTTAGACACCTCGTAACGTCCAACAGATCCTATCTCGGCGTCCCTCGCCTTTTCCCGCAACACCCTCAGTAAGCGAACACCGAAGGGTGTTTTCGTTCCGTTCTGCGGCTGTCAAGGCTACACTAGATCCAAGCTGCCCTGTCTCAAAAGACGGCTCAGCCGCCCCAGCCACCTGAATCTCTACGAGCTCGGCTGGCCGTTGCTCGAGGTCAGTTACCTGAGCTGGTGGCAGGACGGAATCGGCTTGCTCAGTGGCGAGATCGTCATGACTCCCAGCTGAGCTGTGCAAACCGCTCGCTGCTTCGACTGCAGGCTTTGCCACCACGTCGCTCGTTTCTGCACTACCGTACGAAAGAACAACCTCTGTTCAGCGGACTCGTGCGGCCTCTCGGTAGCCTCATGGTTTCCGCACTCCCGCGAAACCTCGCTATCTCGCGAATTGTTCATGTTCAGACCGGTAGCCGTTCCCAAGGCCTCTAGCGAATTTGAACCGTCCGAACACTCCGCCGAGATTTCCGAAACAAACGTCGACACATTATCACACTCAGTGGACACGTACTGCCCTCTGCCGACAGTCTGAGCTAATGCGCCGTCGTTATCTCTCTCCGCAACCTTGACGCGCTGCGGGGCAGCAACCATCACCTCCGACTCGCGCTCCCGAGCGTCTGCTACTGGCAGCGCTGGCACGGTGCTTCCTTCCTCGACAACGAGGTCTTTTTCGAGCAGCAATTTTAACTCTGGGTTTTTCAACTTCGCTTCTTCCCGCAAGAGTTGAATCGTGTGCTCTAGTTCCTTACTCTCCCGTTGGAGTCTCTCTCGCTCGAGCCTCCTCCTTTCCCGTCGGATTTGCTTGAGCTCGAGGTCGTACCATCGCATCTTTTCCTCGTGCTGTCGCTCTTTTTCCTCGCGTTCCTGCTGTCGTTTCTGCCTCTCGAGCTCCTCTACTCGCTCTCTTTCCTCGCGTTCCTGCTCTCGTTTCTGCCTCTCCGACTCCTCACGCTGGCGCTCAGCCTCTGCCTCTGCCTCGGCGGCCTGACGTTTAGCCTCTGCCTCGGCGGCCTGACGTTTCGCGGTCTCCCTGCCATTGATCAGCTCAATGCATTCCGACAGCTCCTCATCGTCAGCCCCGACAGCGAGTATAGCCTGTATCAGCTCTGGCTTTCTCAGCGCGTCCGTAACATCCAAGCGCAACTCTTTTGCAAGCTCCAACAACTGCGGTTTTTTCAACGCTTTCAAATTCATGGCCGGTCCAGAGTACTGCTTTCCCACTGCTCCAAAAATGTTTTGCGCGAATAACCCACGCGACAAAAACACACGCCCTACCAGCTATCCTCAGAAGCCTGGTAAAACTCAGTGAAGAAAAGTCCCGCACTCACCCTTGACCGCCGTGAATTCTGCGAAGTCCGAAGCCGCCTTGACGTCCGTGGTGTTGGGTCTCGCACCGCTGGCTTCAGGTGTTACGAAGTTGCCATCCCACCGCTGCCAACCAGTTGTTGCGACCGAGTGGGGGCACCCGATCCGAGCTCCGTGGCCTCCGACATACGAGTGGTAGCGTGTATGATGCGAGCGGCCAGCCGCTGTTGCAGCCGTGAAGAAGTCCAGAAACCGTAGGCTAACGTAACTGTTTACTTCATAGCGAGAGGTGAGCCGAAGCCAAAGAACAATGCCCCGACGGGCGAGGTTACAATACAGGACTCGAGCAGAGCGACAGCAACGATTCGCTGCTCTAACAGGAATGGTTTACAACGCTTGGGCAGCTCTATTTATACCCAAAAGCGATAACGGTCAAACGCAACAAGTGGGAACACGCACAACACTCTTTCCAGAGTTCGTAAGCCGTTCATAGCCTCGGGCACGTTGAGTCCGAGAGAGGGGAGAGAGGAGGACTCCGTTGCGATCGACGGGGCCTCTGTGTCCTTGAAGAGCGTGGAGACGAGCCACGCCGCCGCCGCCGAAGTTTTGAGCTGAGAGGAAGCGTCTGACGCGGCTTTCGCAACTTGCCACCGACATGGTTGCGCCTGGTTTCGAAGGAGCACGCAGGCTTCGCCGCACGCCGAGGAGTGATGCGGACCGTACGCGGCGCTGGCCGATTCGTAACACGGGTGAACCTAGTGCAAAGTGGGGGGGGGGGAACATCAATACGCTTGTATACACCTACGAGGGTTTGAAACAAGGTGTCCCTCTCTCCACTGCTGTTATGATTACTGGCGCGTTAGAAAAAGCAGGGAAAGCTGGGCGACTTGAATCAAAAACCGGAAGGGTGGTAGAACAACGGTTTCCAGGAATACTGCATGCAGCCGACGTACTGTTGCTGGCGGACAACTGGATAGGTATGCAGGGCTTGAAGGGTATATGCGGTGAAGGAGCGACACATCTAGTCTTTAACCATCATCGTCTTTAACGATGACACGGATAACAAAACTGTATCAGTGCAAAAGGTATAAATAGCACGGTTAAAAGAGTATGAAAACTCTTTTTTAAATACAAGTATAAATGCAAGTATAAAGACCGCGGTTATATAAAATACAGAAGCCATACGTGTGTTTGTGGAATTCACCGAGCTTAACTGGCTTGTATCAAAATAGGAGCACCCGGTTCCTTTCGTTTACACGCTTTAGGACTTCTCCCTGGAACAACAATTTTTTCGAAGCTGGATGTCAATTCAGGCTTCTTGCAGAACAAGCTCGCTGAATCAAGCAAGAAGCTAACGACATTTATCACACCATTTATCGCACCATTGCCTCAGCCCCTCAGATATTATACAGACAGATGAACACCATCCTGGCTGGAATACCACGGGTCTTTTGTCACGTAGATGACGTTCTCGTTTGAGGAGCTACCACAGAGGGGCACAACGAGACCCTTCATCGAGTTCTACAACGCCTCGCCCAAGCGGGAGTCATGCTCAATGAGGCCAATTGCGTATTCAACGTCGGAGAGCTCATCTACCTGGGGCACAAGATCGACCAGGAAGGCATGCGACCGGATGAGGCCCACATCAAGGCAATCACAAATGAAATCCCCGACGAACAGGACCGACTTGCAGAATACTAGGTATGGCAACATACCTAGCCCGGTTTGTTGCCAACCCAATCGATTGTTATATGGTCCATCGGGGGCAACGAGCTATCACAGGCATACAAGTGGAAATTTGAGCGCAAAAATTCGACAAAGACACAGAAAGACCAGACGGGACTAGCGCTCACTTACAACTCAACTCACGGGACTAGCGCTCACTTACAGCCCGTTATCACGTTTTTAAAAGATGCAAAAACGCTTGCTGTTTGCCACGCAAACATACCGAAGTGTCGCTAACACACTTGTCACCCATTTTCCTGGTATGATAAGCCTCCATTAATTCTCGCGCTGTCTTATCACGGCTTTCTGCCTACAATCTTAATCTCCTGAAATAAAGGGGGCATTTGCTGTAACTACACTCACTACAGTGGGTAGGCACTGCGTTTGTGCCTACCCAGTGTGCCCCCTTTGCGTTTGTTAGTGAAAGATAATGTTCCCTTGCACGGTCATTTACGCATCTTTCCGTCTGACCGATGTACTCTTTGCCGCATGTCAGAGGAATGCGGTAGACCACTCCAACTGCGCAGTCCACGTAATGATTAGCATGCCGCTTTTGGCAAGCCTGTTTCATGTCGCCTTGGGCGCAAGTTCGTGGACATAGCTGCGCAAGCTTTTTGGGGGCAGAAAACACAACGGGTACGTGTGCCGGGTGGTGGCGACTTTTTTTTCAAATTATGCCCACCTTGTGGATATAAGGCACCCGGCCACCATTTTTTCTTTCGTCACTGGCTCGTTCTGCGGTCAGTTCTGCCCTTAAGCTTCTGGAGGAGGGTTTCCAAACAACTGCGACTACTACCGTGCAAGGGAATCCGGCTTTTTAAGCCGAGTAACCTGTACTCTGAAGCTTTTGTCTGCGGAATGGATGCAAGATTTCAGGAGAGATGACTGTAAGCATGACGCCGCTATTGCCCTCTTGATGGTCTTTGAATGAGCTGAATCATAAGGTAAAAACTCCTTTTGGGCTTTAGGCTGGTAAGACCAGCAGACATGGTGGTGCGAGAAGGTGATATTATCTAAAAACTGTAAGCGATCTTGGTTAGGAAGTTCGTGTGTAAATGTTAGGCCTTTGCCCACTTGTCGGAACGTTGACAAAAGGCTGTCTATTGAAGAGTCATTCGTAGGCAACTCTTGTTTTTTCAAAACTATAATAAAATCGTCTACGTACCTAAAAACCTTTGAAACAGCATCTTTGCACAGGCCTAGTTCAAGGTCCCGATCAATACGTGAAAGGAAAATTTTGCTGAGGATGGGGGCAACGCAAGAGCCAATACAAATGCCTTTGCGCTGAATAAAAAGGCGGTCATTAAAACACACGAACGTAGAGGCAAGGTAGAACTCCAGCAGCGTCATAAAGTTGTCCAGGGAAACTCCTGCCCTGTTTTGAAACTCTACCACTCCGTTGTCCTCTACGCATTCTCTAACAGCACTAAACAGCTCTTCATGTGGCAAGGAGTAAAATAAATCTTCTACATCGACGGAAAACGCACTATCGATGGACTGTCCAGACTGCAAAAAGTTAATGCACTTCTAGGGAATCTTTCGTGGCGAACGGGTCTTCAATGACTAGTCGCCCGCAACTGCTTGAATAAAAACCGGCCTAACTTGGTGTTGCCAAGCATCGCGTTTCGTGACAATTGCCCTAAATGGCACACTCGGTTTGTGGGTCTTGGCGGAGAAGAAAATTTGAAGTCTATTCGTTTGCTGCCGTTTGACGTCTTTTGCTAGCCTTGTCAAGTTGAGTTGGTTGCAAATAGTGGCTTCGGCTTTTCGCTTGTTTTGGTTCACTTTCAGCGGAGCGAAGTTCTTGGAACCGCTTGGAGCGCTTTTTCATTAAAGCTGCCCGAGGGAATAACCACAAAACCACCTTCTTTGTCGGCTTGCAGCAAACACAACTCATTTTCTTGAAAAAACTTGACGATGCCTTCCGTAGGAGGTTTCTGACGAATAGCAGTTCTGTTTGGGACTGTCCTTAACAGGCTGTCTACGCCCTCCAGAAGGCATCTTTCTCTATCTTCCTGCTCGGCTTTATCAGCGATACGTCGGTTCATAGCGAGAAGTTCATGGGTTGCTACGTTCGGCTCTAAAGAATATTTGGGGTCCTACCTTAGCAATGCCGAGTACTTCTCTGGAATCTGTACGTCTCCCAGGATTACGAGTCCTTCTTGCTGCGCTATCCTCTTCGTGCTGCTTCTCGGCAGTTTTGTGAGTATGTTTTGCCAAAGGAACTCAGTTGCTTGAGCCTCCAGTCGCTTGAAAGACCGCCATCTTCTTAAGGCTGCCTCATCATGGTTTTTGGTGAAGCAGATGACACGTAACCAGTCACGAAACAGTCCTACTTGCCTGAAAAGTTCTGTCCTGACGATTCTCACAAGGCGCTTGACGTGTCCGAACGACGGCGTGACGTAACCACACTGAGCACAAATTTCACTGGGCACCAGACCCTTCTTCAGGCAGTAGGTGAAGATCCTTTCTCGGCACGTTGTTGTAGCAATGAGGCTCACAAGGAAAGGAGCGTTGCGTTCAGACTCAGAATGACACAAAATAGGGCCCACTGTACGAGAAAGATAACTTAATAGAACTTGTTCTTTGGCTAGTTGGTTCATGTTTTCAAGTGGAAATTTGAGCGCAAAAATTCGACGAAGACACAGAAAGACCAGACGGGACTAGCGCTCAGTCGCTCACTTACAACTGTGTTTATTTTGCCGAAAGCATCGAAGTATAAAGTCGACGAGCCTATTATCACGTATTTAAAGATCCAAAACGTCTTGCTCTTTGCCACGCCAACATACCGGACAGTGTCGCTAACCACACTTGTCACCCATTTTGCCTGGTTATGATAAGGCCTCCATTAACTTCTCGCGCCTTGTCTTATCACGGCTTTTATGCCTACCAATCTTAATCTCCTGAAGGTAAAGGGGTTGCATTTGCTTGTAACTTACACTCCCCCCACTACAGTGGGTAGGCAAGTGTGCCCCCTTTGCGTTTGTTAGTGAAAGATAGTTCCCTTGCACGGTCATTTACGCATCTTCCGTCTGACCGATGTAACTCTTTGCCGCATGTCAGAGGATGCGGTAGACCACTCCAACTGCCGCAGTCCACGTAATGAGTTAGCATTGCCGCTTTTGGCAAGCCTGTTCATTGTCGCCTTGGCGCAAGTTCGTGGAACATAGCTGCGCAAGCTTTTTGGGGGCAGAAAACACAACGGGTACGTTGTGCCGGGTGGCGACTTTTTTTCAAATTATGACCCACCTTGTGGATATAAGGCACCACGGCCGCCATTTTTTCTTTCGTCACTGGCTCGGTTCTGCGGTCAGTTCTGCCCTTAAGCTTCTGGAGGAGGGTTTCAACAACTGCGACTAGTACCGTGCAAGGGAATCCGGCTTTTTCAAGCCGAGTAACCTGTACTCTGAAGCTTTTGTCTGCGGAATGGATGCAAGATTTCAGGAGAGATGACTGTAAGCATGACGCCGCTCTTGCCCTCTTGATGGTCTTTGAATGAGCTGAATCATAAGGTAAAAACTCCTTTTGGGCTCCAGGCAGGTAAGACCAGCAGACATGGTGGTGCGAGAAGGTGATATTAATATCTAAAAACTGTAAGCGATCTTGGTTAGGAAGTTCGTGGGTAAATGTTAGGCCTTTGCCCACTTGTCGGAACGTTGACAAAACGCTGTCTATTGAAGAGTCATTCGTAGGCAAATCTAGTTTTTTCAAAACTATAAGAAAATTGTCTATGTACCTAAAAACCTTTGAAACAGCATCTTTGCTCAGGGTTAGTTCCAGGTCTCGATCAATACGTGAAAGGAAAATGTTGCTGAGGATGGGGGCAACGCAAGAACCAATACAAAATGCCTTTGCGCTGAATAAAAAGGCGGTCATTAAAACGCGAGAACGTAGAGGCAAGGTAGAACTCCAGCAGCGTCATAAAGTTGTCCAGGGAAACCCCTGCCCTGTTTTGAAACTCTACAACTCCGTTGTCTTCTACGCATCCCCTAACAGCCCTAAACAGGTCTTCATGTGGCAAGGAGTAAAATAAATCTTCTACATCGACGGAAAACGCACTATCGATGGACTGTCCAGACTGCAAAAAGTTAATCACTTCTAGGGAATCTTTTGTGGCGAACGGGTCTTCAATGACTAGTCCCCGCAACAGCTTGAATAAAAACCGGCTAACTTGGTGTTGCCAAGCATCGCGTTCCGTGACAATTGCCCTAAATGGCACACTCGGTTTGTGGGTCTTGGCGGAGAAGAAAATTTGAAGACTATTCCGTTTGCTGCCGTTGACGTCTTTTGCTAGCCTTGTCAAGTTGATTTGGTTGCAAAGAGCAGTGGCTTCGGCTTTTCGCTTGTTTTGGTTCACTGTCAGCGGAGCGAAGTTCTTCGAAACCGCTTGGAGCGCTTTTTCATTAAAGCTGCCCGAGGGAATAACCACAAAACCGCCTTTTTTGTCGGCTTGCAGCGAACAGGTGTTAGGCTCCGCAGATAAAATGTCCTTAGAAAAGGAAAAAGTCAAGTAATCTTGCAGTGCAACACAACAATCATTTTCTGAGGCTACACCATATTGTTCCTCATGTAGCTTGATCTTTTGCGTTGTGGGTCTGTTCACTATTTTCCAAAATTATTGAGGGTTAGTCCGTAACAAGGACGGAAGGGTGTTAGAGAAAAACGCTTGTTTTGGTTCCTTAAGTTTAAGTTTTTGGTTCCTTAAGCTGGTTTATGACTCGGACGCTGATTTATGATAAGCTGACCACCTTATGCTGTTTTCTGATTGTAAGGAAGAATGGTATAATAGTTTTTTCTATTTCACGGTAGAAAAGAGGCCGTTAGTAAACTGCAAATGTTAGGTCTCGCAAGAGTGTGGAGCTTATTAACTGCTGACGTGAACCAGTGGGATATAAAACTACAATGAATTGTTTTAGCGGAATAAATCTGTCGGTTAACTCTTGTACCCTATTTCTGAATATTTTCCAACTTTCTTCTACCGTTCTGAGTGAGAAGGAGTTCAAATAGGTCTCGCAAAAGAGTTCAAGCTGTGAGTTCACAGAATTGACATCGGCGTTTTTGTAGTCTCTAATCAGTTTAGTGCTTCGGCGATGGCGGAAAGGTTTCAGATTGCAAAGAAAGTTTAGAATAGAATGATCCCTTAGCCCTGGTGGATGAGTCATGGATGATATCATGGAAGGGTTAGTGTATACCAGTTCTAACAAGTTCGACGAATATGGGTTGACGCGCCTGGGTTGTGCTACCATCTGGGTTAAATTAAAGTCGTTGCACAAGTTAAGAAATATAAAGCTTTCAGAGAAGCGGGCAGAGGGCTCGGTGTTGCCTTCACCCCAGATTATGTCTGAACAATTAAACTGGCCTTAAACGAAAATAGGAGATGACAGAAAGTGTGTGAAAATGCAGTGCAAGGCGTCATAAAGATTAGCGGCACAGTCATCTATAACAGAGGATAATTCGGCATGTTTTTTTA
The DNA here is from genome assembly GCA_013339765.2 of Haemaphysalis longicornis. NCBI lineage: Eukaryota > Metazoa > Arthropoda > Arachnida > Ixodida > Ixodidae > Haemaphysalis > Haemaphysalis longicornis. Next base: position 194,263,668 of record CM023451.1, read on the forward strand.
GATGCGAAGCATCTCATGCTCGGAGCTGTGTCCCTCCCTCCCTTGTCGTTGATGTCCGCCGTCCGCACACCCACTGCGCATGCCTGGCTAGGCACCGCTGATAATGATTGTGGCAGGATGCCCCTAGCGATTGGCCAACCAAAGAATCCATCACGAGATAGCTTCGCGTTCAACCACCGTCGTCATCTTCCCGTAGCGGGAGCCTGAGTACCACACCCCCACTGCGCATGCCTGGCCAGGCACCGCTGATGATGATTGAGGCAGGACGCCCTTAGGGATTGGATTAGATGCGAAGCATCTTATGCTCGGGGCTGTGTCCCTCCCTCCCTTGTCGTTGTCGTTGTCCGCCGTCCGCGCACCCACTGCGCATGCCTGCCCAGGCACCGCTAATGATAATTGTGGCAGGATGCCCCTAGGGATTGGCACACCAAAGAATCAATCACGAGATAGCTTCGCGTTCAACCACCGTTGTCATCTTCCCGGAGGGGTACCCTGAGTAGTATGCGAAGTATTCCTCCTCTGCTATCCTGGGTGTGCCCATGATGGCGTCGGCGCAAATGACGCCGCTCCTGCCGGCGCTTGCTGCAGTGCACAGATTGGCGCCACAGGCTACAACCAGACCCTCGACGTCCGCTACAGCTCAACGTGTGCTGACTCCACCTTCAACAAATGAACCCCAGACGCCTGCAAGTGCAGCCTTCAACAACGAGGACCCTCATGAAACGGAACACGAAGCCGCCGGAACGGACCAAAGCGGCCCATGGATACCAACGTGGAACCGTCGCAAGCCGGCCAAGCAAAGTGTTATCACCCGTTTGGAAAGGGTGAGTAGACCCCGGGAACTGCTCTTGCTTCGGCCACTCTCTAAAACCTCTATTCGCGATATTCCAAAGAACGCTCTAGCTGCTCTCATCGGAGGCACCGCCCCTACCTTAGAATTAGTAGAACTTTACACCCATCGGTATGACCTCGCTGGAAACTCCATTCAGATCACTCTTTACGATAAGGAACAAGCTGCACATTTATTGTCAGCTAACTGTATTGCAGTTCCAATACGCAGGCCGTCAGGTTACTGTTCCTATTGAGCTCAAACCCCTTCCAAATGGCACTAACACATCACGTGGCGTCATAACGGTCGGGTCGAACGACACCAACGAAGACATACTGTAATGGATACGCTGCGAGCAAGCAGATGTACTAGCAGTTCAGCGCATTGGCAAAACTAATCGGGCCGTTTTGACTTTTGACTCCCCCACACCACCACGAGTCGTGAAGTACTACATTGCAATCGTCAAAGTGGCTCCCTATCAAACCCAAGCGGATGGTGTGCTTTAGCTGCCACACGGTTAGCCATATGTCTAAATACTGCCCACGAGAACCTGTCTGTAAAAAATGTGGCCGTACACACGACAAGACGCTGCCTTGCGAGCGCACGCTCTTTTGCACCGCATGCAAGAGGAAAGGCCACGTGGCTGTCGACCTAAAATGTCCCAGTCGAACAGCTACCCCTCCGCGGACTACTCGCGTATCCAGGAAGGTATTACGTGGGCAGACCGCGTTGTTGGACGGACCAGCCTCTCCAGAGATGAGGCAGCGCCGCTTTCTTGCCCAGCAATGGAAGACTTGACGCCGTCCAACACAACCGGACTTGTCAATCAAGACATTTTAAGACAGCTCGATGACCTGCGCACAGAGCTGAAACAGTTGCGCGAGAAGAACCGACAGCTCAAAGTGGAACTCGCCGCCGCGCGGCAGGGGACGCCAGCGTTGCCCATTGCAACAGCAGATCCTCCAAAAAAGTCGGCCCTTCGGGATCGTTCGGCCACTGCAGCCTCTTCTCGGCATAGCCGTAGCATTAGTCGCAAACGCGCCCCCACCTCGCAACCACCTTCTGAAGCGCAAGAATTCATGCAAGTTCTCAAATTCATCCGAGCCGACCTCCAGCAGGAACGCCGCGAACGTCTCACGGATATGGAGAAACTGCGTGTGCTTACTGACCAATACGCCACGCAAACTGCAGCCATGATCGGGTGCATTACTAAATATCTGCCAGGTATACCTGCGGAGGAGGACAAGCAACCACCAAGAAAGGTAACAGTACGCGATACGACCGCAGAATGAAGCAATCCCTAAGAGCATCTACAGTGTAACTGCCACAGCTACTTTCATGGAGGACTATTCTCCCCTCTGGTGTCTCCCAAATTTTACCGTTTCTTATTTGCCTTCAAGAAACCCGCGCTCCCTCATCTCTTCGAGAATACACTACCTTCACAGAACCAGCCATTACTCACGTCAGCAAAAAGCGCCCACCCTGTCAGCCACTGGTAGTTGAACAAGCAGCTGTACTGGTTCGTTCAGATCTTGGATGCCGCCGTGTCAGTGTTCCTGGGCAGTGTTCGAAGGATCACGAGGTCTTCAGTTGTGCACATTTGGCTCCTGGACGGTAAAGATCTGATTGCGGCGTTGGTTTACTACCGTCCGGTTAGTGGTTCTCAAACGCATGTTTGGTATAATTGGCTGCAACACCTGGTGTCTGAGTTTCCTCGAACTTCTTTGCTCATAGGTGGCGACTTCAACGCCCGCAGCACTACTTGGGGCTAACCTTCTACGGATGGCCGGGAAACTCGGTTGGAAACCATGGTTGACGATTGTGGGCCTCCAGTTGTTAACAACCCTACTCTGGTTACCCGCATTGGCCTCCATCCTTCCCAAAGGAACACCTCCCCTGATCTCACCATTGCGTCTCACGGCATCGTTCGCGAATGGGCCCCCTACTCCACAACGTGGGGTAGTGATCATTTCCCCATACTCATTACATTACACGGCAAACACTTTCGCACGTGCCAACGGCTCACACGCATGGACTTAGGGGCTTTCCGCCCACAGGTTGTTCTCGCAGGTCCGATAACCCTCTCGACGCTGATCAATACCATTCAAACGGCTCGAGATAGTGAACTTGAAGATATTGAATGCGACTCCTCAACACCAGTCCTCGACGTTCATATGGCTCATACAAACGGGCGCATGCCTCGACGCTCATAGAAACGGGCGCATGCACTCACTGCCGGTTATGCCCACAACGGGAAACGCCATTCAGACCTAGTAAAGCTACGGCGCCAGTACAAGTTGATCCGGGAACACCAGCGAGTACTATCAAATGAGCATTGGCACAGCCTCTGCGACAAGCTAGGGCCCGAAAAAGGGCTATATAAATTGTGGGGCGTTTATCGGACCCTTTCTAATAAAAGGAAACAGAAATATTCTCTGTTTGCCTCTCTTACCCTCAAAGATCCACCAACAACGTTCGAGCGTCAGCTCATCCCGACTTTCTTCCCTCACGCCTCCCTCCATCAGCATCCGCCATTACCAGTAATCTCCATCCCATCCGCCCTCCACGGACCTTGACTCGCCCTTTACTCTTGCCGAACTTCAGGCTGCGCTCTTCCAGGGTAAACAACGCTCGGCCCTGGGACATGATGGCATCACATGGCAACACCTCCGTAATCTAGATGACTCACTCTTGGACCTTGTTAATGATTACTGGGCCACTGGCGAAGTTCCAGAACAACACAAACTTACACATATTCATCCGATACCAAAACCGAACAAAGACTCCATTAATATATCTAATCTACGACCGATCTCTTTAACCCTGGTGCTTTGTAAACTCATAGAACGCCTCATAATAATCGCCTTCAACATCATCTGGAGTATGTCTCACCATTGTTCCATCCGGCGCAGACGGGCTTTCGTCGAAATCTGAGTACCCATGACTGTCTTTGGCTGCTACGCCGAGTCTTCAATCGCACCTCCCAGGTGGGTAACCCTGACCACGTCTTTTCAATTAACATGCGCAAAGCATGCGATCGTGCTATTCAGGCTGCTATTCTCTAGGAGCTAGCTCATGGATTCCCTAGTCAGAGGGCCCAAAACTCGGTACGTAATTTTATTGAGAACCGGCCCATTCGTCTTAGCAGCACGTATCCGGGGTGGAGCCCCAGGACCTACTAATTGAATAGGGGCGTGCCCCAGGGCTCTATCCTCGGGCCCGTGCTTTTCAACCTAGTCATGGCCCGGGTTGCTCGTACGCTCGAACGGGACTCTGCCGCTCGATTTGCTATATAAGCTGATGATCTTATGTTTTGGGTAGAAGCCGCTGACGTTTCCGACCCGGATCACATGTTGGACGAACTTCAAGGTGCCGTTGACAGCCTCAATGATATCCTTCCGACACTAGAACTTGAGATTGCTCCTGAAAAGACGGAATTTCTCCTTGTTCATGGTCGCCATCCGCTCCCACCGAATATACGCAAGGTCATCTACCACGGCGACACGCCAGTCTCCCCTAAAAAAGGGCAAATTCGTATTTTAGGTGTCCCGTTGGCCAGCAACAAAGCGCTAAGTGTTGGATCAGCCAGCTTAAGCGCAACTGGAAACCCATGCTTCGTCTCATTTCGCGTATGTCGAACAAGTACGGCGGAGCATGCTGTCAGCCTTCCTTACGCTTACTCGAGCAGTGGCAATGAGTCGACTTATGTATGGCGCACCTGTCCATAAGCTCAACAAAGTGCATATGAAACATCTTCACGTTCTTTATCGGGCCGTTCTTCGCACCATTACAGGACTTCCGCGCCATACCTGCACGGAAGCCCTGAATCAATCAGCCCCGGGTACCCCCGCTCGAACTGCTCCTCGAGGAAACCCGACAGCTGCACGAAGATCGCCGTTCCTTGACCTGGCAGGGTGCGCCTCTTACAGCTTGGGACTCGCAAATGGCGCTCCCCAAGACCGTACCGCAGCCTCTCCCTCCTCCATGGGAACGACCCTTAGGAATTGACAATCTGCAACGCATAGGCGTCTCAAGATCCCGATCCAGAGTTCGCCATCATGCAGTTTCTCGTGCTCTGGCAGCTAAACTCCCTGATGAACAAGACATTTACACAGGCGCGAGCGTGTCTGCTAGCCGCATGGGACTGGCTTGGCGATGTCCAGGTTTACCTAGTTTAGACGGCGCTGGCAATCGACAAACATCCACTACTTCTATAATGGACGCTGAGATACATGGCATCCTCGCAGCCCTCGACAACTTGACCTACGAGACGTCTGCCCCATTACCACTCCGCATTCGGTTCCTGACTGAGTCCCAAATGGCGCTTCGTGAGCTCCGGAAACACTTCGCCGATCACCCTCGGGTTCATCAGATTCAGCATATGATTAGTCAGCTTGCTCGCAATGGTACCTCTGTACGTGTTGCGTGGATACCGGGACACATGGCTCAGGGTTCCGGCAACCAGGCTGCACATGTCGCAGAGCAGGAGAGTCTTCAAGCAACTCCTCCACTGGTTGACAGTCCTGCTCCCCCGCGCTCCCTCAGGCAACAGCTGGATCACGCTCACCAGGCTAGGCACAACCGCCTTGCCGCTGCCACTCCTGTATTTTTCCTACATGACGCCCCATCCCTAACTCGTCCTGCCGAAGTTTTAGATGCGACGCTCAGAGCATCTCTTGTCGGCGGCCCTGTCCTTCCTGCGTGCGTCCGTTGTTGTCCGCGTGCGTCGATGTTGTCCGCAGCCACTCTCCCGCTCTCCTCGCGAGGGGCATTGGATTGGATTCGATTGGATTGGCTTCGCTTGGCTTGGCTTGGCTTGGCTTGGATTGGATTGGATTAAAGTGGATTGTGTTGAATTGTGTTTCGTCATAGCCGCGGCAGACGCACTGGCGCCGGCGCGTGCCCAGGTGAGAGCGTGTGCGGCTCAGCGCGCTCTCACTCCGCCGGTGGGCGGCGCTGCGTGCGGTGCTGCGCATGTGCAGTACTCTCTCTCTCCGCGGTCTCCTCTCCTTCGGGCGCGCTGCGCATATAACCGGTGTGCCGCTCTCCGGCGGCCTTTCGGTCGACGGTTGCTCTCCGCTTGCGCTTGAACCCCCCTCAGCGTCGCATCACACCAGCGTTCCCGCGAGGGGAGGTGGGCGTAATTTTTATTAAGAAATTTCACGCAAACACTGCATTGACTCCCCACATCACACGCAAATGGCATCACCCAAACGGCGATCCTCCGCCCTACTGCCCATATTGCAACACAGCTACAATAGCAAACCTGACCCACCTTTTTGGCACTGCTCTGTGTACCAATCCTTCCGCCCCATCCTGTTGAATGCCCTACCCAATCCAAGCGAGATACCCCCCCCCCCCCCGACACTCAGCGACCCCGATTTCCTTGCTGCCCTTGGGCGCTTCGCTCTCGAGAGTGGCCTCGCAAAAGTAGTTTAGCCGGGGTCTACCACCCTATGTGTGCATTCAGGAACTGACTATTCCTCTCCAGGATCTTCAAATGAACATCACCTCGTGACCACCTCTCCCATCCCCTTTCCCTCCTTCTCCCCCTTCGGGCCCCTGGGCCCTCCTTGTGTTAATAAAAGACTCACTCACTCACTCCTCTCCGGCATTCCTCCTCTCCTCGCCGAAGCTCCCCTCCTCTCCGGGATTCCGCAACGAATGGCAACACCTGCGGCTCCGCGCGCGATAATGCGAAGCAGCTTAGGGTTAGAGACGCGACGGTAGCCGTTGCATACTCCGCTGGGGGCGCCACTAGCTCCGCGGTATAAATGACGCGCGCGCGCTCCGCTTCCCTCATTCTCCTCCCGCAACGACGCGATCGAACTGAAAACTAATGGGAACTTTAGTCGACCCCATGGCTGCTTCGCATACTACTCAGGGTTGCCATACGCGAAGATGGTGAAATTTTTTTCATTAGGCTACAAATGATGGTAAAAATAAACGAGATATTATCAGCAGAGGACGCACATTTATTGTTCACAGATGGCTATAACGATGCGTTCGCACGGGGTGAGTAGGGAGGCGTTGTGCTCGCAGAAACAGCGTCCACCGAATGAGTGATTTCACAAACCCGATCTGTTTGTGGGGAGTATATGAATCATTTTTTATTGATGAAGAAATCGTTGTAGCGGGTGGACCAAGAAACAACCCGAACGTGTTTTACCCGTCTCAAAATCCCACTCTCAAAATAAACTGGGTATTTCCCCTCGTCTTCAAAATCCCTCCTCTCATATGCATATGTTAGCCATTGTCCCCTCTCGAGTCCCCTCGACCCCCGGATTCTCCACAGCGAAAACGAAGGTTGGGTCGGCTTTTGTTGCCTCCAAGACGAAAAAAGGGGCAGTAGCTGCCGTGGGGCGCAGAGCGTACAATGCGTGCGGGGAGGCGTTCAATGAGTGCTCATATGCTATAACTGGCCTGGGGGGGGATCACTGTTACTGCTAAGACGTCCCTGCTATTCGCTTCATCTTAAGCCGCGGAAACGCCGGAAACACAGGCGTCAAAGAGTGCCGTACAGATGAAGCACAGAAGCGACGAAATAGTTACCAACAATAGTGTCGAAATAAAGGACTCGCCCTAAAAGTGTCACCTGCGCCATGAACATTATTTATTCATTGAATTTTTTTATTGGCGCAAGGAGGGCGTGTGCGCTACGATGTGGAGAGGGGATGCAATCAAGGGGATTGAAGAATATTAAAAAAAATGATCTGAACAAGCTTTGCTTACCAGAGAATCTCGCTGTGCGGACAAACTTTGCTCTAATTTACCTATCTCCATATTTATCTTGCTCTTATTTACAGTTATTTCGCTAAGATGAGCAGACTGAAAATTTACGGAAAATATTTGGAAGTTAACATGAAAAGAACAGGGTAAAAATCAACGAAGTACAAAATAAGCACTTCGATATTTTTTTACTGAGGTGAGCTCGCAGACGGACAACATAAATAAAGTGTTTACAAACGGCTGCGAAGCAGATTGGTCATAACTTCCGGCACGCCTGTCTTGGGAAATTTTTGTCACGGTGGGTGGGCGTTCCTCCTACTTCCGGAACCGCTGTGTTGCTTGCTTCCATGTTCTCCTCAGTTAATCCAAAGAAAGGCAGTTGCTTATGATTCTCACGATAGTTTTTTTCTAGGCATGTTGAAGAGTGACCGGCGTGCTTTGCGTCCATGTGTGTCTCAGGACCTAGCAATGAGCCCGTATTTAGGCCACGTCGTCAACGTGTAGGTTTCATGCTAATATAGAAAACCTAACTATCCGTTCTCTTAACCGGGCCTAACACTGACAACCCGACCGGACCGAAGCATTTAAATTTCGCCACAAAAAGCGGACGCTTTATTTCTCTGCTGCAGTTCTGTTTTCTTTATGGCACGCAGGAGGCGCGACCGTTTTTTCCCCCCAGGCGAACCGAGCTCGCACAATGCCAGGCTGGGCTCGCCTTCTGGTACTAAAAGGGCCGCTCCCCTCTCCAGCTCTAGGAGAGGGCTTTCGCGGCAGGGGGAGGCGCTACACGTGGGAAGAAAGACAGGGATTGCGGACAGTGCGATTTTGAGACAAGAGGGAAGCGGGGCGGGAAAACGGCGACGGGGGAAATGCGACATGGGAAGGCGTGCTACACCCGTTGTAGTGCAAGAAATAGTGCTGCCCACTGGCTTTCCCGAATTCTGTTTTTTTATTTTTAAGTGAATGGCGCGTCTCTTTACAGAAGTCGCCTGCTACTGCTACTCGAGAGTGTTTTTATTGCTTTCTATTAGCAAGGATGGAATATTTCAGTTGAGTGGATGAGAACTTGACAATTACTGGTTGACACTTATTCGGAACAAAACTACCTAACCTATGCGCTCTCGCGATGCCATTTTCAGGTACACTAAGTTCGAAAGTTGAAGAAAGGAATGTAGAAATACTTTCCTCAGCCTGAGCCCATGTTTGTGTTCCCCAATTTGTCATCCCGTAAAATAGTCAATTTTACCTACGTGCTTGGTCTTCAAAGTCATTCAGGCCAGAACCCAATTCAGCCTTCTCATTGTTGACTGCGTCAGCAACGGCTTGCTGCATTATAGGGCCTTGCGATACGTCTGATGAGGCAATCTTAGTTTCGACTGCCACAAGCCTAGGTATAATTTCTATGACTGTTCTTTCTAGCTTTTCTTGACTAGATTTCACATCGTCCAGTATACTCTTCAGCTCATCATGACGAGCGTCAACGTGCTGCGTGATTGCTTTCACAGCAGCCGACAGGTGAACAGGTAGGTCGCTAGTATCACTATTGGGCCCAAGATTCAGGACGTTTATTACCAAAGGACATTAAGCAGGGACTTTATGTGTCTGTTGAACTGTATGTGTCACTGTGTATGTTAGAGTATGCTACTTTGTGGTGTTACAAGACAGCATGTGGGAGAAGAAACTGTGTTCAAACTGACTTCGTCAGGATCAACTGCGTCGGCATTCGCCATGCAGCGAATGAGCCGTTTTTTAAGAAAGAACTCCTAAAAGGGGGAAATCATGATATCTTAAACTACCCCTTCCAAGAAGGGGACTAGCAGAAGAGGAACAGAAAGGAAGCACGCGTGGGGAACGGGGAGGGCGACTTATGGCGACGCCTGCGGTAAAGCTCTAGGCCATGACCTTGGTCTAGGCCATGTAGTCGCTTGCTGACAACCCGTGTCCTTAGAGAGAGGGAGAGTAAAGTTTGTTTCACAAAAGGGGAAGGGAATGTGGATAGAGTTATGGGTGAAGTCCTACTTCTAGGACTCCAGTATCAAAGGCTCCCAGCTTGGCTCTCTCTAGCAGCCCACGCTGTGTCGAAAGGTACGAGCTGGACAATGCTCAATCCCAGGACTTTCTAGAGGTTTGGTAGGTGTTCTGTTGCCAAATTAAAGGGCAGTTCCAAGCTGTGTGGAATAAGTTTGCTTTTAATTTGCAGTTGTAGCATTCTTCGTTATATCTCTCTGGGAACACGAGGGATAGTCTGGATTTTTGTAGGAAAACTTTGGTTTGCAGTTTTGTATCTTGCTTCTTTGGCATCTAACATGAGATGCGATGTGGGCATGGTCTTCTTCGCTTGCTTTTGTGTGAAAAGCTTTTAATTAAGCGACATGAATGAAGGGAGGGCGTAAGAAAGGTCCGTGTCCTTGCGGCTGTTGATTTGCCATGCAAGGGAGTCGGCTCTCTAGTTTCCTTGAACTCCGCTGGGCTCCATAATATTCTTCTTACCCTTTTGGTTCGGCTGGTAGGATCTTCCTGGTTTCTGTGGGAATAAGGCCGCATATTAGATTTTAGATTTCTAGTGGCTCTTGTAGAGTCCGTTTTGATTATGGGGGTTTTGTTGTTATATTCTCCCCATCTTACAGCGAGTATGGCTGTAGGTTCAGCTTCTTGAAGTGTTTTCTCATCATGAGGAAGTCCAGAAGTTTGCCTCGTGCATCCACAACTACGGCTGGTGACATTCCGCCGTGGTTGGTGGCGGGATACGTGTATACTGCATCTGTATTTTTCCCGTGTGTGCTTCTTATATAATTCATTCTTGCTAGTCTTCTACCTTTGCTGTAGAGGGGGCTCGTTTTTTAGGAATGGGAGAAATTTTAAGAGCTTTGCGTTGTTTTCTGGTCGCAGCTCTGTTGTTGTTTGTACGAACTCGGCGTAAATGGTGTGTCCCGTTTCCTTTAGGATTTACTTTCCGGTTTTTGTTTCAATAGCCTCTCTTTTTGTACTTCGAGGGTGGCTTCTTGGGCTTCTGGAAAGGTATTGCAGATGCCAAGGTTGTAGAACATCTCCTTGGAGGTGAAGATGGGTAACCCGAGGGCGATCTTGTAAGCCGTTCTTATGATAGCATTTACATCTTGTTATTTTTGGTGCAGGTGGTGGAAAGGTAGACTGCACGCTATCCTGCTCATTATGAGTGACTGGATGAGTTTGATTGTGTCCTTTTATCTCATACCTTTTCAAGTCCGTGCGATGCGTCTGGGGATCCTCGCTAGTTGTTGCGTTGTTTTAAAGCAAAGCTTTTTACCTCTACCCCCCAAGGGTTCTTTAGCGACCGTTGGTGTCACCAGAAAACTCCAGCGAACAAATAAAAGAATATATTGGCACCGCCGGGAATCGAACCCGGAACTAATAGACTAACAAAGCGAGAGCCCGTTGTCTTACCGATTCAGCTACGAGCCCATGCGAAGACGGGGAAGACAGGTGGTGTACTCACAAAGCACATCTACGGGTTTACCCCCTGCGTTCTCGCTGAATGCCAAGTGGAAGCGTCACGCGACAACTCACGCCCGTCTAGCGGCCCGGTGCGCACCTTCCTCATGTGCTAAGAGTTACAAAAATTAAAGGAAGCTCACACCAATTCATGGCATCTCACTTCTAGTACGCCAACGTGCTAAAGCCTGTGGCCGCCAGTGTTCGCGTGAAAAATCACAGCTCCTTGTCGTCCGCCCTCACGCCAAATCAAGGAATACATTCAAATACTCCTTGATGGCCAGGCCATCACTCCAAGCCCCAGCATCAAGATCCTGGGCCTACATCTCAAGGCTAACACCAAGAGTGACGTCTCCTTGCAACGCCTCAAAAACAGCATTAATCAAAACATAGGCGAATCAGGCGAATTGCCACCAAGATACGAGGCCTAAAGGAATCCGGTACCTTTCGATTAATTGAAGCTTTTGTCCTCTGGAGAGTCACTTACGTAAACCCCCTGCCTTCTTCTCGACAAGGAAGACGTAGAGATGCTTTATATAATGATTAGAAAGGCGGTCGAGCAGGCCATTGGTCTTCTCATGAGTGCGTCCACACAGAGGCTGCTTAGCACGGGGCTCCACAACACGGTGGAAGAGCTGACAGAAGGCCATCTTTCTAACCACAAGGTCCGACTCAGAACTGCGGTGGGTAACCGCATGCTTCGCCAGATTGGCTTGGCAGCCCAGAATGTCACTCCGCTTGACGTACTCCCAGACTCTTGGCGACTACTAAAACTAAAGATGCTCCCTATGCTTATAAATATGAACCCCTCACATGACGAGGGTCACCGAAAAGCACAGGCTCAAGCGCTAAACACCACCCTCGGTGGGGATCATGCAGTTATCTACACAGATGCCTCCAAACATCGAGGGCAGCAATACGCCATCATCGTGGCTTCCTCCAGAACCAACCTCCTTCTTTAAGTGTACCTCGATAGGACCCAAGAAATGACAGCAGCAGAAGAGGCAGCCATCACCTTGGCTCTCACTCAACCAGGGGTTCGGAGGGTAGTCACCGATTCCCAGCAAGCCCACTGGAATTACCAGTCGGGTTGGGTGTCCTGACCTGCAATGCGCGTGCTACAAAAACACTCCCCAAACGGTTCCATTCAGCTCATCTGGACACCCCCTCACGCTTGAATGGAGGGAAACAAATATGCCCACCAAACAAGCCTGCGCTTTTACCTCCCGTGCTATGGAGCTGCACGAGGACAGTCACCCCCTTGTCACGTTCAGGGAGATAACCCAGCATTATCGCCTTCTGAGACAGACCGTACCTTCGCCTTACCCTGACCTTTCGAGAGAACAACAAACTACCCTACGGCTCATATAATCCGGGCTCCTTCCCACAGCCTACGCGTCTTCACTTAATGCATTCGAATCGCTACGACGCTGAATGTAACTTTTGCTCAGAAGTAGGAACACTCCTCCCCGTTATCGGGGTGTGCGACTTTATCCCAGAGCACCCTCCTCTCTTTCCGTTAACTACGCAACAATAGCAATGGTAGATGCTGCTGTCCAGGCCCTCTCTACTTACGCAGCTTCAGCGGGTGGATAGAACAGGCCGCGCGGACTGCATATGGGCCCCACACAAGGATGAATCACTCCCCAGGGCTGTACTCTGGGCCATTCAGAAATCTGAACAGAAGTATTTCTTCCTCCTCTTCCTCCTTCTCTGCCGCAAATCTCCTCACCTCCGTTCGCGGCGCAGAGATGGAGAAGTTAGATCGTCTAACGCAGGGTTGAAGCTTACTTTAATTTTATAAAAAAAGTTTCCACTCCTGTGCTACACCAATACAACTCAACCAAACACCGTTCATGCAACATGCATTGATTTAACCATAGCAAGAATATCTCTTTGAAGTAATAAATGGTACGGTTAGGTGCATTTCACTTCTCTCTGGTTTTACTATTTGTAGAGCGATGTGAGTGAATGTAAGTGACGTCGCATGGGTAATCGTTATGGGTGCCATTTACAGCTTTGCTTTCCAACAACATTCACGGGGTGGATTGGCGCGATTTTTTTCTTAGATTGCTCAGCGTGGTTGTTGCTTTTCCGTCTTCTTGTACGTACATGCCTAGTATTCTGACCGTCTGTTTGAATTAGACATACTTCCTGTCTGTCTGGATGCTTCTTGTGGGAATGGGTTCCTTCGATGGGCTGATTCTAATTAATTCTGACTTTTCTGGAGGGCATTGTAAGCCGTTCTTTTTTATTGGACCCTGTATGCTGTCTATGGCTTCTTGTGGATTATTTAGATTTTCGTTTAGAGCGCTTTCTTTGGTCCAGATTGTTATATCATCTGCGAAAACGGCATCTCCAATCTGCGTGTTCTCTTCTAGCGTTCTTCCTATTGCTGGCATGGCCAGGTTGAAGAGCAATTGGGAAATAACACAGTCCATGTGGTGTTCCTCTGTAAGGCATATCGAAGGGTCCTGACCTAGTATTCCATGTTCCTATGGTGGCTGTCCTGTTAAACTCGGATGCAGGTCAAGAAAAAAGCGGCATCGCCCAGTCAAAGGCCCCCTATCAGCCAATAGTGTCACTCATCAACGTGACGTCGCGGCCGACCGCCTTGCACCTGCAGGCAGCGCTCGAAGCCAAGCTTTCCTGAATGCGTCCGTGCCGAAACGTAGTTCTTCAGGGCGCCTTCATTTTGAGCGGAGATAAAAAACTTAGCTAAAATTCTTTATTTGCCCGTTATAATGCAACGTGCGAAAGAGAGAGAGAGACAACCTTTAATAAAAAAGGATGACCACTGGTCACGATGGGCGAAAGGAATGGAGAGGGAGGGTAAAAGGAAATAAACAACTGCTGGTCGTTCTCAGTAGACTCAATAACTGGGCCAGTTCTTGGAACCTGCAATTCATAGGCCAGTTCGTGGTGACCGCAATAGGGTTTGTGCAGGTTCACTTATCGTCAGCTGCAGTAGCGAGTTTCAATTATATTCCTCATTGTGAATTTCGCTCTTCCTGGTTTCCCTCAACCACTTTCTTCTGGTTTTATGCATTTCCGGCCCCATTTCTCGCCATGGATACCGAAGAAGTAGCATCTCAATGTGCTTTATCGTTCTCGACTGAGGCTCGTGGTGCGTCGCCATCTACCCCACGTCGATGGTACAAGAAAAACAAAAATATTTGCGCCAATCCACCCTGTGAATGTGGTTGGAAAGCAAAGCTGTAAACGGCACCCACAGCGATTACCCATGCGACTTCACCTAAATTCACTCACGTAGCTCTACAAATAATGAAATAAGAGAGAAGTGAAATCCATTTAACCACACCCGCTTTTCCTTCAAAGAAATTTTCTTGGTAAGGATAAATTAATGCATGATGCATGAATGGTCGTTGGTTGAGTTGTATTGCTGTAGGACATGAATGGAAACTCTTTTTTTATATAAATTAAAGGAAGTTCAAACCCGGTGTTAGACGATCTCACTTCTCCGTCTCTGCTTTCGCGGACGGAGCCGACGAGATCAGCGGCAGAGACGGAGAAGGAGGAGGAGAACAAGGAGGAAATAGTTATATTAAGATTTCTGAACGGCCCAGAATGCGGCCCAGGGCAGTGGTTTTTTCTTCACTGGAGCCCATATGCAGTCCGCGCCGCTTGTGCTCTGTCCACCAGGTGAAGCTCGGTAGGAAGAGAGGGGCTGGACAGCAGCATCTTCTATTGCTCTTCTTCGGTAGTTGACGGAAAGAGAGGAGGGTGCTCAGGGCTAAAGTCGCACACCCCGATGATATGGCTGAGTGTTCCTACTTCTGAGTAAAATTTACATTCAGCGTCGTAGCGATTCGAGTGCATTAAGCACATCTCCTGAAAAACAGAAAAGCACATCTCCTGGTGTGCTTTTCTGTTTGCACTCTAGTATAGCTTGCTATACCTCATCTGTTAAGATGTCTCGGTCTAGCTTTTCGTTTTTTGTCTCCCCATATGGTCTTCTGAAGGGGTCAATCTTCGTGTTTAGCTTGAATCATTTTTTCAGTGCTTCTATGAGTTCCTAGTCTGTCCCTTCAAAGCCATGAGCTACTCTGTTTAGGCTATGCCTCATTTCTTTCCTGGTTTTTTCTGGGCTAAGCATGCCTTTGATTATGGCTCATATTTTAGATGTGCTTAAGGGTGTTCGTTGTCGCAGAAGTCTTGCCAGTTTTGTTTAGCTAATTGGGTAGCGTAATCTCTGGCTTGCTTCGTTACGTTTTTGATCCTGGCTTTTAGGCTTTTATTTCGCCTCTTCTTGTTTTATCTTTTAGTGAGTTTCTGCTTTTTGTTCCATAATCTGATAAGGTAGTTCTCCACGCAAAGGTTTTCGTTTTCTTGTCCAAATATTTTGGTGGCTCTTTTTGAGCGCTTATTTTACTTTCTGGCACCAGGTGTCTGGCACTTTCTGGCACCAGGTAGCTCTGTTGTTGCGTTGTACTGAAGGTATCAGAGTTAGTGATCTTTTGTTTCCTGGCTCTTCTTCCGAAGTTGTCCGTTTGTGTGTTAATTTCTATAATATCGTAATCGCTGCCCAGATTGTCTTTGGTGTTCTTCCATGCTGTAAGTCTATCTGTGATCGGCACTATAGTCCCGGTTTCCCTCTGGTTTCCCGTTCCTGTTGGGTTGTATGTATCGTTTATAGCTTGCATACAGGTCAAGATATTCCACAGTGTCTACCGAATTTCTTCCTTTAACCGAGTCGAAATTGTAGTTCAACTGGCTGTGTGGTGCATTCATATCCCCTATTATTATTAAGTTGTTCTTGTTTGCTCTTTGCGTGGCCTCTTGTAATAGGGGCATGAAATTTTCTCTCGTATTCGTGGGGGAACTGTATACCCTCAGGATGTAGTAGCTCTTTTTGCCTCTTTGGGTCGGTAGTACCTCTGCTAGGTTTTCCGTGGGCTCCTTCGGGTTTAGGTGGTGCTTACTGATGGAAGTGTCTTTCTTTACATATATGGCAGCTCTGAAGTCATTGGATAAATCCATTCTGTTGTAGCCTTGGGGGAGGTCCCGATTCATAGGGAGAGCCACTAGTTATCATCATCATCAGTAAGGCGCCTAAAATAACTAATGTAGCACCAACATGGGATTTCGCCGCCTTTCGCCCTCACCACTCCTTCACTCCGTGTTTTAGATGCCACGCATCTCATTCACCCGCCTTGTCCCTCCATCCGGCGTCGGCGTCGTTGTTGTCGGCTTCCGCCCCTCCCCCATTCTCCTCGCCGCGCCAGCTTCGCTCTCCGCCGCTCACCCCCTCTCCTCTCCGATAGCGAACACTCTCTCGCGAGGGGCATTGGATTGGATTCGATTGGATTGGCTTGGCTTGGCTTGGATTGGATTGGATTGGATTGGATTGGATTGGATTGGATTGGATTAAACTGGATTGTGTTGGATTGTGTTGCGTCATAGCCGCGGCAGACGCACTGGCGCCGGCGCGTCCCCTCGCCGTTATGCGCGCTATAAACCGCGGTGCCTGCGCCGCTCCGCTCCATCGTTCCAGCGCCGTTCCTCCGCTGTCCAACGCTGCAACGTGAACCCCCTATGCGTCGCATCTACACAGGGGTTCCCGCGAGGGGAGGTGGTAGTTTTTTCATTTTCTGTTTTGCTGGCCAGCGCCGCCCGCCATTGGCCAGCGGAAAAGTCACGTAGTAACTCCGCCGTTTTTGTTGTGCCTCCTTTGCGCCCGTGTGAGGCTTACACGGCGCCATGCTTGAGCCAGCAGCCTCACAGCCGGCTTTATCACATAGACCAGAATTTTGCCTGGTCCGCCACCTTCCGGCTACCGGTGCGCATCTGGCGGGCATTTCTTAGAGACTTCGGGGCTAGCAGACCACGCCGCAGTCACACGCTGTTGTTCCGTGCCGTGCGTGAATATCAGACGTTCCAGCGAATCGAACATCGGTGTCCTTTATTCGGTATGTCAGGAGCGCGAAGTTTAACAGAGCTTTAAGGAGGAAGTTCAAAGCGTCCGAGACCTGTAATGTTTGTTCATGAATTTCATTTCCAACCCGCCAAGGCGGCGTGCCAGCCAACACGCGCTTTGTCCTGACGGGGGTTGCCTGTGAGGCTACGTTTCACCGCGCCAACAGGATGCCGGACTTTTTACCACCAACTGATGTTTATTTTGTTAAATCTGGGCAGGTTGGCGTGATTGCCTTTACTTGCACTGTACAGAAGCTACTCGTCCGCGTATCATTACCCCGTTGTTGGATGCATCAACAATCAGCGTCAGCATAAAGTGCTCATACAATTATGAAGCGTGCGAAGTGCACCACTACCCAAGAAGTGTCTGCATGTGCGGAGTATATTAGCTGCACAAATTTCCTGCGTCCCTTGAGTGCCACCGCGATTGGGTCATTATGCTGAGTCTGAAATACTTCGAACCTAGCAAATTTGCGAGAGTAAGTACGGTCGTACGCTGCTTTTGGAAGCGCTGTTTATTCACCCTCATGCTCAATCCCTATTGCATGTTTTCGTACTCTGGAGATATTCTCTCTTCAATTAATCGACTGCAAGCCGACAAAA
The DNA here is from genome assembly GCA_013339765.2 of Haemaphysalis longicornis. NCBI lineage: Eukaryota > Metazoa > Arthropoda > Arachnida > Ixodida > Ixodidae > Haemaphysalis > Haemaphysalis longicornis. The sequence goes on from CM023451.1 coordinate 194,281,237, forward strand.
ATTAACCCGAAACATATGGTGCAGCTCGGCTACGCGAGAAAGGCCAGCCGAAAGCGAAATAGCAGCGTCGCGGTGGCGGAGCACGCCGGGTCGTGTCGGTAAATCGTCGTTTCCAGCTCCCACCCACCACTGAAACACTAAAGTTCTTTTGAGCAAGCAAGCGGCCGTGAAATCTTGGTGTCCATAATACATTGCCTTTTATTGGTAACAAGAAATGGTGTTATGCTGCAGTAAGGTTGTTAGGTTGAGCAGTTTGCCGTGGGTCGTGAAGGGCCGTTCTGCGCAAGCGCGAGGAGCATTGGATTGGCTTGGATCGGGTCGCATCGGATTGGCTTGAATTGAATTGGATTGGATTGGCTTGGATTAGAAAAAATGGATTGTGTTGGATCGAAATCCAACCCAATTGGAGTACGGGTGTGTAGAGAATTGGGTCTGCACATTGGCTGGTCTGCGCATTCCAGAGGAGTGACGTCATAGCCGCGGCAGACGCACTGGCGCCGGTGCATGCCTAGCTGTGCGCCTCCGTTGCGCAGTAGCTAAGTCTGACGCTGCGCAGGAGCCACTTGAAAGCCGTTTCGTGTGGCTCCTCGAGAGCCGTGCTGCGCATGCCCAAGGAGCAGTGACTGGACTGGACTGGATGGGATTGGATTCGATTGGATATGACCGGACTGGACTGGACTAGATTGGATTGAATTGGATTGGATTGGAAATCGTTTTAGCAGCAGTAAGCATAATCAGCTAATCCTAGACGACCAGGAAACCTAAGAATAACCAGCTGAACCTTAGCTCACGCTACGTATACCCTGGCATACCCGAGCTAAGCCACTGCTGATTTTTTCTTGGCAGTTTGCTCTTGTTTTTTCGCCCCAAACGCTGTTTGGTGGCATTTATAGGATTTATAGCGTCCCGTTTTACCAACACGCACCAAGCGAGGCCGTTTTGTTTTATATTTTTTTGTGTTCAAGGAAATATTTGTGTGGTGTGGATGTCACTCGTGCATACGCATAGCGGGGTGTCTGTTTTCGTGTGCGGCAGTAAGCGGCCTGCTGCAACATCTAAAAATAGTTCGTGAGCGCGAATGGATCGAACATTAGCGTTGCAAATTACTCTATTATGGTTATTCCGTTCTTGCATTCGCGTGATTGAGTTCTGTTCATGCCATGGCTGCGCAGAAGGCTTGGGCATGGTTTGCGGCAATATTGAACGCGTCACTCGCAAATGTCGTGGTTCGAGCGCTGCGCTGACTTTCTAACGTTCGCGTCTCTTGAGTTGTTTGTGTAGCATGCCGCGCGCGTCCCGAGGGGCGCCGACGAACAGAGCCCGCGCCGGTCAGAACAAGAGCAGAACGTCGTTTTATTGTCAAATCTAGGCTCGCTTCAATTTCATTTCATTTATTCCGCTTTAACAGCCCGAAGGCATTTCATGACGGGGGGGTGCGAATAAGGTATAATATACAACGCAACAAAACTCAAACTGCAAACATTCAAAGAACAATGATAATTGAAAGGGATTGTAAAGCATAAAGTTAACATTACCAAGGGCAAATAAAAAGTAAAGGTACAAAGGGTAAGCTTTAGGAGAACAATGACAACAGTTCATAAAGTACTTAAAGGGGCACTGACACAAAATTTTGAAGGCGAGATAACTTCGGAGATAGATTGGTGGGAACACATATACATCATCTGCAAAATATCAGCGGCGAATACAGCCTAGAACATATTTAAAATCAATTTTAAAGTGTGCGAAACGCAACCGAGCAGCCAGCAGAGGACCACGCGCAATCGACATCCCGAGGAGATTGTGTAAATAAACAACATCTAAACACGTCACGAGTTTGTGTTTGCCGCTTCCGCACTGCCGGCGTTTTGCGCCGGCTCGCCCGGCTCGCCGCTCCAATCGGAGGGCCGGAGGGCGGAGCTTCTGCTCTCGAGAACGAACGACCCGATCGTTGGCGGCGGAGGCGCCGTGATTTCGTCAGCTCATCGGGCAGCTGGCCGCGACCAAAGTTCTACAGCGATTCCAGGCACTCTGTTTCTATTACTGTTTATTACCATTGGATGCGAAACGCGCCGGAGGCACGAAAAGCCCACTGAGCTAGCCGCACGGTCGCTGTGCAGGCGGCGGCCCATGGCCGGGCTGGAGGAGCGGCGGGCGCGCACTTTCATACGGCCTGCGCTTCGGGTATAGTTCCCACCTTTGACCGCCGCTAGTTCGTGTCGCTGCGGACCAACCCTCGCCGGTTGACCTACAGCACGCGCGGGGTAGGTAGAGCGGCGGCGCGCGCGCACTTGCCACTGCTCTAGCCCTGCCGTGGCTACACGCGATACCTGTCCGTGTAAATTTACATGTGCGTCATTAAAATAGGCGACTCCTCCCCCTTCTGAATTTTCGGTCTAATAGGGTCAAACAGCCTAACATTATCACTCGGAAGCGCCTAATCAAAAAATTGAAAGAAACATTTTAACTCGGGGCACATGAAGAAAAATGTGCGAGGCCTTCATATCTTATCAGCGACTGTATTATATGAAAATGGTGAGACAGGCAAATAAACACGGCACTTTCCGTGACTGAAATATCATTTCTTATTTTTTATTTTTTCCTTTGGGATGATGTCTTGGTTTGCACACACGCACAGGGCACGACCAGTGACGCGAATGATTTCCCGTCGAGGGAGATAGGGTTATCGCTTAGCTAAACGTGATTCTGCTATTCACGCTCCGGTCGGGCTGAGCGGCCCGCCGGCAGCGAAGCGCACTGTCAAAAACACACAGCTGCTCGGCCAGAGGCGAACAGAAAGGCGGGTTGGAAGGGCAGAGGGTTGGTTCGAAGCGCCCCCACTGTAAAGAATCTGCTGTATTGGTTTCTTCTTGGGTGCGCAGGCCGTATGAAAGTGCGCGCTCGCCGCTGCTCCAGTCCAGCCGTGGGCGGCCACGCCGCGAAGTGGCCCAGGCCGGCGCAGGTAGCTCGAGTGATAGCTTGTTACCGCCGCACGAAATTGTCCCCAAGTCCCGACCATGGTGGCTTACATGAGAAAGGAGTTAATGATGCGATGGCGGGTTGCATTAAAAATTGTCATCTGCACCGCTTACGAGAGCGGCACTCGAATATCCGCCGCAGTGCTAAGCCGAACAGATCTGTAGGCGGACCTGTAGGCAGACGGCCGGCTGCTCTCAGCGCGCGTCTTGCCACCCACCGACTCGAGCGTCGCGCGTCGTTCTTTAGCCGCGGTAGCATTTTCACTCGCAGCGCCTGCGTCACATCCACGGTCGCTCTTTAATTAAGCGCCTCACGAGATCAGTACGTGGGGGCATTCGCAGAAACTGCCGTCGATGCGGATTCGACAGTGCTACGGCGGCTCTGCTCCGTGATATCCCTCCGATGGTCACGTGGGCAGCTTTGTTCACACAAAATCCACAAAATCCATCGTTTCGCGGCACTCGCTGAAACCGAAACTGCGACTGGCTGCATTGAAAATGCCTCTAATTAAACAACCGTCGCACGCTGAAGCAAATGAGGTTTCTACAGGTTATAAGTAGGTCACTACCTACTTATCGCAACAACAAAAAACGAGATGCAAAATTTTTTGTCAGTGCCCCTTTAAGAAGTATACTAGGAGGTAAACAGTACATCAGTTAGATTGCGACATTTGACTTTTTAGTTTATCGCGGAAAGTTTGGCAGTTATTGCGTGCGACTAAATTATCGGGTAGTTTTTTCCCCAGTGTTATACCATTGGGAAAGAAGGAGGTAATTATTGCAGCAATGTGTCCGTTTGTTGGTGCGATAAGATAGCTGTGCATTCCGAGATATTTGTATGATAATGTAGGGCTAATGGGGAGACAGTTTACGCTAAAGTTATGCTTTGCTGGGCTCATTTTGCGGGTGAATGACATCAATTTACACTTAGTAAGCTTTAATGGCATAAGTGATTGATCACACCAAGCTACAGTTAAATCTAAATCCTTCTGAAGCATAGCGCTGTCGTCCGGGGTACAGATTGGAGAGTATAAAACGCCGTCATCTGCAAAAAGTCTTAGTTTGATTAGTACATTAGTAGGCGTCATTTATGCATATTAGAAAGGGGAGAGGGGAGAGACAGGCACCCTGGGGGACTCCTGACGTTACGTCAGAGAGTGGCGAGTCGTAGTCATTAGCGCAAGTGAACTGCTTCCTGTTTTTTTGTTAAATTCTATGCTGGAAATTACGTTGTGATGGGTTCCAAGGTTGCATAGTTTAGAGAATAATGTGTTATGAGGGACACGGTCGAATGCTTTAGCGAAATCTAAAAATATGGCGTGAGTTCGAAGGTTTTCATACACGAGTGAAGTATATCATGTGTGAATTCCGTCAGTTGTGTTTCGCGCGATAATAGTTTCCTCAAACCATGTTGAAGATCAAAGAAAAAATTGAAGGATTCCAGATATGTCATTACGTTTGAAGCTATGATATGTTCGAGCATTTTAGAGGTGATCTGGTATTGCGTGGTTGCCTGATTCAAAGATTGGAATAACCTGAGCCTTTTTCCAATCAACTGCGTCGTTTAGTGTATGTAATGATTGCACGAAGATCAAGCAGAGTATCTGACTTGAGACTGAACAGGCACTTTTTAGTAATTTACTGCTAATACTGTCAACGCCCGCCCAGGATGAAACGTTTAGATCGTTGATCAGTTGAAATATTCATTTTGGGGATATTTCAATTTCTGGCATTGCTACAGCTGCAAGATCTGGCAGTGTTACGGTATCAGTGGTATTGGCAGAGGAAAACACAGACGAAAAGTGGTCATTTAGAGCAGAGGCGCACTGGGCGGCGTCTATTGCTTCTCCGTCAGCGTTTGTGAGTTTTATTCGATCAGATTGTGACGGAGGGGAAAGCATGCGCCAGAATATGTTGGGGTTGGATTTAAGAATTGATAGTAGGTCATCGGAAAAAAATTTCATTTGGTTCATTCGGAAAAATTTCATTCGGTTAAGTACTGTTACGCGCATGCACGGTAGCGCTCCCATGCAGTGGAACTTTGGCTTAGGTGGGCTGTTTTGAACAAGCGTTTCTTTCGGTTACAGAGTAATTTTACCTGTTTGTTAAACCATTGACAGTCGCAATCTGATTTAATAAAGGTAGTAGGATGTATTTGTTTTTAAGGTTAAGCATTGTATAGTGTTAAAATTTCCCAATTATAGTTGACACTTCGAGTTAGGTTGCTCCTTAGATGATGACGTATTCGTAACTGTAAGCAAAGACCAGCTGATTGCTAAATAACAGAAGTCACCGAATAAAAATATGGGTGCCTTAGAATATTTATTTGTAACTATAAGTAGGGACTGATGAAGTACGTCGAGGAATTAGGGGTGGCTGTCCGGCGGCGTATAGCAGACGGCAAAAACAATTTTCGAGGCTCCGCTGGAGACAAGAGCCCACAATAATTCTATTTTGTCGTCATAAAAGATAAGTGAGGATGCTAGGGTATTTCTAAAAGCTATAAACAGATCACCTCTTGTCTTGCTTTTTCGATCGCGGCGAAAAATTGTTAAATTTAAGTTGAGGGGTACACTTCTGTATCTCATCATGCAACCATGTTTCTGTTGTATCATTATGTCAGCAAGGTTCGTCGCATTCAGGAATTATGCTTCGTGTGTTAGTAAATGCGATGCTTATCTTTAGAAATGCCATAGGACGGATACACGTGTTACGCGAGGCGGAATGATTCCAAACCTGTCGTGTGCTTCCAACAACGCTGGCTTCTGATGATGAGTTATTATGCAGTGTAATGACGTGTGAGTGGCGAAGTTCCGTGGTGCTATCAGTTTTCTTGTCATAGAAGTAGGACTTGCTTCCAACAATAAGCTTGTCCACCCTCAGCTTAAATGCACACTTTTGTGGCCGAATGAATTGGTAACTTATCACGGGCAAGGCGACTGGCTGCAGCAAAGTCTACTCTTACGGCAAAGGTCTTCTCTTTAAACTTATTTCTGGAGCCTAAAATCATTTCTTTTGTTTTAAAGTGAGCGAGCTTATTAAGATTGGTCGCTTTTTATCAGATACAAATTTTCCCACCCGGTGAGCATGTTCAATGGCACTTCGCTCGAGCGTAATACCGAGTTGGGTGGAGCAAAAGTTTGTGATGTTGATCTCTGATTCTTCCCATGTTTCTTTAAGTGAGTCCACAATACCTAAGAAGAGAAGGCTGTTGCGGTGCAGTCGATTGCTAGCGTCGGTATTAGCGGCTTTTAGTGTTTCTATTTCATGTTTTATTTTGACGGCGTCTTCGGGCGCGGCGTTCGGTGATGGTTCCAACTGGTCTGTTTCCGGCCCTAAAATTCGGTTTGTTATACTGCTGAGAGAACTGTTTCATGGTTAGTTTGTACTGCCTTGAGCTGGTTAATATCTTCACGAATGGTTAGGACGGTTTCCTCGACCTTCTTGATGGCGTCAAATAAAGCTTCTATCTCAGATTCAGTATTGTTGAAAAGTAAGTTCGAATTATATATATTTCGAAAGTAAGAGAGGAAGGGGACGATGGAGAGAGCGGCGAGAGCTGCTGCCGCGACGTAACGAAATCTTGGCACTTAACCGCGCACGCAACGCAATGGTGACGGGGGCGCAGAATATGCAACAGGCTGCAACACAATATGCGGCGCTCAGTCTTCGCCCCACATTTCCTACCGACATACATCGAAGCTTAATTCCGATCTGTTTCGAGTGCTTTAACGTTTTTGAATAACATGTTTATTCATCTTAACGTCGTTCTGGGCTGCTGTGTAAAGATTAAAAGAAAAAAAACGGGAACGTTAAAGTTCTCGAGTCACATCATTGGCTTCGACCATGACGGCTGTACAGTGGTGATCTCGCTAAGGGTGAACGCGGGAGCGCGTGGCCGCCGGTACTATCAGAACAGCCTACCGTCACTGGTCGGCGACTTTGGCTAGTTTCGGTTTCCGAAATTGTGGCGATCCTAGCGGCACGGTGCTGCGGCGTGGCCCTTCCCTTTCCCTCAGTGTTTCTTTCTTTCCACACCGTCAACGCTTCCGCGCCTCCTCACGCATGCGCAACAGCTCACCGCTCCAATTTTTTTTTTTTTTCTTTCACTCGGCGCGCACGGCGGGCCAGTTCGGTACGTGCGTGAGCGAGCCGGCGTGCGAAGGGTTGCGCGGGTTGCACTAAACGCTTCCACGGGCGGAAAGCTTCACGCTGCATTATAAAAATACATTCGAATGTATTCTAAATATGGGGCAGCGGAGGGAAGGAGTGTTACCACTCCCTGCGCAGCTCTGTGGTGCAGCAACACAGGGCGGGTACAGTTCGACCAAGTTTCTCGCCTTCTCCAAAGACGACAGGTAAGCAATTAGCTTTGTACAAGTTATAGTGAATTCCTTAAAAGCTGACTGATTGCACTCATCTGTTTTTCAAAATAATTCGCGCATGTAACGTGAAGTTAATGACAAATGTCACTCGTCTTGGAGTGGAAACTAATGTGCAAATATATCCCAGCTGTGCAGTACGCAAAGTTTGAGTAGCAAGTAAACGCGTCTTTTGGCACGCACACAATTGCTCGCAAGATCAATTTTGTGGTGGCATTGCGTTTTTTGATGATTGCCTTAGTAACTGCTGGAACGTCGATTCAGTATACTATCAAGGTATTTTTGTTGTTTCGTGCAGCAGGTATGAGTCTAGGTTGGGCCCCAAGTCGAGGATGGTTTGCGACTCATTGGACGTTTCCTCCGGATGACTCTCCTCAATCCATCCAATGTCATCACGACGCACCTGCTCACAAAGAAGGCAAGCTCAACTGTACGCGCTTCTTGCCTTTCATGGCGTACATACTACCACATCGATTGATGGCGTGGAGGTGCTGCGCCCTAAGCATTTTTTTCCTCCCCGTCTTGCTCCAAAACGTATATTTGCGGCGAAACTACTGCCAAGCGTTGCTTCAGAGCTCCGAAAAATCTGACGTAACTCCGCGGTGTTCAATGCAAGTCGATTTTCACATGAAGCAGTGGAAGGCCAAACCGAAATACATGCGTTGTCTGCAGCCGCCATTGCAAGCGTTTCGCTCATTAAAAAATAAATAAAACCAAGTAGCATTGCCGGCTTTGCTGTTCAATCTAAACTGCGCGCCCGCGCCTTGTCATCTTATCGCGAATGGGTTTGGTGTTCCATAGTTCTGAAGTTAGAATGGTCATGCAGTATCGGCAGGATGAGATAATAGGCGCTGCCCAGACACGAGCTAGAGGGTAGCTTGTAACAACCTGGCCGATATCTGCGGCTTAAAATACAGGAAAGCTTCTTTTTTTTTCTGGGTGTCTTCTCCCCCCCGCCTTCCCTCCCACCCCCGGTAAGCAGACTGTTAATTCACGCGCCATTAAAAGAAAAGACGGGTGCGTTCGATTTGTGTTCTGTGTTCTACGACGTGCACATGGTTGGGCATTGTTTTTGTACGTAGATATAATCCAGCAAAGAGTGTCTACAGTGCGGTCATTGTGTTGCAACAGTTTTTTATGGCTGCATTTTGTTGGTGTGAACATGATTTCTCGGAAGTGTATGCAGGTTAATGGGCGGTCAACGCTTTCTTTCAGAGTTTGCGTTAACCTCGCCCGAAAGGCAGGGCTTGAAGCATACGTGTGCGTGCTTTCTTTTAACATATAGATTCCCAATTATTGTGTCTCTGAACTGAAACGAATTTTTTGAATGTCTAAGGAACATTCCTGTCTCGAGGTGAGCCCAAGAAATAAGTACTACATTGAGTGGAACTTTCAAGTTCTTTTCTTCTCCCGCCGACGTGTGCGCGAAAAAAAAAAATCTGTGTAGGGACTAGAACTTTCGAAGTTCTTCTTTCGTAATCAAGTATTGTGTACCTAAATGTGTATTCATGGCTGTAACTTTTGCGCAACTTTAGACGGAGACCGATACAAAAAGGACTCGAAGACCTGTACCTGTCACCGTGTAAAGTTGCGCAAAAGTTACAGCCATGAATTCAGAATACCAACTAGCCCGCCTAACCGTGTTATTGTAAATGTGTATGTAGCACGTTTTTTTCCCTATTGTACAATATTGTATGCCTAAATTTGCATGTTCATATTTTTGCTTAGTCCAATACTGTGTACATAAAATGTATGTGCAATATATTGGGTGTAGTACATGTGTTTTCATGACTTCGAATCAAAGACGTCCTCATATGAATTTGAATAAATGCAAAGCAAAAATAATGTTTGTGTAAACACTCCAATTATTATCGCCACAAAGACAACAATTCGACACCAGAAAACGTACCATTACCTACATGTTTTATTCGTTCAATTATTAAACACGTTACTTGCACACATAACAAACGGACGGGACGGCGGCCATTTCGAGTCATCGGCGCCGCTCGTCCAACTTTCACGAAGTGGACGAGCGTCGGTTTCAGGGGCCCGGCGCGCGGTGGCACGGCCTGGCTGCCGCGGGATAAATGACGTCAGCAGCGTCCGCGACGTCAGCAAACGAAGTTTCCCCCTCGCCACTCGTTGCCATGGCGATTAATGCAACGTTTCTCAGAGGCCACGTACTACTAGGGGAGGATTTGGCGCTGCTGGCGCGAATTACGTGGGACCACGGTGGATGCGAGAGAGGCCGCCCCGTGCTACCGTGCCCAGCGCGATCCATCACGCATGCGTTGTAAGTGCCTAGCGAGACTATGCTTTCAGCGCACGCACAGCGTCATCGCAGCGTCTGCGCGTCGTCTGCTATGTTTCTCGCGCGTGTAGCGGTGGAGCTATCAGCCACTGTGTGGATGAAATGAATCTAGAATCCACATGAAAAATGTTTCCGTGTGAGCGGTAATTCGTTTTTTAGCTCCAATACAATGATTTCGGCACAGCACCGTAACTCGCCCACTTGTTTCAAACAGACTCAATCAAAACATCACGCAGATTTTCATCACCAGCCTATCTACGCCCACTGCAGGGCAAAGGCCTCTCCCATTATTCTCCAATTGCCTCGGTCCTGTGCCAACTGTGACCAATTTATCCCCGCAAACTTCTTTATCTCATCCGCCCATCTAACTTTCTGCCGCCCCCAGCAACGCTTGCCTTCTCTAGGGATCCACTCTGTTACCCTTAATGACCAGCGGTTATCTTGCCTTCGCATTACATGTCCTGCCCACGTCCATTTCTTCTTCTTAATTTCTACTAATATGTCTTTAACACCAGTTTGCTCCCTGACCCACTCCGCTCTCTTCCTGTCCCTTAATGTTAACCTATCATTTTCCGCTCCATTGCCCGCTGAGTTGTTCTCAATTTAAGTTGAACCCTCTTAGTGAGCCTCCAAGTTTCTGCCCCGTAGGTGAGTACCGGTAAGATGCAGCTGTCATACACTTTCTTCTTCAGCGACAATGGTAGGCTGCTATTCATTATCTGAGAATGTCTGCCATATGCACCCCACCCCATTCTGATCCTTCTAATTATCTCTGCCTCATGGTTTGGATCTGGGGTCACAACTTGGCCTAAGTAGATATATTCGCTTACCACTTCCACTGCCTCGCCACCTATGTCAAACCGCTGTGCTGTCCCGAGGTTATTGATCATTACTTTAGTTTTCTGCATATTAATTTTCAGTCCCAAGGTTCTACTCTGTTCGCCCAGTGCGGAAAGCATGCTTTGCAATTCGTCCCCCGAGTTACTTAGCAAGGCAACGTCATCAGCAAATCTGAGGTTACTGAGGTATTCTCCATTAACCCTTACACCCACCTGTTCCCAATCCAACGTTCTGAATACTTCTTGTAAACATGCTGTGAATACATTGGAGAGATTTGTCTCCTTGTCTGACACCCTTTCTTATAGGTATTTTACTGCTCTCCCTATGGAGGATGATCGTAGCGTAGACCCATTGTAGATATCCTCTAGTATTGTTACATAATGCTCATCTACCCCTGGTTCCGTAATCCCTGAATGACTGCTGGGGTTTCGACCGAGTCAAATGCTTTCTCATAATCTATGAAGGCTATATATAGGGGTTCAGTATACTCAGCGCACTTCTCTATCACCTGATTGATCGTGTGAATATGGTCCATTGTTGAATAACCTTTACGGAACCCTGCTTGTTCTTTGGGTTTACTGAAATCTAAGGTTGCAGAAATTCGGTTAGCGATTACCTTGGTAAATACCTTGTTGACGACTGACAGTAAGCTGATCGGCCGGTAATTTTTCAAGTCCTTCATGTCGCCTTTCTTATGAATTAGGATGATGTTCGCGTTCTTCCAAGATTCCGGTACCATTGCGGTCATTAGGCATTGCGTATACAGGTTTGCCAGTTTTTCAAGGACAATTTCTCCGCCATCCTTCAAGAGGTCTGCTGTTATCTGATCCTCACCGGGTGCTTTCCCCCCTTTCATTTCTTTCAAAGCCTTCCTTACTTCTTCGGTCGTTACTGGTGGGATGTCTATCTCCGTGAACTACTGTCTCGTTCGGCATTATCCTGCATGTCCTGGCTACTGTACAGATCCCTATAGAACTCCTGGGCCACTGTGACTATTTTATCCCTATTTGTGATGACATTGCCTTGCTTACCCTTAAGGCATACATCTGTTTTTTCCCCCCGCCAAGACGTCTCTTCACTGCTTTCAGGCTACTCCGTTTTTTACAGCGTATTCGATCCTCTCCATATTATACTTCCGCATGTCAGCTGTCTTACGCTTATTGATTACTTGGAGAGCTCCGCTAGTTCTATTCAGTTTTTAACGCAGATTTTAACAGCACTTTATTTTTGCAAGTGCTTACAAAAAGTCTTTGAAATGCACATTGAAGCACGCAATTCAAAACTTTGAAGGTTGTCATTCAAAGGTGGCGCAGGCGCTACGACGTTCATTCAATATACGGAGAAAACTATCATCCTTTACATTTTTATATTTGGGCGTTTTCATGCAAGAATCCAGGAATCGCGGATCAAAGCAAGGTACCATTAGCAGACGAGACGCAACATAGCAGACGACGAGCAGAGCTCCGATGACGCGATGCGCCCCTGAAAGTAAAATATCGCTCGGCACGCACAGCGCATGCGTGATTTCGCGCTGGGCTCGGTAAACGCTGCTCTGATAGTACCGGCGGCCTCGCGCTCCCGTGTTCACCCTTAGCGAGATCACCACTGTACTTTTGGCAATGTTTCCGTAGGGTAGCAATGTTCGTGCGGAGGGAGTTCGCAATTACGTCGAGCAGCAAGTCACGGTGCAGTCGTACATATTTGGAAAAGGCTCGCCCAAAGGAAGTGTAGTTAAGGAATGCTTAATCGGCCAACTTACAATTAGCCGTAGTGCCGAGTAATAACTACCATACTTTAAGGCCAGAAGCGCCTTATAAGCACAATTTCGAATCCCTCTTACGCTGTACACCGAAAATTGATGCCTCTCTGTGGTTGGATAAATTACGATTTTCTACAAGCCAGCAGGGAAATTCCAGGTTCGCTAAATGATTTCGCAAACTCAGAATTTCGATAATCACTAAATAAACGAGTCGTTTATTTTATAGTAAAAATTAAGGTGCTCTGTGATATAACTGATTGACACGGTGTACGGGACACGCGTTTCACCGAAGGTTCCAAGCGTATTTCAAAATTTGTGGCCCACCACGTTTGTGCATGTCTGCACGTACAGTCGAAAGCTTTATGACAGTAAACACGGGAGCACGTGTCGCTCAGTACATGCACAGCGGTCTAGTGATGGGATGGCGAACTGTCGCAGTTCGTAATTTTGGCAGATCCACCCCCTGACAACGGTCGATTGCGCTGTTGTCTGCTGCGGCAGCACGTTAGATATCTGGAAACGAATCCAGAGAACTTATGTGCCGATGAGGGGCTTTCATCAAGCGCCAAACGGAGGCAACGCATTAAAACGTTTGCTTGGGTTGATTGGGTTGGTAAATAATATGTGATCCTCCGTGACGTAACTAATGCAGCATGCAGGCATAAACGCGATGAAACGCAGGGATTGCGCCCGCCAACCGCAAAAACTGGGAAAGCACGCCAGACTGTCACCAGGGCGCTCTGCGTGCATAAGCGGCGCGCGCTCCCGTGTTTACTGTCACAAAGCTTTCGACTGTACAGCGATGTGAAAAATTCCTCCAGACCCGAATTCGCAGCCGGATACATTAAATTGCACGTGCGCCTGTTCGTTCAGATGCGAGCCTGTCCACCAGAGCACCAGAGAAGACTGCGATAAATTTATCGGTTAAACTGCGAAAGTAAGGTTTGTGGCTTCTTAGTCCCCATACGAAGAAGAGATCGCGCTCCTGCAGGAACACTATATGTACGCATTGCTCATGCAAATAATTGCGGCAATTACTTGCTCATGCAATGCCTTTTTTACCAGATTGGGATCCCATACATCCGTTAATAATGGAGGCTGGGACACACAATAACTTTGCACTTCGATATATTCCGACATGTTTGTACATAGCACAAACACAGGAATACATCCGAAACAAATCCAAAAGAGAAACCATATCACAATGATTGGCAAGAGAAAATTGTAGGTGTATCACGGAAGGGAACTGGTGCCAACAAATGAATATTTTATTGCAACGAACATGCGTAATGACGTCATTCAGGTGGCCTGTTGCTGCTGAGGTGGCTTCCTGCGAGAACAAAATGCTGGGAGTGGCATTTGGTTTCAGCTTTTTAACGTCATGCTGCTCCAATATCTCTTGCTCAAGCTGATCCTTCCTGAAATGATCCTAATAGGAAGAAAAAAAATGTCACCACCGAGTCTCAGACTCGGCACAAACGCTCCGCAAGTATAGGCAATAATGCATTGCAGAAGAAAGTAACAGACCGTTCTGCTGTAGCTTGGTGAAATTTCTGTTCGTGAATGTGCCTAGTGCCGCGTCCACGCTCAACTCGCTTACACTAAATGCGTTTAAATAGCGCTCTGCTGGAGAACAATAGGTCTGCTGAGAATATATTTGCGCGGTGTGTTTTGGTTCACATCGCAATGACTAGATACGCTGCACCGTTGACAATGAAGCTGAAGTAAGCGCGCAAACTGCAAATGGACGGCATCATGTGTAAACCAAACGTTAAGACGTAATTAACGGCCCTCTGTGCACTGTGCATAAACGGAAGACAGGGCGTACAGACGTTGCGGTGCGATTATGTATTTAAGTGCCCACTCTAATGTGCACGAATTTAACAAAACGATAACCGAAATTGCAAATCAACCTGTCTACGTGAAGGGTGCAGCTTACCTAGCCGCAAAATGTTTTTTTTCTCTCTGTAGCCACAATGTGCGCCGCACTGACCAAGCACATATTCCGCAGCAAATCTTTCCAATGTCTTATCAACGGATTTACAACACTACCCTGGTCGCGTACACACAAAACATGATTTCACGCAACAAACAGCCCACACGCATTCGGAACACGCACGCTGCACGGTCAGATACAAGCTGCCGTCGACCAAAACAAGCGCGCATTCAGGTGAACTTATTCCTTGAGGCACGGCAACCTTACGAAAACCTACTGATCATGCTACGCCGTTGATAATTAAGCTGCGAAGTAAGCAACGCACTCAACAAATGCGCGTCCTCCGGTTCAAAGTATACGACGTGACAAACTCTCCGCTGCGCCTAATGCCTGCGACAATAAAGGTTAGACGACCACTTCGGAGCGAATACGCATTTCTTCGAAAGTGACCGCTCCAACTTACGCAGAATTTAACGAAGGGAGAACAAAAAATCCGAAACCTACAGCGTCTGCGTGATCTGCCCTTCCAATTCTTTGCAACCAATCTTTTCTAATTTCTGTCACGAGTTCCCGGGAGTCTTTTGGGGAACGAAAAAACAAACGGCAGAGTGCAGAGTTACCACGTGACTGTTCCTCTGGACAATTAGAGGCGGCGCTGTCCGGCGAAAAAAAAAATGAATATATGCGGAGGGGAGAAGAAGTGAAGGTGACGGCATTGCCGGGCTCAACTCTTTTTCCGCGCTCCCCTTACGGCCTTCTCGATCCCAGCCCTGCGCCTAGGATTTTTAAAGAAAAAGCTTTCTACCTCCCAGCCAACGGTTCTTTCGTGGCGTGCGGGACAAGAAACTCCCAACGCGGCTGGCGAGGCGGAGGGCGCCTTCCCCGAGCTCCCCCCGGCGGGTGCGTCGGCGGGACCCTTCCCTCGGCTTTGTGGTCTGCTTTTACGATGGTTTTGGGCCTTTTTTTGGCACAGCTTCGCGTCCATTGCGCGCTAACGTAGCACGGCTTGATTAACTTGTCCAACAGCACCTCCTGGGTAACCCGGACCCGGCGGAATTAAGTGGTCGTACGGCAAGGATACGTTAAGGATTGGGTTCCAGGGCGGCAAAAAAAAATGTAGAGGCCACTTATACACATCTGGCCGCTAGAGAAACGCCACCTTAAGCGCACAGCTTGTCGCAAATGGGAGTGCTGATACCGATTCGGTTGTGTTTTGACGGATGCTACAAAAGAGAAATGGAGCAACTGGTTCTGATAAATAGCGATTATGAGAGTTCCCTCAGCTTTCTCGCAATTCTCAAACTTACGAAACTATTTAGTTTAAATCTGTATGAATGGGAATAACTTAGCTCACATGCTGGATTGTTTCGGTCTGCGCTTGTGTCGCGCCGTGTTGTAGCCCCGAGCTAGCACATCAGGATGGCTAGATTCTACTGTCTCACCCTTCGAAACATGCTTCTCTTCTTTTTCTTTCTTCCGACGCAAGGCCGGGCTACAGCAGCGGCGCCCGCCGCTCGAGGCCGGCGTAGCCGACACTGCTGTGCACGATACGGCGCCCCCGCGAATACCAGGTAACGGCTGGCAGAATCTGTGGTTGCACTCTTTCTGTACGTGTGTGAATTCAAGTGACCTCGCATGTGAAATTGTTGTGGAGGTAGTTCACAGCTCTGCTTTCCAACGACCTTCACAGCGTGGATTGGAGCCAATTTTTTTCTGACGCCTAGTTGGTGGGGAGGGGGGGGGGGGGGGAGAGAGGGAGGCGACCCTACGAGGGCAGCACCACCTCATCGCAAGCTCCGCGTCGCCCCGTCTCCCCGCAAGGCAAGAGCTGGCGCAGCTTGAGCGTCGACAACATAACCAGTGAGCTTTCTCGGCGACATTTGTATTGCACCCTTCTTGCACGTGTATTGCACCCTTCTTGCGCCCTCCAAACATTCGGCAACCTCCTCAAGACCCAATTCAACAATATACTCAGACAACAAATCAGTGCTGACATCATTGAACGGCCATTCGCTTGTCTTATCACGTGCGGTTAATACGCAGTTGAAATCTCCTAATAATATTAAATGCCCACCAGTGGTAAGGTGCTGCCTGATACTATAAAAAAAGTCCGCACGCTCGTCCCCAGAATTGGGGGCATCGACGCACAAAACGCGCCACACTAAACTGCGAAAAGAGTAATCACACAGCACTAATCGCCCCGACAAGCACGACGTAATGGTTTGGACAACTAAGCTCGGTAGCTTTCGCACAAAAAGCCCGCAACCCGCCGAAGTGCCCACTGCGTGACTAACCCAGGCGAAGTACCTCGACGTCAAACGCCGCACCATGCTCTCAGTATCTACTTCCCCCTGAACCTTGAATTCCTGAACCGCTAACACGTCAACATCGTGCTCGATTAACAGTCGGTACACTTGGCTCTGTTTTGTTTCCCAGCCAAACACCTGACTTTTAGAGTAGCTACGTTCAGTGCGAGGTCGTCAGGCAGTTTCTTCCAATTAGAGCCAGAGAGCATGGCGCTTACCTTTCGCGTCTCGAGCTGGCCGCGAGGCCCACCACTGGAGAGGCCGGCGCTGCGATCGTTTTGACGTCACTTGTAGGATCACCGTTCCTATTTTGCTGCGTAGTTGGCTTGCAGCGCGTGACACTTCGCTTAGAAAGCGCGTTCTAAAAGTATTTTCGTGTTAATTTCCTTCGTTTGAAGTTAATTCTCAGTGCGTCAAACGCATTTCGACCTAATGGTGACTGTATAACCGTATCAACTGTGGTAGATTATCCGTAACACCATGAGCGTGGTGGTGTATTACGCATGATACCGAAGCATAAGCAACGGCTTGCTTCCCCGATCAACAATGTGGACTACGATGATCGCCGAGTGAAGTTTCTAGATTTCCCTTGTTTGCAAGAAATGTATAAAGCAGGAAACCGTGGAGCGTTAACTGCTCGCAGAAGCACACGCACCCGCCGTGCCTGCCCACACACCCGACGGTGCGGCTCGAACCGACGCAGGTCGTGGCAGCAACAACTTGTCGCCGCTTTTTAAAATCACACAAGTCATGGAAAAGAAGTTTCAGATTGGTGAAAGTGGATGTTAGTGTGATGAAAAATTCTGATAGGTAAGGTCATCAGCTGTGGTTTTTAAAGCGATGCTCAAATATCTGCCGCGATTTACTCCGACCTGCCGCGGAGGTCGGTCCCGGCAGCGCCGGCTCGTTCACGCACGGTGCGGCGAGCGCCTGAAGGATGGCTATGCTTGCGTGCAAAAATCGGCCGAGGCCGTGCATCTTGATCGTCGATCGCTTCAACAGAAATCACCGCGCTTACAGAGTTCCCAGCGCGGTGAAACGTTCAGTTAGGGACTGTCACTCGCAACTCTAACGGCGATGAAATATCTGCTGCGACGCCAAGCCTAAAGTTCCCACCAACATCCGATTACGTGAATCCGAAGCCGACTGCGAGCTGTTGGCGAAGGCCCTCCCGTCGCGCACGCGCGTGTTGCCTTTGGGTTCCTCTAACTTCTTGGGGACCCCCAACGCTCGGTTCTCCTATTCTAGATGTCCCCATTACCCGAAATCATTAACGACGTGTTTCGCCTCGTACGCAGCCTCGCCTTCTGTGAGCAGTCGTGAGTTTCGAAATTGATGCTTGAGAAATGCCGGCTTACTGTAAACATACAAAACACTCTGCAATTATAAATTACCACGCCGAGCACCTAATGAAAACTAAATATAGCCTTGTCCGAACCCGCTCGAAGGCGTTAAAAACTCGAGTTCATACCATTCATACATTGCGGACAAGTCGCGAAAAGTAAACATCAGCCGTGCAGAGTACAGGCTACGGAGGTGATCGTTAATCGAATCCGGGCATGAATATAAAAACATCGTAGAGGAAATAGGCACTGATTAAGCCAAACTGCAGACCATAACAACACTTTTAAGCATGTGCGGCGAAGCAATCTGATCACCGTTCTCGCGTCATTCATTTATCAGGCAATACAAGCAGTTCGCGCGGTGAGATCATAAGTGAGCGACGCGTTTCCGTCGCCGTTACAAGGTGTTTGCTTGCACATACATGTCCCGTCACAAGTATTTCATAATGAATTTACAACGTAATTCTCTCGGCATCAGTTGCATCGTCCTTGGCGTTAGCTGGCTGCGTATGTAAGAGCTGTGGGTCGCGATGGTAGCAACTACCTAAGCGCGGCGGTGTCGCCGGGAACAAGCGAGTCGCTGATTGCTTGCCCGAATTAGTTGGTTTACAGACAACTTTTTTGGTAATTTGCATCAAATCCGCAAGGCGCGGGCGAGACGGTGGCCACAACAAAAAAACACGCTTCCGCATACGCACGGGAAACGTGTTGTAGCAGACGACAACACGATTCGGCGTCCTACAAGTGACGTCACTCGTAGGTGGCGCCACGGTATGTCCTCGAGGCCATATTGGTTTCCTGTCGGGCGCGATTGTGGGCTATGGTCTGAACGACGGGCGCCACTATCTGCGTTGTTTTCGCCGGCGGCTCCTCGCTGTTCTTGTTACCCCTGTAGTCGTTCTCGTCTGCTGCGTCGACGTGGGAGCGTTTGACTGTCCCCGCCGAAGTCGCTGCTCCGTCGGTGTCCATCGTTTCCGGGTGTTGCCCCACCAGGGCAACGGGGGCTCGGCTGCCAAGCACTTTTCGTCGCATTTAACCAAGCCGTCCTCCGGTGCCGCCGTCGTTGCTGTGGTAGCTTCGGGGGTTTTCACTTCCTGGGTGAGGCGGCCTTCTTTAGGGGGCACGGTAGTAGTTTCGGAGGGCTCGCCACCACCAGCGCATTGAGCTGCTTTCACGGCCTCGACGACATCCATGAGGTGCTCGGAAGTTCCCTCGTTGTCAGCGAGTCCAGTCACTGACGCGTATGAGGGGACGCACTGCGTCTCGACGTGACCAAACCACCGGCACAGGGAACAACGGGGCACCTTGCACTCCCGCCGCACATGGCCCTGGCCGTTGCAGCGCAGGCGCTGCATGGGACGTTACTGCGCCACAACGAGGGCGAGCTCGCCCGCCACCTTTATCTGGTGCGGCCGGTCATCAATCCTGAAGGCTCTTTTTAACTTCAGCAGTACCGTCCTCGTTATGAAACCCTTGTCGGTGACGCCCTGGATTCGCCACCGCTCGCGGTTCAAATCGGTCACTTTGCCGTGCGACGCAAGGGCAGCTCGGATGTCGTCGTCGGCGACACCGTGCAGCAGCCAGTGCAGCTCCAGTCTGACCTGTTGGTCTTGCGGGTCGATGACGACGCACCGCCGGCCCTTTACTTGGAACTCCAGGACCGCGAGCATCTTCTTCATTGCTTCGGCGCTGCTTAACGTTATTGTGCACACGTGGTTTATCTGGTAAACCCCGAAGGCAACTACATCAGGGATAAGACCAGTCCGTGCGAGCGCATCCAAAAAAATCTTCGACCTTAAAGGGTCCGGCCTTCACGTCCCTGTGCAAAAACAACGTTTTTGAAACGATGCGTCCGTTAGGAAGTTCCGCCAGTATAATCTGGTGCTCCTCGTTCTCGCTTCCCGTTGGCATGTTTCCGCGGCTCGTCTCAGCCGCTATCACAGCTTCGCTGGACCTCATGATTCGCACGTCCGTCCGCGAGCGTGGCCGGAAGTAGAATAACTATACTAACGAGTGGAGATGAATTGCAAGAGTGTGGAGTTCACCTAACTGTACTGTTACTCACCGGAGAAAAGAAAACAAAAACAATCCCCGTCGTGGAATCTAACTGCGGTCTCCCTCGTGACAGGCGGGGATACAGCCACCATAGAACAGACAATCGGTAATAGCGTGGAGTTCACCTAACTGTACTGTTGGTTACCGGAGAAGAGAAAACGAATACCCTTCCCGTCGGGGAATCAAACCCCAGTCCCCCTCGTGACAGGCGGGGATACTACCCACTATACTAACAAGGAGAGATGACCGTTTTTTTTCTTCATTGCCATATTTTGACACAGCACTTGAACCAAACAAACAAAAAACAAGATAACGATAAAAACTGCTAGCCAAAAACCTTGCTAGCAGAAAGCGGTGAAAATTGCTTGAGGTCCGTTAGAGACTCCATCACGGACAGCCACTCTGGAGGGTCAGGTTGAGCCCTCCACACTTCAATCATCAATCGCATAGTATCAGCAAAATACTCTTTTGAGCGTTTTGGCATCAACGTCACGATGACGGATCGCCATAAGCGACTTCCAATTTCCGTGCAAAGCCAGGACCATGACAAGGACGTATGCTACCTCGTTGTCGCTCTTAATGGGCAGGAACCTGATCCCATGTGCGTCTACAGGGAAGTCCTTTTTTAAGGTTCGCTGAAGCACGTCCCAAAAAAATGTCCCATCCCAGCACTCGAGGAACACATCTTCTACCGATTCGGGTTTCTTACACGGGTAGCATTGAAATCCCCATGGCATGTACAAACTCTTCTCTTTCTGCCACGTTTTTACGGGGAGGACACCCACATGCAGTTTAAAAATGAATGACTTAACCCATGGCGGTACCGACATTCGTTTGACACGTTTGAGCACGTCCTGTCCTGGCCCTGCATGGTACAATGGCACAGGAAATTCAGTGTCAAACAAATCACGGTACAACTTTTTCCGCGTAACACTAGATAATTACTCTGTACTGAAACGTGCATGCAAAAACTCGGTGGCTTGAACCCCTTCATGGAAGTAGCCCTTTATTACTCCGACAGAAAAGTGTGCACACGTAACAACAAATTCAGGTAATGCCCTTGATAACTTCAGCTGACACACTGTGCGCAGGAAAGGATCGTTCACGTCACGAAAGAACAAAAAAAAAAGTCCTCCGTCGCATGCCCCCACGTGAGGGACACGTGTAAATGCAGAGCATAGTGGGGTTCCGTGGTGTTGGTGTTGTTGGTGTGGTGGTGGTGGTGTGGGTTGAGAGAGAAGAGAGAATCGTAAGTAAGTAACGTCAAGTTGTTATTATTACACCATCTTCCCGTGGGGAACCCTGATGAGGATGCGAAGCATCGTGGCGGTTCCGTGTGGTTTGGGGCGGTTCATTGTGTTGCCGTTATGTTGAGTGATCTGGTTTTTACTAGCGCCAGAGGGAATTCCGCGTCCGGCTCCACACCGGTGGCAAAGGCACGCTAGTGCTGTTGTATTACTGTGAGTAGGCGGTGGTTCTCGAGGTGCCGAAACTCGTCCATCATGTTCTTGTCGATGTTGTCTCTGTGGTAGAATGGGTAGTCTCCGTCAGCTTTGGTGAGGTGAAGGTTGTTGACATTGGTGCACCGGCTGAGAGCAATGTACACGACCTACTCTTCGCAGCTTTGTCTTCTCGCTCTTTTTCTTCTTCGGCGGTTCCCCTACGGGAAGATGACGACGGTGGTTGAACGCGAACCTAATTGGTCATGGATTCTTTGGTTGGCCAATCCCTAGGGGCATCCTGCCACAATCAGCATCAGAGGCGCTGCTGACGGGGCTGGTTGAGCTGCAAGGCGCGTGGGCGCTTCCACGGGAAATTCAGCATCCCCCTCTAAAGTTTTCAGTTCGTCGTTTCCGTTGACGTTCAGCTTCGCGTGCCTTCGTTGTATCAGTAGCTTCTTGACGTAGTTTGATTGAGTCAAGGACATAAGGCGCGTTCGTAGCACTTGCTCCTGTCCCTAATTTGTAGCGTAGTGGGAAGAGCACCGCGTACCTCCCGTTGCGGCGAGAGAGTCGTGGAACCGAAACCGGGCGCCGCTGACTATTTCTTTTTTTTATAGTGTGCGCTGAGCTGTTGCGGACGGACGGCGGACGCTACATGTGAGTTAAAGAAAATGCTCTGCATTTAAAACGATTGGCGACTTGCCGCAGAAACAAATGAGACAAAGCCCCCCCCCTGACGCACGAGCCGAAAGAGATTCGTGCGGCTCGTCCTTTCCCATGTCGATTTCCAGATCAGCACTGCAAACACCCGGTGCAGGGCGCGTACATGAGAACGCGAACAGTGCAGCACCTGAAGTACGTACCGCAGTTTGCTCATCAAAAATGTGTTGCATACTGATGCTCTAGCAAACATGGAAAGTCCGATGCGATTCCATTTCTCAGCTTTTTCGCGCAGTTCAGCGGTCTGTCTGCGCCAGTAAGGGTCACTGTCTTCATAGTTTTCTAGGGGCACTCCCAAGTACTTAGCGGGCGTCGTCTGCCAGATGATGCATTCAAACACACTAGGCGCGCTTTCCCAGTCCCCATGCCAAAATCCTACACACTTTTGCAAGTCTGCAAAAACAGAAGAGTTGAACTGAAATATACACTTAAATATGCCAATCATGATGTAGAATTATTAAGTGATCACAAGATTCTGGGTGTAACGTTCCAATCCCAGCTTTGTTGGAATAAACATGTAGATACTACCTGTAAAAAACTATCTTGTGTAGCCGGCGCGATAGCGCGCACGCGACGATTCTTCCCAGAAAAAGTTAAACTGAACATCTACAACGCTTTATTTGCCTCATATATAAATTACTGCAGCTTAGTATGGACTACTACAACTAAACAAAACATCAATAAACTACTCATATTACAAAAGAAAGCCGTTCGCCATATTGCAAACCTTGATTATTCGTGTTCCACTCGTACTTTCTTTCCACTTTACAACATAATCAAGGCAAATTACATGTACGACTTCCGAATTCTCCGCTCCTTCTACTTTTCTTCGCTACCGATAAAAAACTTTCTCAACTGGCACCAGCGAAAATTCCGCAATAACTACAAGTTGCAATCACTAGTGCACAACTTGCCATTAATTCTAAATAGATACGATTTTGCAGCTAATTTTTCTTTAGGACAGATTAAAAGTGTTTTTTGCCACCATAGAGTAAACTGGAAACAGCCATGTATTGATTAATAAACATCACTCCCTGCAGTGCAAATGGTTTTGCTGATAGGCCATTTCTTTAGTTATACATTCCCCTCCTATTCCCATTTTCTTGATGCGTTTTTATAAATTTTATACAATTTATACATTTTAATGTTTTATACTTCAGAGCGTTATGACGTTGCATATTTGCATTTTGTTTGAATATGTGAAATTGCATTTTTTTCAAAATTATGTACTGAAACTGTTACCTGCTGTGTATTTCATTGTGTGAAAATCAGTGTGTATCCATCTGTTTCATTTTGTTAGAGTTTGTATAAAAGCTCCCTGCGGTATACTCACACTGTTGTGTAAGGGTCCATGGGGCCAGTCAAGCGGTTAAGTCTGCTTTTAGCCCATGGACCTCTCCACGTGTATTTCTGGGAAATAAACCAATTGAGCTCCTTTGGCACTATATTTACAAAACCGTTTCAGAGCGTTTACAGCCATGCTGATGCTGCTTGTATAAACACAAAAAAGGGCAATGTCATCAGCGTAGGCCAAGAGAAGCACTTCAGCTGACTGGAATTGAAACCCGTTAATGCCCACACTTCTGATGATGCTTAAACAAAACGCTTTAATATATAAACAAAAAAGCAACGGTGACAATGGGAGCCCTGACGCACGGCTCGTTGAACCTGAATGGAATGGGAGTAGGAACCGTTCAGCCCTTGCGCGTACAAGTGCGCCGTGATACGTTTCCTTATCTAATTCTTCAAGCTGCACCTTCAGTGCTCGAATGTCCTCCTTGAAAGTACCGGGTGACTTACATTCTTCTTTAACAAAGAAATCAAGGCTACTTCTTAGTAGGGCTTCATTGCGTTTATCTTCATTTTTCATTGCCCCAGATCTTTCCAGGCTTTCATTTTTACTTCTTGTTTGAAGAGTTCCCATTTCAAAACGAAGTTCGCTTCTTAGTCACTACCGAAAATCTTTCGTGCGCATGTGTTTACTGCCTCCACGAAAGTTCCGTCTTCGACTAACTTATTGTTCAGCTTCCATAAGCCCCAACAAACGGCGTTTCGCCTCTTCGCGCTCCTACCAAGCGTTAACGATACGAAACAGTGATCGCTGAACGAGACAGGTATCACACGGTATTCTTCACACTGCGGCAGTAGATCAAGCGATAAGTACACCCTATCAAGACACGCATGGCTATTGCCTTGGAAATGCGTGTAGCGCACGGGGCCATTACTACCGACGCCATCACCAACGTCTTCTAGGGCGAAGTCTGCTACAATATCACTTAGTACTGCCGTACTAGCATCCCTAAAAGGTGACGGCCTACTTTTGTCGCGTGCAGAACACACGCAGTTAAAGTCACCCAGTAAAATTGCCATCCGGTCTGTTTCACACCACTTTCTAATTTCCTCAAAAAAACACTTCCTTTCGGCGGCTTTGGTGGGGCCGTACATGCAAATAACCCGCCATTCATTTGATAACAAGTCCAAATCACACACAACCAACCGCCCCGAATCAGACGCAGTGACGGTATTCAGGGTGGCCCCTAAACTACGCCTTATTATCAGTGCGCAACCCCCCGAGAACCGGACTGCGTGAGAAACACAGACGTCATAGCGCGACATGAATGGCCGCACCATACGGTCCGTCTGATCCTCTCTCTCGACCTTGGTTTCTTGCAAGGCGACAATATCCAGATCCTAGTCTACAAGAAGACGGTACAACTGACTTTGACGTCTCCGATCCGAAAGCCCCCTGACATTTAGCGTGGCTATGCGTATAGGCTTGCTTAAATGAACCATTCCGAGAAAGCCACGGGGATTACCGTGTAACACTTAAGTCCGTACATTCCAATAAAAAGCACTCCGCCGACACTAAAGAACTCACACGCATTCCAAAACGCAACTACAACAAAAAAGAAAATGAAGCACTCATACATACGCTCATACATACACTCATACATACATACATTAAACTGCAAACACTCTAATCGCTTTACGGGCGCCACTAACCACGGTGCTATACTTGCCCCTCCCCCCTTCCCCACCCTAAAAAACACACCGAAAGGCACTTTACAGGCAACAAAGTCACCGGAGACGCTACAAAAGTTCTATTAGGCCGCGAACGACAGCGTTACCATGCATACCCTGGTCTCTCCGCAAGCGTAGCAAATCTCGCGAGTTTTCGTCGTTTTCTCAGTGTTTTCGCGGGGCGGCCCTACGTTTGCGTTGGGTGGCCCCTACCCGCCCTCCCGCGTTGTTGGACGTCTGCTGCCTTCTGGACTTGCCCCATCCTTGACTTGTGGCCAAGATGGCCTCTCCTCAGCCCGCAGCCGTGCACTACCGGCCTCCAGTGCCGAAGTCACAGTGCTTCAAGTTTGATGCGCCGAAAGACGCCTCTGTTGACGACATCATCGATGCCATTGAAGACGTCGTGGGTCCCCACGGCCTGAAGGGTCTCCAACACCAAGGAGGCATGAAGTTTTGTGCCGCGGTCACGTCCGCTGCTGCAGCGAAGTCCCTGAATGAGCGTTCTGCCATCGTCGTGAATGGCATTTCGTGCCCAGTCACATGCATCGGACCCCAGATTGTGTACGTAACCGTGTACCGTTTTCAGTGGTACATGAACGACCAAGACTTGGGGGCAGCCCTAGCGCCTTACGGTCGGGTGCTCAGCATTCAGTACCCGAACTTCAATAGTCGGCCGCGCATTGAGAACGGCGTTCGTCTCGTCCGCATCGAGATGAAGTCGCCCATCCCGAACTTCCTGTCGGTGCGTGGGTACAAGGTGCAGTGTGAGTACAGGGGCGTGAAGAGAGTTTGCTCTCGTTGTGACCTTGAAGGTCACAACGGCACGGACTGTAAAACGCCGTGGTGCCGTCGGTGCGAGACATTCGGCCACGAGTTCAACTCGTGCTCGGCCCGATGTCGCCGTTGTCGGGGAGATCACGCCACAGCCGACTGCCTCCGTCCACGTTCTTACGCGCAGGCGGCAAGCGACTTTCCTGAACTGCCCCGAAATACCAGCGAGACCCCTCAGGCGACTTTGACCCCCCTACAGGCCCTACCTGCCGATATCCCCTGTAGCCCTGCGCAATCGCCCAACGATGACACTTCGCAGGACAAAGCTGCAGTTGATGAGACGCCGATGGAAGAATCTCCCTCCTTGCCGTATCCGGACAAGGACACGTCATCATCTGAGAAGCATACTAGCCAGCCCAGTGCAGCGACGGAGAGCAGCTCACCCTCTGATGCTTCCCTTTCGCTGCCAAGCTCTTCGGATATCGAAACAGAGGAAAGTGGCTCTACTGACTTTCATACAGCCCCCGCACCACTGAAGTCAGTGGATTCTGCTCGTGCGACCAAGCTTCCCCGAGGACCTCGCAGCCGTGGTCTCCGTGCCCCATCCAACGAGGACGACGTGAAGCCCATTCGTCGTGAGGCGGCAAAACCCTACCATCGCGATGTGACAGCAGCTGACCATCATGGCGCCCCCCCTAGACCCTCCGAGGATGCCTCCCTCCCGACCGACCCAGCACCCTTGAGGGAACCGGACTGTTCAACACAAGGCAAGCACCCGCGTCTGGTCAACCCAATTAATCAGGTGTGGGACTTGCTAGGCGCCTCACGAGGGGACAGCAAGCGGCTGTTATCGATGCCAACGCCCTCAGATGACACGGCAGACCCCAGTAAGAAACTGTGTCTGCCCGCCTCCAACGCTAGTCCTGATTTGTAAATGAAGGTAGCATCAATGGATTTCGTTGCCAGTCTAGCCATCCTTCATTGTCAGATGGCCGTGTTATTCTTACTTGCCCACGGGGTTTTATGCTGGCGAAATGGGAAGCAGTGGTTGAAACGATTGCCAGCACGAAATCCCATTGATGCTCCTTTCATTGCCATTTTGATGTTCGATTTTGTTTTGGGTTCGACGGCCATTTTGGTCGCCTTTCCTCCTCAGTACGCACATCATGTGACAGCGTTCTTTTTTGCACACGGCCTCTGCCAGCTCCCTCGGTTGCTCCGTTCCGGCATCACGTGCATGTCGTGGGCTCGCCCCACGCTAGGAGCTTGTTTAGCGTTGGGCACGCGAGACGCAGGAAGGCTGCGCCTCACGAGGCCGTATGCTTCGCCTTCCTTTAAAGATATAACGAGGCCAGCTGAGCTCGTGAACCGCGTCGCTGATTTCTGAGGAGGAAGTAAGGGATTGACAACGAAAAAAGACCCTAATTTTACTAAATCCTTTAATGCAAGTGCATTTACTTTCTTTAAATGCTCAAGGCTTCCGCAGCCTTGACAAGCAGAGAGAGATCATGCATTTTGCGCGAGCAATGAAAGTTGATATTCTTTTTTGCAAGAGTGCAATTTTCGCACCCCGCATCATGTTAAATTATTCAAACAGCGTTTTTCAGTTCACGCCTTTCTTTCGCTAAACGACTGTATGGCCTCAGGCGTTGGTGTTGTCTTTTTGAGTGCTTACCTTCGCGACAAAGCACATGTAACTTTTGGCTTTGACGGCCGGGTTAATTGCCATTGATTTTTACCTGTTCTCACGCCGGGTGAGGGCAGTTAATTTGTATGCGCGTGCACCGCGCCACCTTTCCGCCAGTTTCTTTCGTTCGCTAGACATGTTTTTGTTGGATGCCTACCCAACTTTTCTAGTGCGCGATTTTAACTGTGTTGTTGACCCCGAGCGAGACGTTAGAGGGCCAGGCCGAGGAAGGCCGTATAGAGGTGCGAGCGCGTTGCGCGACCTGATGGATCAGTTTCGCCTCTGCGAGCCGTGGGTTCATCTACACGGAGACGTGTTTGTTGCAACATGGTCTGGGGGTCGATCGGCCAGTCGTTTAGACAAATTTCTTTTTCCGCCCCAGTTAAGTGGCTTGGTAGAGAGTTGCGAAGTGTTGTCCTTCCCCGAGGAGGTGCCCAGAATTTCAGATCACGTGCCAGTTTTGGTGAAACTAAAATACCATACAGGTGATCCTAACCCCAATTTGTGGCGAATGGATCAATGCTTGCTTACTGATGCCGTTAGCGTGGCAGGAATTAGGGGTTCTCTAGTGGAGGAAAGGGACACGCATCAAGGGGAAGACGACTGGGACTGCTTGAAAGCTGGTTGGCGTACACTTCTTACCCAAGCAGGGCGTGAGCGCAAGGTTCGCATCACGCGTGATCTAAACGAAACCTTCAGGAGGTTACGAATAGTTAAGAGCGCGGATACTGTAACGTTTGCTATGCGAGACTACATGGATCTGCTAAAAGCGCGATACGAGCGCCTTTTGCGGCAATCGTCACGCACAGCAAGCAAAGCATTCGTTTTGGGGCGCCCAGTTTCAGATCCGTCTGTCTTAAAGGAGCCATGAAGAGAAAACACAAGTTTGGTTCATTCGAAAGATTGCCTCGTTAGAACCATAACGACACCACTTATAACGCAAACTTCGCCCAAATAAGCTACATAATTAGGAAAAAAGGAAATGACCATGCGACCCACCAGCTCATTATTCCGCAACAGAACCTGTGATGTCACTTAGGAATGCTCTGCGATTGGCGGAGGCCGGCAAAAGCAAACGCATGTTAGGCAGGGCTTACAGCTTGCATAGCGAGCTAAATGCCCGTGAAACATACTGCACATTCTTTTTATGACAAAGAACGGTGGAGTAACGGTTGAAGGTCCGAACGAACTCGCAAGCGTGTGCGCCAATGCATACGAAACTAGCGCCGGCCGAGCTCGACATCTCGCCGTCGCGCAGACGAATTTTCGGGTTCGAGGCTCTTCGGGGCCAACGAACCATTCCAGCACGCACAGCCCCGACCTTGCTTCGTATCGTAATCCATTCACAGGAGGTTGGCCGTCATATCGCCAACCAGCAAAGGTAAAAATAGAAACGAGGGGAGATAAGGAACAGCAAGAAGCGACGAGATAGTGCCAGTCGTCGCCTAAGTTTCGAATGGTGTTGGCTTGCTGCTGTCGTTACGAGCTCGTTTCCAGTTTACAACCCGCTGAAAACTTCAGTTTGTTCAGTTACGGCAGGGACCCTTACGTTAGCTCACTCCTGGGACATGCTGGCGCTCGTCGCCGACTTCGTCAAATCGCTCTGACCTTGGGGAAAAAATGCCGTAAACACCGCGCATTGACGCTCGTATCTTTCTGGTCGAAGCAGAGAGCTCGCGCGAACGGCTTTCCATACACGACACCGGCCAACTGGCATAAGTGATACTGCTACTGAAATTGAACTATTATTAACCGTAATCAAAATACGGCACATACGTACCAGCTATATTCGTCCGTCGCGACGGGGCTGACGAGGCAGCGGTGGCCGACGGCTGGGCGTTCGTCTGTTGTGGCTATCGCGGAATGGTCGCTTTCCGTCCACCGCGTATCCCACAACTCTTGCCGCTCGTGCACTTAGAAGCATTGAGCGTTTTGTGGTGTGAGGTTGTTAAATTACAAGCCCGAGCTCCTCGGCGAGAGTTTTGTTCTCCGGATCAGGCGATTCCATGACTAGGGCTGCGGGGTTGCACTAGGTTTTACTAGTATTTTTAAAATGGCCGCCGTCCTCGATCGACTCCCGCGTGTGGGTGCTATATGGAGTCGACATACTAAGTATCTGTTTCATGGACCGGCTCTATGACGCCATTGTACACGTCACGGAATGTTCAATTTTAGCGGAGATTTAAAATTTTGGGTTAAATTGCCTTATTTCTCAGTGAATAAAGCATCACTTGCTTCTGGGAAAGCGCTTGCGGTACTATGAAACACCTAATCTTTCAAATAAAACAAACTTTTGTTTTCTCTTCATGGCTCCTTTAAGGCACGTTAAAGCAGGCTCAATAGATCAGGCATCGCGTGTTCAAGTACCATACGTACAATCATCGAATGGTGAGAGAGAGAGAGAGAAATCGACTTTATTGGATCAAAAATCCTACGGAGGCTGCAGGCGGACCACGCAGGATCGCCCACAGCCCGACTATTCTAGGCCTGTCGTCAAGGCGCGGTGTCCCCCCGACCTCCACTCGGGCCGGCCGGACCGCGGGCGGTCCCCAGGGCTCGCATCCCTCGGTCCCGCGCGGCATCAGCCCGCCCTCGGGATTGCCGGGCGAGAGCCGCCTCGACCCGCTGGACTACCTGCAACTGCACTTCATAGTCTCTTGACTGCATAGCCCACACCACGTCCGTCGGTAAGCCCCCCGGGTGTGACCCGGGTGGACACAGGTCCGTAGTGCAGTCCCAGAGAATGTGGGTAAGAGTCGCTGTTGCACTTCCACACACACTGCACTGCTCACTGTCAAACACCTCCGGGCACACGTAGCGCGCCAGCGCCGGCGTGAGCACAGAGTTGGTTTGCAGCTGCCTAAACCGCACTGCCTGCTCTCGCGTGAGTCTTGGATGAGGCGGTGGCATGGTCTGGCGACCGGCACGGTACCAGTCCAACATCTCGGCGTATCCCAGCAGCGGGTCCGCCTCCTCTTCGTCCTCGCTCACCTCACTGGGGCCCGACATTTCGCTACACCGAACACTCGCACTCGCTGCACGCACCACACCGCCACTCACACGCCCCCCGGTCCGGCCTTCGTGCGGTTCCTCGGAGGCGTTCAGCGGGCCCGTCCCTCCGGCCGCCTCCGCGCGGTGGGTGAGAGCACGCGCGGCGGCGTCCGCCGTCTCGTTGCGGTTGGGGTGCGGGCCGCTGGTCGCGGGGGTGTGCGCCGGGAACCACCGAAGGTAGGTGGCCGGCACAGTGTCCGCTGCATTGGAGTCACTGCACTGCACTTCACAGATTTTCACAGCACTTTTGCACACACGGTTGCGGGCGTAGCTCCTGATGGCAGAGCGGGAGTCGCTCAACACCGTGGAACACCTCTGGTCCGTAAGGGCGAGCGCTATTGCCGCTTCCTCAGCTTGCTGCGCCGATCGCACTCGCACACTGCACGCGCTGTAGATTTCCCCGGTGGTGGCCTTTACCGCCACCGCCACGAACTTGTCTCTTGATCCGGCGTACCGTGCCGCGTCCACGAAGAGCGCGCCGGTGTCGCTAGCGTACGTGTCCGTAAGGGTTCTCGCTCTTGCCGCACGTCTTTCCGGGTTGTAGTTGGGGTTGACGTTGCGAGGTAGAGGCGTTACCCTCAGTCTCTGCAGGGTCTTCGACGGGAGCGCATGCTCCGTCTCTCGTAGCATAACCGCCTCGCTAGGTGCACTTCGCCCATCGAGTCCCAGCCGGGCGAGGATGTTCCTGCCCGTTCTGGTGGTCGAGAGTCGCTCCAGTTGCGCGGTCCTTTGCGCCTCGGCAATCTCTTCCATGGAGTTGTGAACGCCCAGCTCGAAGAGCCTTGCCGTGCTGGTACAGTCCAATAGACCCAGGGCCGCTTTGTAAGCCTTCCGTATTGCCGCATTGATTCGTTCTCGCTCTTGGACCTTCCACACGTGGAAGGCCCCCACGTACGCGACGTGGCTAATGGCAAACGACTGCACTAGCCGAAGCAAGCTGGCTTCTCTCATGCCCCGGTGTCTCGTCGCCACTCTCTTTATGAGGCGGCTGGCTGCCCCAATCTTGGTGGTCAGCCGGTTCACTGTGGCAGTATTGCCGCCGCTGGCTTCCAGAAGCATTCCGAGGACCCTGAGTACCTGCACTCTCGGTATGACTGTGCCGTCCCTCGTGCGGAGGGTAATTCCCTCGGCGCCGACGAGCGCTTGCTTTCGGTTCCTGCCAGGCGGAGGAATGACTAGTAGTTCCGACTTCTGTGGGGAGCACACGAGGCCAGTGCCGTCGAGGTGGTCCTCTATGGTATTGATGGCCGCCTGCAGCGTGTCCTCGATGTGACCGTCGCTCCCCCCGGGGACCCACAGCGTGATGTCGTCCGCATAGATGCTGTGGCGGACCTGCGGGACCTCCGAGAGCAGCTTGTAGGCCACCCCGATCATAACGAGATTGAATAGCAGGGGCGAGATGACCGAGCCCTGCGGCGTGCCAACGCTGCCCAGCTCTCGCTCTTCCAGTTGTAGGTCCCCGGCCTGGATCTTCGCAGTTCTCCCAGTCAGGAATTCTCGAATGTAGTCGTACGAGCGCTGGCCCAAGCCGAGGCTAGACACCTGCGCCAGGATAGCAGAATGCTTCACCTTATCGAAGGCGCTCTGTAGGTCGAGGCCCAGCACCGCCCTGTTGTCTTGCGAGTGGACGGGTCTGTCGATTATCTCGTGTCGCAGCATTAGCATGGCGTCTTGTGTGCTGAGCCTCTCCCTGAACCCCAGCATGGTTTCGGGGTAGAGGCCTTCGGACTCCAGGTAGCGTTGCCATCTGTTCTTTAGTACGTGTTCCAGGATCTTCCCCACGCAGGACGTGAGGGAGATCGGGCGCAGGTTGTCGATGCTTGGTGGCTTGCCCGGCTTGGGGATCAGCACGGTACGCGCGGTCTTCCATTGCTGGGGCAGCTTCCCGGCTAGCCAACAGCGGTTGTAGTACCGGGTGAGGTCGGCAATCGCCCCGTCGTTTAGGTTGCGTAGGGCTTTGTTTGGTATGAGGTCTGGGCCCGCCGCCGATTTGCAGTTCAACTCCTGCAGTACTGCCCGCACCTCCCATTCCTCGATGCAACTGTCGAGGCCTGGGTTGGGTGTGCCGCAATAGTCAGCATGTTTCTCTGTCGCCGTGCGTGGGAGGTACTTTTCGTTAATCTTTCTCACGGTCTCTCGTTCGCCGATCGACTTGACGGTAGTGGCCATGATCTGCGAGAGCCTGTGTTGTTGAAACCCTCGGGTGGAAGTGCTGTCGAGGAGGTGACGCAGGAGCTTCCAGGTTCGCCCGGTGTGCAGCTGCCCGTCCGCGGCGTTACAGACCGCGTGCCACTGCTGGGCGCTCAGCTCTTTGCTGTACCGCTCGATGGCTCTCCCCAGCTCCGCAACCCTCTTGCGAAGCTTACGATTGCCTCTCTGGCGCTTCCATCTGTTCTGTAGCGACCTCCTGGCCTCCAGCATATGAGCCAGGCGGCTGTCCATTTGCTGCGTGTCCTCGCTCGTCTCGACAGTATCGGTCGCTTCCTCGACCGCCTTCTTCAGTGACTCGGTCCACGCATCGATGGAGGTGATATCCCCTACAGACGCATCCTGCATGACGGTGCGGAAGCGAGGCCAGTCCGTGACCCGGTGTTGGCGTACTCCTCTCCCGCGTGCGGGGGTCTGGCTGGTAGGGAGGATCATCTCAATAATGTAGTGGTCACTGCCCAAGTTTAGCCCAGTGTTTCTCCAGGTTACGAGGCCGCCAGCCCCTCGCACAAAGGAGAGGTCCGGGTTAGAGTCCCTCGTGATCGACGTGCCTATGCGCGTAGGGGTCTTCGGGTTCGTGAGCAGTGTAAAGCCCGCATTCGTAGCGTCCTCGAGGAGCTCTCTGCCTTTAACGGTCGTGCGGCCATATCCCAACTCCTCATGAGGCGCGTTGAAATCTCCGCAGACTACGGTCGTTGCATTGGGAGCAACCCTCGAGGCCTTGTAGAGAGGGGTCTTGAATTTCTGTTGAGTGTGTTTCGGATTACTGTAGATATTAAGCAGGAGGAAGGCCTCCTTTCGCTTCTTCCCGATCAGCACTTCAGTGGCGCAGTACTCGATGTTGCTCCTCCCCAGCAGGTTCCCGTGTTCGATGTAGATGAGGCCCTTCCTAATGAACGTGCACACCCCCTGCGCGGCTCCCTTTCCACACTCTCGAGCGCTCGGCGGGCTCGCGTGTACCCGGTAGCCAGGCAAGGACGGCGGGTTCTCCATATGCGTCTCCTGCACCATTATAACATCGGGCTGCCTATCGATGCCCTTCAAAAGCTGCTGCAGGACCGCCCTCCGGCACCGGAAGCCGTTGGCGTTCCAGTGCCAGACAACCAGACCGGAGCCCGGCCTCACTACTTTTGCGGGTTTGGCTGCCATGTCGATTGGACTGGTTGCTCAACAGTTGGGTGGCAGGTACTCGGTGCGGGTCCATCTTGCCCGAACTTCTTGTACAGGAAATCCCGTATCTCGGCGACTGCCAATTTCACCTCCTTCAGCTCCTTTTCGACTTTGTCTATCCGTGCCATGCAGCGCCTAATGCGCACTGCGTTGCTGACTCGCGATACCCTCCTGTTGCCAGATTTGACTCCTCTGTTTCGCTCTGTTTCGTCCATGTCCTCTTCCGAGTCCGATATTTCGGTCTCCGGGGATGCCGCCTCTTCATCCACTCGCTCGTCCGTGTCGGACGCCGGCGGGGGCGTGGGTAGCCTGGGCTTTCTCTTCGGTTCTGGGGCCTTGCTCGGCTTTTGTGGAACCGTCTTGCTCGTCTGTTGTGGTGGTTGTGCGGGTCCCGCCTCTGGAGACGCCGGCGGCACTGCCTGCACGTCTTGTTCCTGTCGACCCTTCTGCAGGTGTCTCGGCGTCAGGGTCGGGGGGCACGCGGCTTGCCACGGGACCGCGACCGGCGGTGTCGTCCGCCCCTGAAGCTGCTGCTGTAGCAGGTTACTCAGATGCTTCACTTGCTTTTCCAAGCTTTCCATTCGTAGGTCCTGCTGCCTTCTCTCTTCCATCAATCTGGCGTTCGTCTCCCGTAGCGCTTGCATAGCGTCCGTTGGCTGCGGTTGCGGCCTTCCGTCTCGACTGTGTTGTCTCGCAGAGCGCTGAACCACGTCTGCCCACTGTACTCTCTCTCCCGATTGTGAACGCGAGCTTCGGCGACGACTGCCACTTGCACTGCGGCGCCTTCTGCTGTTGCTTCTACTGCGGCGCCTCACCGGCGCCGTCTGGTCGGCGCGCTCGGTGCTGGCGCGCGTGCAGCTGTCGCTCCTGCCTCTTTGACCTTTCGTTTCGAGAGGCGGGAAGCTAACGGTGCTCTTCCGAGGCACGTGTTCCGTTCTATGTGGAGCCGGCTGCGAGCGTTCCCAACGCCGCCTCTTCACCTCGTACGGCATCTTGAACCGGTTCGCACACCCCGGTGCGCCGGTCGGGTGTTTTCCGCCGCACAGCTTACAGTGAGGTTTGCAGTTCGCCTCGTGGTCTGCCTCGGGGTTGGGCTTGCCACACGCAAAGCATATACGCGTTTGCGGGTGCGGGCAGACGTCCTGACGGTGCCCGAGCTTACCACACCGGTGACACACTTGGTGGTGTTGACGATACAGGCAGCAGCGCACCACCGAGCTGCCGAACATGACCGTGTCGGGGACTCTGTGCCCCTGAAAGAGTATGATCACCACGGTGGAGCCTCCTATTCTCTGGGCGTCCACCACCATGGGGTTGCGTGCATTCACCACTCTTTCTCTGATCTCCTCGGGCGTGAGCTCGATCGCTATGTTATGTATTACCCCTTTGACCGTGCCCTTGGGCGCAGCCTCGTAAGCTCGGATCTCGTACGACCGGCCCTCAATGAGCAGTCTCTGTATCCTCGTATACTTCGCTATCCTCTGCGCACTCGGGGTGCTCAGTACTACTACGTTCTGCGCCGCGTTGACGCACACCGTGTCTTGCATGGATTCTTCCCTCGGAATGCCTGCCTCCGTCATGATCGCCTTCTCCAACTTGTACGCGTCGATGCGGCTCGCGTCCAAGCCGCCACGTGGCCTGAGTATAACCTTCCGCTCGTCG
Source organism: Haemaphysalis longicornis (assembly GCA_013339765.2). Classification (NCBI taxonomy): domain Eukaryota; kingdom Metazoa; phylum Arthropoda; class Arachnida; order Ixodida; family Ixodidae; genus Haemaphysalis; species Haemaphysalis longicornis. The sequence goes on from CM023451.1 coordinate 194,316,876, forward strand.
CGTGGAATGCTAGCCGGCATGCGTGCAGCCCTGGCCATGCTTTCGGTGACCTTCCGCGCAAAGTGCGCCTTGGAGTTAGGTGGGTCCTTCCTCTTACCGGTGCTGTCGCCGCCGACCCTCAGTCGCGAAGCCTCTCTTTGCCGTTGTATCTTCTCCACGGCGCGGGTCCATCCTGCCGTGTCTCCCGGTTGTAGGTCTTCACCCTCGACTCGGACGGCTAGGCGGCCGCCCGTCCGGTCGAGCATCTCGTCGGTGTTTTCTTGCACCTCTCCCTCAGTCGTCTCGAACTCACACTCCGTCTCCATCGCCGAGGCCATCCTCGCACGAACGGCCGCTGGTGCAGGGAACGGCGAACCCACCACCGCCTCGCTTAGGCTTAGCGAAGCGGCGGTTCGGGCTTGGCTTGAAGCGTCGATAGCGTGGTCACGGGTGGCTCTGGAAGCGTTAGGCGTACCTCCTCGGATGCCGAAACACCCCAGGAAGGTCGTACACTTGTCAGGTAGGCGATAACTCGCGAGTATTCGGAGTTAGGTCATGAAAACCACGGAGCCGATGTGGAGATAGACTATTCGCTCCTAGGCGCACGTGCGCTCCCCCCGAATGGTGAACGGAGTACGAATAATGAGCATATCTGCAGGACGTTTGCCCAGTACTTCCAAGAATTTTTCAGTTCAGAGAAGGCTTACCTTGATGAGAACAGCTTCAAAAATCACGTACGGAACTTTTGCGGGGCACTGCCCAGCGTCCCTAGCCACTGGCACGAGAGTCTCTGTGCCCCTGTCACAGCAGAGGAGCTATGGAAAGTACTGAAAGATATGCGTGACTCCTCCGCTCCTGGTCCTGACGGAATCCCGGCGGGGTTTTACAAAGTGTTTTTCCCGGTCCTCAAAGAGCAGATGCTAGGAATGGTGAACGCATTCTTGGCCGAAGGAAGGAAACCCGACTCGTTTCGCGCGGGGAGGGTAGTTCTAATAGCTAAGCCCGGCGGTGATCCTTCAGAACCGCATGCCTACCGGCCGATAACTCTGCTGAACGCGGACTACAAGTTGGTAGCGTCTGTGCTGGTTAAACGCATCGGCATGGCGCTCCCGGAAATAGTTAGCTTAGCGCAGACGTGCAGCGTCCCCGGCCGCACTATATTCTCGGCGCTGACACTAACTAGAGACCTTTTCACCTTCGCCACGCGGACGGGCATCTCCGGCTGTTTTGTCTCGGTCGATCAGGCGAAAGCCTTCGATCGGGTCGAACACCAGTACTTGCTCGCCGTCCTGGAAAACTTCGGCTTTCCTCGGGACTGCGTGGCAAGGTTGGGTGCACTGTACACGGACGTGACATCACAGCTTTTTGTGAACGGGCAGCTCACTGAATCCTTCCCCGTGATTCGTGGAATAAGACAGGGTTGCCCGCTGTCGCCCCTCCTCTTCGCCCTATGCCTTGATCCGCTTTTGCGTCGAATAATTGACTCCCCTGCGATACGCGGCTTCCCGTTGCCTGGCCAGGGCCAGGTCAAGGTCTCGGCGTACGCGGACGACGTTTCCCTGTTCTTAAGAAACGAAGACAGTTACGCAGCGTTTTTACGGCTTTTCACAGAGTACAGCGAGCTGTCTGGTGCCCAGCTGAACAGGGGGAAAAGCAAGGCGCTCCGGTTTGGCGCGTTCGCGTCGGACCTGCCTGGCGGCATTGAATGGGTTGCCCGAGTGAAAATGTTGGGGGTTGTCTTTCGCGCGTCGGGTGAAGTGGCGAATGAGACATGGAGGCAGTTGAAAGGAAAGGCGGAGGCGCGGCTAGCAGTAGCTGCGTCCTTCGACCTTTGTTTGCAGGAGCGCAGCTATGTGATAAAAGCCTGTGTGTCGGCAGCCTACTACTATGTAGCGAGGGTGGCGCGGCCACCACGGCATGTCCTCAGGAAACTGGGAACCATGGTCGGCTCCTTTTTTGGGGTGGGAAAACTGAAAAAGTGGCCCGCACTTGCTTGCGACTTCCAAGCAGCATGGGCGGTTTCAGTATCCCCTGTTTAGAAACAATGAGTAGTCTCCTCGCAATAAGGAACTTGCTCAACCTAGCTAGTGATGAGGAATACCCGGGGAGAAAGCTCTGTGAGTTCTTCCTTGGCACTGACCGAGCATTGTTTTTCGATGGTGTGCGGGTAGGACCCTCAACCGAGCAGCCACCCCCGTTTTATAAGCACGTCATAAAGTCGTTCAGAAATTTGAGAACGCAACTCCCTGACATTGACGTCTTCAACACACCGCCGAGTAAAATTTGCGAAACCCTCGCAGTGACGCAGCTCACTCAGGACCAGCTCCGAAAGAGCAGGGCGGTAAGGTGGAAGCAGCTGACGGCCTCATTTTTACCGGCCGACGTCAGAGATTTCAGCTGGCAACGCGGCTGGGGGGTCCTGCCCACGGCAGACCGCATCGCAAAATGGGGTGTGGCACCCTCCAACAGGTGCCCACAGTGCGGGGAGCGTGAAACCCTGCAGCACGCGATTTTCGATTGCAAGGTTGCAAAGACCTACTGGAAATTGTTAGCTCGGATGTTTGGACACAAACTCGACGCACGCACAAAGTCGCGCGACGCATTTGTTCTGCTTTTACTGTGCGTTGGTGAGCAGATCATCTGGAAAAGGCGCGGCTTTGCGGCTCTCAGAGCGCGGCCCCAAAAGTACATGTTTCCAATGCTTCGGAAAATGCGCTCGCGTCTATTCGATCACCTGGAGGCTGAGCTCACCGCGCTGGGGGAAGATCAGTTCCTTCAGCGGTGGTCCACTCGGTTTATCCGTGTGGTAAACAAACAAATAGAAGTGTCTATTCTACCCTGTTGACTGTTGTATTGATCTTGGCGTATTGTCGTGAACTTTCGAGGATGTGATCTACAGTGATCTTTCAGAGTAATTGTGCTTCTAATAGTGTGTGTACTAGTGAACTATGGAGAACTGTGGAGTGAACTGTGTGTGTAGTGAGTGGTGTAGTAAGTGCAGTGATACATGCAGTGTGTATGGTTTAGGCGACCAGTGTAGTATTTAGCACAGCGGGTCTTTGTATCGGCGATTAATAAATTTTCTTGGAGAGTACACACAGAACACAAATAAGCCGGAATGGGAGTAAATGGCTTGTGTCATAACTCAGTACCAATTCGGAGTTTTCAAAACTCCTTCCAATGGGAGTTTCGCCTTACTCCCGTTATTTCGGCAGTTTTTTCAGTAGCATATGGGAGTTTCATTTTACTGCCACTACAATGGGAGTTTCCAGGGGTACCATTGGGAGTGTATTGTTTCCTCCAACTGGGAGTTTTCAAGGGGCGCATTGGGAGCAGTGTTGACCTGCATTCGAGGTTTTTTTTGTGTGTGTTTTTGTGCGCTTCATATATATGCGCTGCAGTGGAATTTATTACTGCATTTGGGAGTTCTTAATAAGGGCACAGGCCGCATTTTTATTTTTCGTTGGGAATCACGTAATTTCTAGTCTTTTTACGCTTCAAAGGTTGAATGGTGAAACATGAAAAGTTTGTCTTCTGCACAGTCAATTTATTGCATAAAAATTACATGAATACGATATACGTGTGAACACGTTAATAAGACAATAAAAACACTGAATCAACAAAACACCTACATCGAGAACACAAGGTATCTTGGTAAGAACTTTATCTACTACAACACTCCTCAACGAAAAAATTTTAAGCCATTTGCAAACAATGAGGTCAGCATGTCGTCGGTGCGCTGTTTGCTTGCACCTGCCTCCCAAACGCTTACGTTGCCGCACCCCCTGGCACGTTCCCCTGGAAGCCACAGCAGCACATTCATTAGAGGGATAGCAAAACGCTTTAAATCTGCGGTAACAAATACATATGCATTTTGGGCATCTGACCTGAAAAAAAAGAAACGGCACTGTAAAGACGCTGAACTTGTCACTCTTGTGTCCAACTTTCCGTAATGTCTGAATGTTTGTTTAAAGCTACACAAAATTGCACTTCTGTCCGAGAACCCTGCTCTCACTAGTTCGTCAAAACAAAGTGTTCTGCTGTTCAAAAAGGTGCGCGACCCTCGCGGTGACCAACTTCTCAAAATGCTTCCTTTCCCTCTTTTCCTTGCGTGTAGTGTTCTGGGAACGAGCTTCAGGTTTTACCCCCCGCACTGCCCCTCTCTCCCCTCACCGAAAGTTAAGGAAAAAATTCGGTCGGTGTGACGGCTGCGCCTGCCTCCCTTCAAAAAAAAACAATAAAGTAAGCAGTCGTCTGTCGACTCTACAGAATGCTCCCTCGAATGGCGTTTGCTGGTTATAGTTACACGCGCCTAGCGTACGGAGAGCTCCCACGGGGCCCCGACATTCTCCCTTTCCAGTGAAAGCAAATAATCGCCGGCGGCACGCGGCAGTCACCCTCCTCGTAGCAGGCGCAGCTGGCACCACACCTACTTCTCAAGAAAAGCGGCCGCCACGCGACGTTTGACCGGCCAACTTCAACCTCGCCTGCCAGTAAGCCACAGACACAGCTTGACAAAAACGCCTAACAGCCGTCCAGAGTTCGGACAGTTTTCATTCTGCTTGCGAGTGTGAATGACCCGCGCAAATACGCATTGCTTGTCGTTCCGGGCACGGTGCCGTCTTTCACGCACAACGCTCACCTCCAGTGGCAGAGAATCGCCCGTGCAGTTGCGCGGGAAACACGTTGAGTTTATTTGACGCTAGAAGGGGCACAAGTCTCCCAAAATGTTGCGTAGAATAAAAAACGTGAAAATCTTACCTTCAACCACCTCGCAGAGGCACAACCGCGTTGTTTTTAACGAGCCACTCTCAACGATCACTGCATTTAGGCCTCGCGTCGGCTCGCTGGCGTATTCCGTCGGCTCGAAGGTCGGTGACACGGAGGCGACGTTGCAGTCCGTCGCACGTCAGTCCAGGCTGGTTCCACAATGTTCGCAACGTGCTTCGGTTGTTGGGAAGCACTTCACATCCGTTCGTCCGGCCGCAAGTTCACACTGGCAATAAATTTTCGGGGGCGCTGGAGCTCACACGACGCACGACACCAACTGGCAGCCATTTTGTAAGGACGCGTAGAGGAGGAAGGGGTGAAGGAGAAGGAGAAGGAAATGGAGGAGGCTTGGGAGTTTTTAATACTCCCATTAGGACAAACGCAGTAATCACAGCCAGATACTGCGTTTTGTGAAGAGGTACAACCATGGTAAATGCGCTTATTTACGACGGCTTGTGGTCCCCGGTGTAAACTGGCAGTTTTTCCACCATCATACTACCACACGTCGGAGCAGGCCGCCTGTCGTGAGGAGTTTAAAAGACGTATTCCAGCCAAGAAACTCCCATTCAGGCTAACTTGTGTTTTGTGTGTACTCCCTGGACCCACCTACGCAGTTCAGTTTAGTTCGTTCGCGCTTCGGTAGAGCAGTGCAACACCAGACACAGATCAAAAAGTTGCCGTCTACCTTTCGAAGCATCGTGGTGACTAGGTGGGCGTAGCCGGGGGCTTTGTGCGTTCTGGGGGGACGTTGGGCTTCGGCTTGAAGCTCGAACGTCTCACTATAACCGCCTTGGTAGGCGGCTCCTCGCTGCCGGGGAGTCCGTCGCCTTGTCCTGTGTCGTTGCCCTCGCGCTGCCGCTTTGCGGCGGGCACCACTGAGGTCCATTTGCACGACGTCCTCTACTGTAGACGACGCCGCCGTCGTCCCCTGGCTTGCCGCTCCGGCGCAGCCAGCCTCCTTCGGCGCTGCGAGTTGGGGAGGCGTCTTCGGCTGACCGGGCGGCTCCGTTTCAGGACCGCGCTGGCCAGCCTCGGCCTCGACCTGTTCCGCGGGCGTCTGCTCCTTCGCCGCCCCGCCGGTGACTCCTCCTGCGGTCTCCTCCGCGTCTGCCTCGTCCATGAGGTTTTCGCGGAGGTCCTCGTCCTTCGAAGGCCCGGTGACGCTAGCGTAGGACTTGACACAGGATGCCGCTTCGTGCCCGTAGCGTCGGCACGCCGAACAACGTGGCACCTTACACTCCCGGCGAACGTGGCCCTTCGTGTTGCAGCGCAAACACTGCGGTACCCTCCCGGTGACGACGATGAGGGCCTTGTCGCCCGTCACGCGTAGCTCGTGCGGCAGGTCTTCCAGAGCCCTCCGGCCTTCAGTTTCAGGGTCACCGACCGCAGCGTGGAACCTTTATCTTGAATTCCGTCAACGCGCCAACGCTCTCTGCGCACCTCACCGACACGCCCGTAAGGCGCCAGCGCAGCGCGCACTACCTCGTCCGGCACGTTGTGCAGAAGCCAATGTAGCTTCAGACGCGCTTCCTGGTTGCTCGGGTCGATAACAAGGCAGCGCCTGTCCTTTACCTTGATGTCGCTTGCTTCCAAATTTTCTTCACCCCTACCGCTGACTTAAACGTCACCGCCCAGACGTGACTCATCTGATACGCCCCCAATGCCAAAACATCGGGGAGCAGCGCCAGACCAGCCAACGAGTCGCGGAAATCCTCGACACGATAGGGGCGATCACGCATGTCCGCATGCAGAAACACCGTGTTTAGCACCGACTGTCCTGTAGGAAACTCGGGCAAAAGTACTTGGTAGTCCTGTGAATACTGGGCAAAAATCCTGTTACCGCGGGCCGAAAGGCCCGCTGAAGCCGCTCCTTGGGCGGAGCTCGACATTCTGCGGCCGCACGCTAGCGCAACCGGAAGCAGCTCTGCCCTGGCCACTATACTAATGAGGAGAGATGATTTGGAAAAGCTTAGACATCGCCAACTCTACTATTAGTCACCGGAAAAAGAAAAAGAAAACACCCCCGTCAGGGAATCGAACCCCGGTCTCCCGCGGGACAGGCGGGGATACTGGCCACTATACTAACGAGGAGAGAGGGTTTGGAGAAGCTTAGACATCGCCAAACTCTACTATTACTGACCGGAAAAAGAAAAAGAAAACACTCCCCGTCGGGGAATCGAACCCCCGTCTCCCGCGTGACAGGCGGGGATACTGGCCATTATACTAACGACAAGAGACGATTTGGAGAAGCTTATACATCGACAAACTCTACTATTACTCACCGGATAACGAAAAAGAAAACACTCCCCGTCGTGGAAACGAACCCCGGTCACCCACGTGACAGGCGGGGATACTGGCCCTATACTAACGAGGAGAGATGATTTGAGGAAGCTTAGACATCGCCAAACTCTACTATTACTCACCGGAAAAAGAGAAAGAAAACACTCCCCGTCGGGGAATCGAACCCCGGTCTCCCGCGTGACAGGCGGGGATACTGGCCACTATACTAACGAGGAGAGATGACTTGGAGAAGCTTAGACATCGCCCAACTCTACGATTACTCACCGGAAAAAGAGAAAGAAAACACTCCCCGTCGGGGAATCGAACCCCGGTCTCCCGCGTGACAGGCGGGGATACTTTTTTTTTCTTTATTGCCTGACTTGGCATAACACAAAAGTTACATGGTCAACCAACAGGTTGATGTAATAACACCCTGCCATACTTTAAGCAGGCAGTTAACATTTGTGCACTTTCATCACACATAAATCGTTCATGATTCTCGCTACATCATCATCACACCCCTGTGCTTCGTGCACTTCTCTAAGCTTACACACATTTTCAATGAAATAATTTACCACAGGCATAGCTTCGACGTCATTGTTACGTACTGCCATTCTGCTCCTCCATATGGCGTGAAGACGCCGAGCAGGAAAAAACATCGTATGTATGACATCGTCTTTCATGTCAAGGTAACGTATTCCATCTAGTGTTAGTGGCAGATCTTTGTGGAAGGTTCGTTGGAGGACATCCCAAAAAACACCGCGTCCCAGCAATCCACAAAGACATGCTGTACATTTTCTGGCTTTTTACAAAGCCTACATTCGTAGCCCCATGGCAAATACATTCCCTTTTCATGCATCCATGTCAAAACTGGCAGGGTCTGTGTGTGTAACTTAAAGAAAAAGGTTTTACCCCCCCTGTTACTGGCATACGCTTAACTCTTTTAAG